>OY754330.1:38080087-38430146 GCA_963573305.1 Pyrrhosoma nymphula
CCCAATGATATAATCGCCCGTAAAATTAGCAATGATTACGTAATTGTGTATATGTGGAAGTCATTGTTTCAAATGAACATTTAGAGAAATAAATCAATTCTAAATATAGTGTACTATATTGCCAATAAAAGCTCTATGATAGATGATGCATATGAGTGTGAGAAAAATTCTCACACGCGACCGCTCGCGTGATAGGTAGCTTAGCGACCACTCCCGGGTTAAGTATAATTGCTCCGTCCGTCGGATGAGACGTTAAACTGAGGACACTTTGGTGGCTTTCGCTAACCGTATGCTAATAACGACGCCATATTTCCTTCCTCCTCTCCCCAATAATCTTTCCTTCCGCAATAGCCACCAATCCTTCATGGGACAATATTATATGAGCAAAATTAGTAACCGTGAGGATTTAATCCATGCTACGGTATTGTACTGGGTTTATATCGCATCAAATAATTTAAACCGGTATATGATAGCCGAGGTCTCTTGAGCTCACGTCAGTGGACGAGATAGTTTCTCGTATTGTCTACCACTCCGTAATTTCCTTGGAAATAGCTTATACCAAATTCTACGTCGGAGCTCCTGAGTGGTCTGCCAGTGAATCAGATTTGTTTCTCCATCGGGCGGTACCTATCTCCAAGAAAAATAACGGTTCGACATAACATAACGAAGTAAATATGCTTCAAACACCGCAAGATTTTTGCGAAACCAAAACATCTATAATAGATTACTATCCTGAATCTATTTAATTTAAGTTTTAAAAAACACTTCCAATTTGAACTTGAGGTATTCCCATTATTTTTTTGGCCATTTCAAGGTGATTAACCTAATTTTATGTGTTATTTTAGATAATAAGCTCGTTTTTGTTTTATTCATTCTTTCTTTGCCTTGACATACTAATTTTGTATTAGATTTTCCAATAGCGTTGCAATTTTGTAATTTTTCTCTTTGAAGCACATATACCTGAAGCCAAAACGTGTTACTTCGTAAATTTCCGAATTTTCACGTCATTTTTATGATTTCTATAGTGTGAACTACATAGTCGTTTTTCCGTCATAACTGTCGTTGCTTAGCTAAATAGTATAATGTTTTTATTCACTGTAATGTTTTGAGCTCATTCATAAATTGAAGAAAACAAAGAGGATAAGTTCATCATTGGTTGAGAGACAATTAAATGTAACGGATCGTCTTAGAATGTTACATAATCACTGGTATACTACTGAAAAGAGTCCTTGTTATTTCACTGGGTGCCTTGAAAAAAATGAATCAACCAATTTTCCATTGCTTTATAATGTAAAGTGTAAAAAAAAGGAATTGGCCCGCGTTCTGAAAATAATACAGCAATTTCACAACTAAGCGTTGATAAATGTGGTAAGGATTTGGATACTCCACGTTTGCCATATTTTGTTTGTTTTTCTTGAATAAAACAAACGTTGTAGCCTACGGAATTATCTTTTGGTATTGTTTGACATTTATTGGTGATGATTTTAGCATTAAATATGTTTTCATCACTATTAAATGTGAATGCACCCAAAAAGCCTGCATGAAAATGCTAGAATCCTTTCACAACCATCCATGCACTCCCTTTTGTAACTCCTCCTTATTGAAGTTAGATGAGAACTACTTTAGAGCTCGACTTTCAATTTGTTCATCAAAGCTAGAATGCATGTGGTAGCTTTAATATAACTTTTCTGTTATCACCGTACTTAATTATTATTACAATAATGTTTTGAATGTGACTGATACGCTACTATGCCTTCTACAAAAAGGATTTTTTTTAGAATTTAATATTTTACATTAAAATATATTGTTCAGTGAAATTAATTTTATAACTCTTGAACGCTTAGGATGTTAGCAATATCAAAACCCGTCGCACCGTCACTGTAAATGTTGTAACCTTCTTAAATAATTACTCCAAATGCTTTTGTAAGTCAGCTCTATGTTCTTGTTAAAATTAAATGTTCTTTTTCTTTGCGTGCATATATCTCCACTAATTATATTGATCTGTCCTAATTTCCCTTGTCTAATGATTCTGTGTATTGCATTTATTGTTTCCAAAATTTCAGATTCACAACGCTACAGGTATAATTCGACCGACGACTCAAAAGGTAATTTGAAGATATTTTTCCTTCACATATCTCTCCAATGCTCTATTGAGACGATTTTGTTTAGTGTTTTGTGATCTTCTTTCCTCGTATGCATCTTTAAACTATATGTATACAATTATATTTCCAAGTAAAAGATACACTCGATATTATTAATACTTCCAAAAAATTAAAATATCTTGCTTTTTGAGTAAATTACTTTAATAATCGTCGAGTACCTCTGTAATGAAGCATGTCCATAAGCCTTGGAGAGATAATAAGTGTTGTAGCCAGTTTCACCGTTAATCTTTTTTATTTCACTTAGACATGGTCGTATGTTGTGAAGTTTCGCACATCATATCTGTAGTATGGTAGTTTTTCCTGCGGAATATCATTTGAAGTAAATTGTGCACACATTATTTGGTCACATTTTTAACGTGTAAGTTCCCAAATATTTTATTTACATAATTTAATAGTTTTGACTCATTTAAGTGTGTGAAAATGCACGAATATTTCTCCTTTTCCCCGTTTTTGAATTTTTTTAATGAGATGTGAATCCATGTGACTTCTTCATTGATGAAAAACTGCAGCCTCCTTTCATTCGTTATTGATATTTAAACAAGGACTAAAACAATGAAATTTAATAATTTTGAAATGTATAAAAATAGCATCCATTACGCAAAATGGAATTTAAAAAAATAATTTTGCGACATTTTTTAAATTTAATCAAGAATGTATTTATGCTTCAACTTCAGCCAAAAGTATTTTTTCACCGCTACCGCCAATACTTTCGTTTACCATTGCGAGGCCACAAACTTCCGAGTGTTGTTTGAGCTACGAGTAGCGGTGTAGGTTAGGAGGTTGAAATGTATCTTCCCGGTGCTGGAGGAAGAGCGGCGACATGAATGGGAAGGCGGGCGAGCGATGTGAAGCCGGCCCCGAGCGAGCAGCGGCGAAGGCGGTGCTCTGCTAGTCTCGTCAACATTCCTTGCGCTTAGTTTCCGTGACACGAATTCTCTCCTCCGACGGAAAAAAATTGAAGATCGTTGCCCGCGCTCCGACGGCCCA
This sequence comes from Pyrrhosoma nymphula, assembly GCA_963573305.1. Taxonomy (NCBI): domain Eukaryota; kingdom Metazoa; phylum Arthropoda; class Insecta; order Odonata; family Coenagrionidae; genus Pyrrhosoma; species Pyrrhosoma nymphula. The sequence goes on from OY754330.1 coordinate 38,083,237, forward strand.
CACTCTGTCTTCACGTCTCCTAACCCCCTCCCCTTGATCTCGTCCTTCTCCAAGACCTCCATTCTCAGTTTCCTCCTCTTGTTGCTGGAAAGGATTTGCACGGTTGCCAAGAAAATGGGTAGCATTTTGAAAAACACAAACAAAGTCTAATAAGTCGTACCGTACTTCCATGATATTTCAGTATCGACGTGAGCGAAAAATAATACATAATTCGTGAAAACTCAAATAGTTGCAATATTGTTGTAAATTGTGATTCTTCAGCGTTATAATACTTCGTCCTGAGAGCACCAAAAATGAGTTAGTTGGATATTTCAATGCAATTTTACCAAAGCAATTTTCAACACACTTACACAGTTTTCATCGCGTCACATTTAGCATCTTAAATCAAATGCTTATCCTGATACGCAAAAACTTTAATGACCACCTTGTGGTTATGACCGCCTTTAAAGTTCACATCAGCCTCGTAAGTTTTATCCTGGGTGTGCCATTTAGGGAGTGGAAATCCACGGCATACATTCACATTAATATTTACTTCCCTGTCTATTTGCTGATAGGAAGCATAAACATTTTATGCAATTAATTTAATGAAATAACCATCTATTTATCGCAGTTTTTTAAGCTTTGTGAGTAAATACTGATTACTACCAATTTTAAAATAAAGGGAAAATAATATTCCACCAAAAATCACCAAATGTGCCCATTTGGACACCCTTTACAGACAAGTGTAAATTCTAAACTACAACTTATAATAAAATAATATTTATGGTCATTTTTCAAACGCGTTCAGAGAGATGCATTGTTAGAGACACAGACGTTCTATTTACAGACGCATGCCGCATTATATACACAAAACATGTGGCGTTCGAAGAACCGTTCGTGCTTTTAACTGGTACTGGTTTTGATAGATAATTACTTTATGGAGAATAAACTGGACATTCCGGGTTCAAAGTTTTATTTCGTAAGAAAATGTATCTGGGGCTAGCTTCAAGGAGAAACTATTTTGATTTAATATATTTATTAATTTTCGCACTATAGTTATCCAGAATTAGAATTTATAAGCTCGAATTCAATCGATTTTACTGAAATATTAAGATATTTAAATATTCCATTGCTTCATTTGGAACTCGGAAACCTGAGATCCTTTTAAACAAATCTAAAGCATAAATATCACGTGGTGTCGAAATCATTCTGGCATTATTAGCCAGCGTACTCCTCGGTATCTATTATTCCAATTCATTGAGAGATTAAAGAAAGGAATACTACTGTTTTCTTCGGGAAAGAATATATTTGTGCAGGCCTAGGGCACATCTTGACTAATTGAGCTAAGCATACATATGATGGGGCATTCTCTGGGCTGAGTGGAGCATTTCTCTGAAAGTTTCGAGAAACAGTCTATCTAGGATATGCACTCCATTTCAAACAGACATCGCGGTCAGCCAGTTACTACTCGAGTGGATTATTTTTGAACCCTCCTTTCCGTTGATTCCGTGAGATCAAGTAATTTCTATTCAACTCATAAGACTTTTATCACATCACATTAATGCGAGGCGTAACGAGAAATATTTCGGAGCGTGGCATGTGTACCTTGCACTTGTTTCAGCAGCATGGCCTCCGCGGCCGTCTTTGACCACATCCCTCACCTTAATCTCCGACCACCCTCCTTCACCACCCGCATCCATCCATTTCGACTCCCTGCACCCCACCCCCTTATCTCCGCAATCCATCTTCATCCCGTTCCCGCCGCTGCCCACTTCGTCTGCTTCCCGCCGATTTTCCGTCCTCGTCCTTCTTCCTACGCTCCAACTCACAATCCCTCCCCGTTCTCATCCCTTACCACCCTCCCCAGCCGTCCCGCCTGCTGCTCACCACATTCACCGCCCGCCTCCTCAGCGCCGGAGAGAGTGCTCCAGCGGCTCAAATCCAAACAGCCCACGCGCACTCTGCGATAACCGCATCTTTGCCGCTTCAGTCGACAGACTCTTCTTTCATTTCGCCGTCACCGTCCGAAGAGACTGTCCCTCCGCCGCCCTCTCCTTTCAGCCTATTCTCTGCTTCCTTATTTTCTCTTCTTTTCTCCATTCTCTCCTCTCTCTTAAGGCGGCTTTACACAGGGAAGTTACTTCCACAACAGTAGCCTTAGAAGTCGCTTGAAAGTGGTACATCAATGTGTACGCACGGTCTTCTGCTAGCAGGGGTCCATAGCTGTAGCAATCGACGCAGCAATCTGTAGCAATCCTAGCAGAATTTCGATTCTACGAATGGATCGCATCGCAACTGGTCACATGACCGCGAGTGGGGATGAACGATGTAATTAACGAATAAAGGTGCTGTAGCAGGACTACTTCTTACACATGTAAATACTTATTTGAAAATTTATAAAATCCTCAAATTCTTGCAGAACTCCAAAAGTGCGGTTCACAAACGCAATGATTGCCAAAATTACGCAATTTTTTCAATGGTCATTGTTTACTTCCATAATATTTTTTTGGGGAAAACTGGAAGTAATGTGTAACAACGGCAATGACCTGCAAGTTTTGATACGAATATCAACATCGCTACTCTCGCCACTTCCATAGAAGTCTAACTTCCATGTGTAGAGCCGTCTTTAGTCCCTCCATCGCCAACCCCACATCCACTGCCGTTCTTCCCACTCCGACTCAGTCGAGCGCACTGACCCGTTCCGTAGGAAGTTAAAGCAGTCCCTGACACATATTGCTCGGCTCGGATTTCCTCGTTCGCCCGGAAAGCACGAATGGAAACTCTCGTGGGTCGAGACTCATCTCCTCTCTCCACAGTATCTTTCATTGATTCTACCACGACCATTCCCTCTTCTTCGAAAGCCCTTTTTTGTGCTTTTCTGCAAAATTGAGAATAAAATTATTTCTCCCTAAGAGTATGCAATTTTTTCCGCTTAGAGTGAGGTACATTAGGATATCAATCGGCCGCGTCTATCGAGACGAGACGAGTAAAATTTTCCCTGTCCAAGTTTAGGTTTGGCCATTCGGAGCAGCGATATTTATCCAACAACGATGTGATTAGTCTTCACGAAGCTTGATCAAAATTACAAAATACATTATTTATGAAAGAGTACCTTTCCAAATATTTTTATTTAATTAAAGGAGCAAATAAGAAACTTTTAGTCGTGTTAAGAAAAACCTTCGAGTAGGCTATTAAAAATGTTATATTTTTCATGCAAATTTCAGAGTGGAGACTTAATCTAATGAATAATGACCTACTCATGAAATATCTTCTGAATTGGATGGTTCCAGAAGCCCAAATTCCGAAAAACTACGAGTCAAATTATACTTTTCAATTATTCAACTATGGATGTTGTTGCAACATTTGCGCCAAACTTAATCACAAAGCAAGCCATGTGAAGTTTTGCAGTTCATATTATAAAAATATTTAGTGAAATAGATGGATCTTATAATTTCTACCCAGAAGCAAATTCAGGTTTTAACCAGACTTGTTCCTAGCCTCCTATAATTTGGTGTTAAATAATGTAAGTTTAATTGTGAAAGACATAACATTTTTCGGGATTTTAGCGAAACAGTGATCTTTCGAAAAGGAGTTACGGGTAACATAAAACGGATAAGTTTGAACAATCTGCGGTAATAGGGCAGAAAATATTGCTATGATATATATTTGTGGAGCAATAAAAAGACGGCATTTGTTTTTACCTTGTTTCAAGATATTAAACTTGCATCAAACGAGTATGCAGGTTTTTAAGTAATCACCTGGTTACTTGGTTGGAAAGATTCATTGTATCGGAGTGAAGCGTCATCATTAAATATGTCATAGAGCGATCTCTCTTGAAATATTCACTTCAATACAAATTCTAAGTTTACCGTGCGTGTTTAACGAAGTTGCAGATTTCCTTAGCACTCTTGATTTTGTGTACGCTTTTGAGACCATCTTACTCCTCGCATATTGTCTTTCCTATATTGAATAACACTGCCGTAGAGGCAGTGTTATTCAATATAGGAAAGACAATATGCGAGGAGTAAGATGGTCTCAAAAGCGTACACAAAATCAAGAGTGCTAAGGAAATCTGCAACTTCGTTAAACACGCACGGTGTGTGTTGGTAGTTACGGGTATGTGAAGTAGTTTCCTTGTAATGATTGGTAGTTTTATTGCATTTATAGCTGCATGAAACCTTACTCTTTTACTAATAAACTCTGAAGCAGTGCAATTTCGTATTAACTTGCATACCTTGACGCTTCATAAGACTACCATAACGGTACTAATTTTCCCAATGCGTCCTCTTTTTCTTTAACTGGTTAATAATGTAGAATACCCAATACATTGCAAAATAAGGAAGAACAAATGAGATTCATTTCTTAGTAAGTAATTACAAGCATAAACTTTCAATGCCAATTCAGTTTCCCAATTCAGGGAGTGCTTCAATGGAGAAGATTGTTATTCAAAACAACACCAGACTCATAGTGTTTTCCCATTTTACTTCTGGACAGGTGCTTTTTATTTGTGAATCAGGCACTTTTACCTTTGTGTGATTGTGGTTCTGAGTAATCATAGAACTCTGCGATGTTGTCACAGAAGTTATTTTTGTTCAATTAACTTTTTCTAATAATTGTATTCATGTCGCTTATTAATTGACTGTTCTGAATGGTGAATTATTTTATTAGCTCTCTTTAACTTAATGTGAATAAATTCTTCACGGGTTTCCCACCAGGCGAGTTGTTCAGCTACAGCCGACGTTTCAATGGCTAACTCTGCCATCGTCCTCAGGGCGTTCGACCTGAGGACGATGGCAGAGTAAGCCATTGAAACGTCGGCTGTATCTGAAAAACTCACCTGGTGGGAAACCCGTGAAGAATTTATTCACATTGTGCGCCAGGAAAGCGAAAGCCTTACATCTCTTTAACTTAAATTTTTATTTGACAAATGCTTTATGAAAGACCGACTGTCGGAAAAAATACCTATGGACGAATTCTTTGCAGCAAAAAAAATCCGCTCTCACCACCAAAATACGTGAATTCTGCCGTGAATGACCCACATACCCAAAAATATTTGTCTTATTGTGCATGTTGGTATTTTTAAGTTCTTAAAATAATGCCTTCAATTTAATTGGACCAATTTACAGCCATAACATTATGTTAGTGACATTATTTTATATTTTACATGGAATGCATTCATATTTATTATGTTTTTTCATATTATTATATCTTGATGTAGTGTTTAATAATGCCCATTGTTTTCTTCAGCAAGCCTTACCTTCAACCATTTTTTTGTCGGCTTGACCGTGGATTATTATTTTGACCTTGAAAAATGCTGTTTAAATGAATATTTGTATGCGATGTAAAAAGGTTTTGTTTCATAGTATAAAGGTGCAACTATTAATTTGACTAATTTTATTGGGAACCATTGCAATAGCATACAGTCCTCAAGTACATAAACTTACTTACATTATTTGGAGACGCACGCCATATATTATATGAAATGTTTGTGTGGTCTTTAAAACCGTACGTGTAATCGATTGATTGAAATCATTCATTTTTTTAATTATAATACCACAAAGTTTAAATTCGCGTGCACAAGCAATAAGTGGCTGAAACTCAGCAAAGTTCTACTACGATAATCGCCTCGTAATCTGTCAACTCCATTCCTTCATTTGGTTTTCCATTAACTTAGTTTAGTCCAATGGAGTTCAAGAAAATTATCGTCAGGTTTGGAAATAGTTATTCAATGTACTTCGGTCCGTTTTCTGTATTAGTTGACCGTTTGTTTAATTACTGCCTCACAAATGAAAAAGTAACTTCGTTTTCTTCCACATATTTATTCTCTCGGTTGAACAGATTTCGACACAACGGTGTCATCATCAATTACAAAGTTTCAAAAATTTTCAATAGGTATATATTGAATATTTCAAAAATATTCAATAAATATCTGATGATGACACCGTTGTGTCGAAACATGTTGTGCCAAGAGAATAAATCTGTGGAAGAAAACAAAGTTAATTTTTCATTTGTGAAAACCACATTCCACATAGTTGAATGCCTGAAACCATGGCACGTATAATTAATGTCTATTTGTTATCTTATGTGGCTGATACGACACAAATTGAATTCCTTTTTCATTTAATTTTTATACCTTTTTATATTATGTGTAGATATTTCTTTTCGAAAACCCAGGCTCCTTACCTATATGATTTCAATGCACCAAAGTATAGCATAACAGTAGCTTGTCTTGTGATGTGTATCCCTCATTACACTTTATTTGTTCATTGTATGAATATATTTATATACCTGTTCTGAATGATGTAAATATCGTTCAGATCACTGTATCTGGATTTGTAGTGTAGTCACATCCAGTTTCCTGAATATCAAATCCCAAAATTACTTCCTTGACAATAGTTAACGTGGCAGGTAATTGGCAAACCTTTCATTTTCAACAACGTAATCAAATGATGAGCAACGAGTCTAATTACCAATAATGCACCAACAACTGGGTTGCTTAAATATTTACCATACAAGCTCCCTTTCCGCTGTCTGCCTCCCGTCATCCCATAAGAAAATCGGAAGGTGTTATTTTACTCTGTTTGAACTGTAACTTTTTTAATACTTGTAATAAGTGGTCCAGTTAAAAATTTTCAATGTTAAAGCTAACCTTCAAAGGTAAATTACCTCTGGCCAACCATTTCATTTTTTTCACTTTTTCACAAACAATTTTGTATACACGTATTCGTGGAACCAGGAAGTTCAATTAAATTTTACTTCAATAATGCTAATTCGCGGAATACTAGGCTCATAGGTTGAATTAAATATTGAACAGCAGATTTTACGGCATATGGTATTATATATTTGTCTCTTTTTTTAAAATTAATTACGCTTTGATTATTTCTCTGAAATTCGTTTGCATCATCGTATTGGATATTTTTATTATTCTTTGAAATAAAAAACAGAACAAAGAAAATCAAAAACTTATCATTGCATCTACCCAGTGATACGGTCACATGTTGTAATCCTAAACGTAAATTTTGAGTGAATAATTTGAAATCGTGATAGAGAAAACACGCATGCGATTTAAGAAATTGGAGTACATAGGTACATCATTTCGTACGCTCATGGATTTTAATGATTAAGTTTATAGTATCACCAATGACAGCGAAAAATGAGCACGTTATAGTATTCGCTAAACTTTGGCCATCTCTTATTGACAAAATGGGGTGATTAAGCACTAATTTGAGGATATATTAGGGAAGAATGATGGAGACAACTTCCACAAGAAAAATATAAAGCAACTACCTTTTTTTAATGTTAAATTTTTATCAATTTTAATTTAACATCAAAATTACTTTCATGGATAAAATTAACCCCTATAGAATCCAATCTAAGTATTTTAAATAATCTCACTTCATTCAAAATTAATTATTAACCGCAAAACTTGGATAAACATTTTTCTTTAATCCTGATCTCAGCATTAGTCGCAGGAAGTATAATTAAGGAATAATTTTTAAGTGATTCAAAGCCAGTTTTAACATGTTATGAAGAACTTTTCAGGAATTATTCCATTATCGCTAAAGGTTTTTCAGCCACCTACTACATTATCGGAGCAACCATTGTCATTGATTCTTTTATTCGTAGAGATGGATATAGCGTTTGCCTCCGTTCCCGCTCCCTCCTTTTTCCCCTCCCCTCTTTGTCGCCCCCTACATCCCCTCGTTCCTCCTTCTCTTTGCTCCAGAGAGCAACAATTACGAGCCCTTGGATCCCGACAACAATGGACCCTGCGCCGGCTACAGGCCGGGCGAAGATGATCTCGAAGCGTTTGACTTCATCCGGAAATTCCGCCTCGACGTGCTGGAGACGCAGTATCCAGGGGTGACGAGGGTCCGAGGGTCCAACAGAATGCAGACAGCTTACAGGCTGGAGAGGGACGCGAATCTCATCCTTCCCACACAGTGAGTTTTCCCACCTCCTCCTCTCTTATTCCGCCTCCTTGAATGCATTAATTAATTGCTTAAATAAAATAGCCTCTCCCGCCTTGGATGAGCAAGTGCCCGCAAGGTGGGGGAGAGGGGAGATTAAGAACTAGGAATTTTCTTGGCATTGTCTGAATGAATGGCAGAGACCCAAAAACAGTGACCCATGGGGCATTATAAATGAAGTCAGCTGTGAAGAGGTCATTGCCAAATGTCAACTTTTCAAAAGGTCACAAGGTTACAGGATGGCAGACCATATTTGCCCCTCATATAGCTTTCATGTACCTTTACTGAGTCTTTAAATCTTAGGTCCAGTGGTTAATGTACTGGGCCGAGCCATAATAATCCCTGGGAATTATTAATCTCTCACTCAGTGATTCAACCCGAAGGTTGGTTTGGGTAGGTGAGGGTAGAGCTCACCCCGGACTAAGCCAGAGGCGTGTGAATTTCACACATTCAGGGTAGGGGGGCTAGTTCCTTTCCCTGGGCCACCTCGCACTCTGAGGATTGTTTTATTCAGGGGCGTCCAAAGGCTTCACCCGGATTTGAACCCGGGACCCTTCGATCAATAGCCAATCGCTCTTCCCACTAGGCCACCACGCTCCCCAATTACTAATCTAGAATAGTTAAATTTCTGTTTTTTTTAGAACCTGACATATTTTTTGTTTTCATTTATATTGGTCTTTCTGATAATACTTTTAAAAAATAATATTTGGTGGAAATCAGCGCAATGAATATGCATCTTGTAAGACTTCACTCTGTGTTCTCTTAACCACTACGCTTAAATTTGATAAATATGTGTGTGGAGTAATAAAAAACAGTAAATCACTGCAGTAATCCAATGCAAATGGCTAATACCCTTACGAAATTGAATTAGGATCTAAACAGATTGACTTGTGATGGTTCATTATTGGTTTACGTAATATTCGTAGTTTCTCTGTTAACTGAAGTGTACTGTATTTATGATTGCCTTATGTCCATATTTTTACCTTGCATTCTATCAATTGATTTTTAAAATTTATGTTTCTAGAATTATTTCTGCAATGTAAATGCAGAATACGCAAGTCAACAGTGTAAATATGGTGAAAATATTTTCTTTTTCATTCTGCTGTATTCTATGAAAGTTCATTTCATAGTTACGGTTAAAGTTAAATAGAAGTTTTATACCTAATTTTCTTATATTTTATTCAATTATGACGTTTTTAATACCTATCTATCGGGTAATATTAAAAAGAAATATTTTTCTTGGCTGAACACAGCGCCATGTTTTGGAACCTATTATACGAGTATATGAGAATTGCTCTTCTTCCACACTTTGACTACATGCGGATATTGCCAATCTGAAGATTTTCTACCTTTGTATCACTCAGTAAAGAAATAAATACAGTAGCAATACAGCAATGAAAAACTAAAGAACAATAAAATTTAAGGAAACAAATTGGTTATAACTTTTTCTCGTGGGAACGTTGGACATTTAATCAAAGATTGTCTCATTTTGTTCCCCTTATTCAACCGTCTCCTTTTCCCAATATAGGAATATATTCCCGCTGGGACTTCCACAGCAGTTCAGCTTTATCTGCACGTTCCGGACGCGCAAGCTGCCAAAGTCTCCGTGGCACATTATCCGGATATCGGACGTGAGAGACAGGCCTCAGTTCCTCATCACACTCAACCCGAGGAAGGAAACCATCGAGTTCTCCATCATTGGCGCCGGAGGGAAAATGCAGACGCTATCCTTCAAGAAGGCACCGGTAAGTCAATCGGGCATAAAAAAAGTGATACCGGGCCTTTAACATGTCCGTTTACATAATTGTGCGTCGAAACAGGAAAAAGAATGAAACCTAATGCAGTATGGATAGAATATTTCTTGTTACGTTAATAGATTAAATATTTATAATTCAATTATTATAAAATTCAGGAGCTTTGTGCTTCTGTACTTGCGTATAACATTGACATTGCCGTTTTCTTCTAATGTTAACTGCGTACCGATGAACATTCAAACTGAGGGAATAGAAAATACTGATTTATTCAGATTTTAATTATCCATTCTAATATATTATGATATCTAGATTTAATATTTTTGTTCTTTGCCAGTTCCGAGCCTTATGCCATGCTTTAAAATTATTTTTTAAGCCTATATCTAGTTACTATTAAAATCTTTTACGATGCTTAAGCACAGGACGGTCGAGTGTAAAATAATGCTTCTATTGTAAATTGTGTATTTTTCTTCGTCAAAACATGGTGTTACATTTGACTGCCTGTTTCCGATTAGCGCTGTTAAAATGATTTTTTGCGAATTCCACATGTTAAAGTCATTTATGAGTTCATAACTTGTAATTGGGAATTATAAAAATGATAATTTGCACGGAAATAAAAAAGAGCAGTTAAAATTGTGGATATTACATTTACGTACCTACTTAAGTAATTGCTCGGAGACCTGGCCATCGCGAGAAGAGAATTTGCTTCGAAAGGAGGTTTTTGAGATGAATGTGTGGAGATGAAAAGAGAGGGTGTAGTTGGAGAGTTGAAGAGTTAGAGATTATAGAGAAAAAAGGGAATAGGAAGCAGGGGCTTGCAGAAGTCAGCTAAAATATAAGTAGTTCCATCGCAAAGGGAAAGGTATGCTGGAGGTAAGATAGAGGAGAGAATACTGGCTAAGTGCGGAAAACAAAGACGGAAAATATTAATTCTGAACGGCGTTGGAGCGGGGAGTATACGTTCTATTGGATGAGCAGTATCTATGCAAATTATGAATTGTAAAAGGGTGAATCAATGGTGTGCAAATAAATCTCCAATGAGAATGATTTAACGATAGCAGGTGAAATTAGGTCTGAGTGTTTTATGAACCTACCGACCTACTGGTGTAATACCAAATGCCATTGATGGCAATGATTATGATGTTGATACAACACTCTAATTGTAAGACGTTCATAGAAACGCCTCGAAGACGTCTCTTTAAATGTCTGAGGAAAGAAGATTGATCCCCAACCAACGACATACGGTTAAAAGTTACTTTTTTCAAAGCATTCTGCTGTTACGTAGGTACTTCGAACGTTTGGTCTTTTTTCCGACCAATATGGAATTAAGCTTGACATTGAGAGAGGATTACAGCCTTTTCTGAAGCACAAATGCCTTATCTAATTTTTCTAGAGCATGTACAAGATATGTTCTTCAGCCAAATGCTGCGCATTTGTAATATTCCCAATTTTTTTGGGATTAGATATCGATAATACCTTCAGTGCAATCTTTCCTTTTGCATGAACTCGCTTTATGTGCTTCCCGAATCGTCAAGAAGAAACTACGACTTTTTTATATTTGATTCAATTTGGGTGATATCGAAGAGGCATTGCTTGCCATAATTTACTATACTTAAGTCAAATAAAAATGTAGGGTATGAGTAGAGAAACGGCTAGACGAGAAATCAAATGAACTTATATTATTATAAGTGACTCAGGTCCAATTTTTTGCATTTTTGGTTATCACGCGATATTCTCGTTTAGTATTGAGCCCCTGTCCGATCCATACGCGAGCTATAATACTTATATTCCGTCAATGAACACAATAAAGCCATTTTTTAAGAAACTGAAATCTATTAAATCAAAAAGACTTCAGAAAGTCGTACTGTCATTCACATTTTGCGTAATTCAAATTTTTACGCTCACGGAGGAGGTATAATTTCGGCATGTATAAAGTATGTTCCATATTTTATTTTTTTAGGCCCTTTGTATTCTGTCGCAAATTTTTGGTTTATGGCAGGATTTATCACGAGTCATCCGTCCAAAATATTGAGTGAAAGCCATTCATTTCATCGGTCTAAAGGTCATGTCGTAGTATCTGAATACTTCTACATTATATTCCATGAAAGTGACAGACATCTCTGATAAAATAGCTCTTGGGAACGATTATTCACCTTAAATTGTTCTATTTACAACTAGCCTCCATTAGCAATTCTGCTGTTCAGGGTGAAAAAAAATGGGCAAGTCTCACTCTAGTGTCATACAAAGCTATTTTCCTCGATTGGAGATTTAATTGGCGCAAAGGAAATACACCGAAGGTAGCTGAACATTTTTGAGAATTTTATTTCCTTGTCAGCGTTATAAAAGCGCAATCACTTTTCATCAAATTTTTTATGAAACTTTCCTCATCAAACGTAAAATTGGTCACATTTAAATAAATTAATTCCCTTGGACAAACTTTTAAATTCCCAATTCTAGCCGCAGGAAGGTTAATAGAACGGTTAAAGAGGGCTGCCGATGAATATCGCAATCTACTTAATCTAAAACGAGAGGGAAGAGTGAGACATAAATTCGACGAAATAAATTACGCTTATGATATTAAACTTTTAAAAATGGTTGCAATTAAAGGGGTAGTAGGTACTGCATAATCAGGTGATATTTGTTCGTCTGTTTTCCGTAGTCATTCACTAATGATTCCCTATTTTTCTTTAAAATAACCCTTATAACGATTTTATTATTCCGTATTTTTCCCACGCTGTCCATAGGGAGGTGTAAGCCATGTCGCAGGTATTCTAGGTATACTTTGTGTGAAATTATTTTATTCTTTCAAGAGTTATTTATAAAGTATGGAAAAATGAATGCCTTAAATTACGAATGACCTCCAAATATATAAACACAACTACCATCCCTGGGACAACGGAAATAAGATATCACCTTAGAGATAGGAAAGTACTGTGATTGGTCATGCATGCGGTGAGAGACGAGCTGACAGAGCAGCGACAGCCCTCTCATGTGTTATAAAACTCACCCAAGTATATACATTTTTATAGTGTTTTCAAACCGCAGTAAATAAGTTTTCCAAAACTTACACCGCGGACCGAGATACCTCTACTTAGCCAGTCACCATTATTGTTTCCCCTTCCCTTTTGTAAGCGTCACATCCGAGATATTCGCATATGGTGGAGGCGGCGCGAACAATTCGCCATCAAACCGTCAGAGAAATCTTCGGTCGTGATGTGAAAAAAATGAAAGGTTTTCGGCGTTGCCGGAGTAATAAGAAGACGCGGAGAAAGGATCCGCGAATGGCAGGCAGTGACATGGATTTTCCATCTGGCATCGATGGGCACGTCCCATTTCATTTCGCGGTGAAATGATTCCGATGTAAGTAGACTGTCTCGAAGGAATGCCATTCGTCGAATCGGCGTGGAGGGGAGGGAGAGAGAGAGAGAAAGAAGGAGAGGAAATGAAATAGCTGGAGGGAAACCATCTCTCTTGTTCTCGTATAGTAGTCCTAGGTATATCATAGTATCCACCCACATTGAAATCGTTGGAAAGCAGTAAAACGCCTTGAAATTACAGCCAAATTAAAAAATCTGAGAATCCTCCTGGCTGAGCTGGATGGCTTTATTTCAACTTTTAAGTTGATTACTACAGATTTTCTCGTATTATAACCGAGGGTATCGTTTTTGCCTCTATGTATTTGAACTTAATCCCATGCACGTAAGTTTGGCCGAATCAAGGTCGGTAATTTCTCTTTTTGCTGATTCGCCTCGTTCTCAAATCATAGTTTTTTACAAATACTTCCATCGGAGTTTCTCAGATGCTTGTGAGATACCTAACATGTTTTCGCAGAACATTTTATTCGGAGGCATCCCTACTTGCCAAAAGAATATTCAAAGTGGCTAAATTAAAATAATTACTGTATTTACCAGCAACTTTCAGGAGAAAGGTTTTCACAGTAGTTATGTTTTATTTAAATACCTACGTAGCATGTTTAATTGAATTGTAATAGTACACCGGCATCAAGTCTATTTCATGTTGGAACACAAGGATATTTGATAAAATCGTATCAGGCGATATGTAGTGGTAGATTTCCTTGTTATTAAAAATGAATGGTACAAATCCACGATAAAACTTTGTCGTCACAACGCGTTTTGGCTTACTTAGCCATAATCAGGTGGCAGTCGCCTGATGATAGCTAAGTAGGCGAAAATGCGTAGGACGATTAAGTTTTTCGTGGAAGGTGCCATTTTTTCATAGCATGGATAAAGCAAGAAAAATAGAGAATAATATATAAATGACGGCAATAAATTTCGCAATTCATTAGGAACTCCTTGAAAAACCTAACTTTTCCCTTGTGGAAAGCCTATCTAGTGGTCACCCTTTGTATAGTATTTGATGTCGGACAGAATTCGAGCGTCTGAAATAGGAATGCGAACGGGTATGTGAGACTCGGAAATTTTGCCTGCCGAATAAAAAGTCCGCTGTTGTTGCGAGAGGCGGCGGTGAAGCTGTAGTGTATCAAGACGAGGGAGAGCAGATGGGGAAGACATGGGAAACAAGTTAATGTCCTCCCACCTCCCTCCCCACCCTCAAATACTAAGACGCCGCGCACGCAGAGGCCGGGTAAAGGATGCACGCGTAACGCTTTCAGCGTGTTTGTATTCTCTTCCTGGTTATATTTTTTATTTCGAAAGCCCGGCCAATAAAGACGAGCTTAGGGATCGTGCCAACGAGACGGGTAGACTGACGGATGGATCCCTTGGAATCCGAGAGGGTTTGGCGCTGGTGTACGCGAACACAACACACACAGCGGAAATAACGTCAATTTTATTTGGATTGCGTCCAATTTTTCCCCCGAGGCATTTCGAACAATGGCAAACCCACGCGGAGTTTTTTCTGTCCGAAGGGTGGTCTGAAATTTCAATCGAACTTCGAGGATCGTTTGCAGTCTAAAAAAGAATGTTGATAATTGGCATTGAAGGAATGGGAAGCAATCGACATGCTTGCGGGGTGAGGAATGAAAAATACCGATGAAATCAATGGTGATGGTTGTTTGGCACAGAAGGAATTAATGAAGGATTCCAAGGTATTTTGTAATTACAGCAAGGAATTTCGCATTCGAAATGCTTTAGACGTTAATCTACATTACATGGGGCGTTAAAGAAGGATCACTGTTATTGACACAGAATTAATCCAAGATATTCCCTTGCACGAAAGTAGATCGGGAATTTTTTGATTGCACAGAGGAGTCAGTAGCATGCACTTCGTGAAAGAAGAGGGTTACGTCGTTTATCTTCCTCTTCGGTTGAAAAAATTATAAAACTGATTTATTCACGATAAGTAATACCAAATTTTTGCCATGAGATATTTACTTAAATTTGAAATTACGGTCTCATGAATTCTGTATATCCTTTTCACTGCCTGTGCGCCAAGCATGCACAAAAGTATATAGTCATCGTGCCGATAGTAAGTTTATTAATGTACTTTCTTTGACTCAGAAATAACCGTGATATATGGGCCTTCGCCGAATGAACGAAATTTCAGGCATTTATGTCATAGTGAGTTGAAATTATTTTATGTATGGTTTTCATTTTAGCCATTAAATATTGCAAATATTAACAAATAACATTCATCAGTCTTTACTTTAGGCAGGTGGGAGATCAAAGTTCATCATTCAAACATATTTATTTAAATACGGATATTTATTTCATTCATAATAGTCTCTCAGATGTCAAATTGTATCTTCTCACTCTGAACGAAATTTCGTCCATTTCTCCGCCTATCGTTCTTTTTCCGATTGATAGATACCCTGAAAAATATTGTTTTTACCAGGTTAACTAGGGAAGAGGAATATACCATCCGAAGTGCAATCATTTCAATGAATTTGCGTTTTTTCTTTTTCCATAGTTCAAGAGCAATAAATTATTTTTCTGAGATAAATCAGCTTATAGTTGGCCATGAAAGATGATATTGCCTGTTTCCAAAGCACGAGCTAAAAATTGTAGGAAATCGAATGAATACATCGTATTAAATGTTAGCATTGGTGTGTATTCCGTATGAAAGACATATTTTGGTGTGTAATGAGGAATTTGAATGCGCCAAATTTATTGGACACCTATGTTACGAAAACACCGTCAATAATTTAAGCATCACGGTAAATAACGGTGACCAAGATTTGAAAACGACAAAATTCACTTTCACAAATTTATATCAAATCTTACGAATATACCTTTTAAAACATCATTTCGTCCAGTCCTGCTGGCACCCAAGAGAAAAATCAATGGGAACGCGCCTATTATGCAAAAGAATCGATAAGTAATCGCACCTTATTGCGAAGCGACATAAAACCGACACGGCTACTACACTTTTATTGTCAAAATGAGAATTAAATGCTCCAGAAACTTGTTTACTTCATTTGAGTTTATGGATAAACTCCACTTCTCCTAGTAATACCTATTTTTGGTGAACTTATCGGTCACTTGATAAATCAAATAAACATTTGACTAAAACTTAGGCCCAAAATTTTGAAAATTTATAGAAGTTTAATGGTATTTTATTATTGATGTGGTTTGAAATCCAACAGCGTAAGAGAAGGGCAGAAGAAAATGCAAATGTCTCAGGGAGCAGGAGGAGGAGAATTCACGATAGCGGTCGTGGGCGGGTCGATGCCCCGGAATCCCCGATCGGTCGAAATAAAAACGCAGAAATAGATACCGGGGAAGAAGGATGAAAAATCACCGCGAAAACGAGACCCTGGAAGAGGGGAAAAGCATTTGGCCCGAACCTCTTAAGGTTCAGCCCATCGGTCGAGGATTCCGCGTTCCTGATTGGAGGGCGGGACCAGTGATGGAGTGAGTTGTGTAAAATAACCGCGCGCATAATTTTGTGGAGAAGGGAGTTCAATCAAGTTGCCACGACGCGACGTGTGAGTTTTCGGGATTCACGGCAGTGCGCCATCGCTATGCGACTGTTTTGATAACCCCGATTGCGGAGCCGGAAAATACAATGAAATGGTGTCTGCATCAAGACGACACCGAAATGAAAGTTGACAGACTTGTACATTCTGTATGAGTGTTCATTGTACTGTATGAATCCATCTCACGTAAAGATGCTTCAAGTGTAATGCTGCAACAGTCACAGAAATGTTCACATCTTTTAATTAACGAGGTTATCCCTCACCTTCCAGGGCGCTGAGTTTTCATGCACTCTAAACTAGGGCAATGCTAGGTTCACCCCTGACGTAATGATCTCAACGAATTTCGAAACTTGTATCACAGGGTAGAATCAATGGATGCTGAGCGATTACTAGTGTACTTATGAAATCATTGAGAGCCAATGTCAGCATTAGTGTCTCAAATTTGGGAATAAAATGATCCGTTGAAAGAAGTTAAATGTACGAGTTGTGATAAAAAAATGACGGGAATTTTTAAACTTCGCGGGATTCATAATTCCGAGTTTCAATTATTCCGAATCAATAAGGAATACTACCTGGAAGTTATGCGCCGTTAGCGTGAATAAATCTGACGAAAACGCCCAGAATTTTGGCAAAACAACTCGTGGAAATTGCACCACGATAATCCTCCCGCTCACACCTCACTGCTTATTCGTGATTTTTGGATAAAAAGCAAATCGTTATTTTGCCTCAACCACCGTATTCACCGGACATGGACCCCTGTGACTTATTTCTGTTCCTGAGGCTGAAGAGAACCATGAAAGGACGACTTTTTGCCAAAATTATTTTAAACAAAATTGATATTGATTAATAAATATTCTCTAAGAAAAACTTATATTCCCGTTATTTTTTTATCACACCTCGTAGAGCATACATAATGAGTCCCTACCTGATTAGGTACTCACTCATCGGTTATTTTTGTCAAAATCTCGCGTGTCTGATTTATGTTTATTTTGGCTCACAATTTGGCTGAGTAAATTTTTTAGGCAACAGATGAATAAAACATTTTACTCCGCCCAACCAACTGTTTTAACGTATTTCACTTATGGACCGGTACCTATTCAATGATAAATAAGAAAAAATTAAAATCATCTTTTAAGAATGCTGGTGAATATTTGATATTAAACTATGAGAATCGGGCAAGTTTATATTTAGTTAGGCGAGAATACTCGAGAGAAATTCGAGAAAAACTTTGGCAAGAACCACATTGTGTAATGCTGTGGGCGTTATTGTCATCTTATATGTCTGTCAAAGTGAAATCAGCAATGTTTTCTGAGGTGGATTGAACACTGTGAGAGTAAGGAGTAGATTGAGAAAATCATGGGTCAACGTGTTGGTAGAAACTCTAAAGAGAATGAGTATGCGACAATGCACGAGTGTAACTGAAGCAAAGGAGGCACACAAGGATAATATTGAATGAAGGGAAATTTTAAGAATGTTCAGCTTTACAGGCTAATCTTGGAGAATTAAAAATTGTTGGCCATGCCTACCCGGAAAGAGATTGCCGTTATTGTAATGCCTGTTACCCTATATTATAATTAATTTTCTTCTTCTTCTTTCATCAATGTCACTAGCAGGTTTTTGACAAGACTTGGCACAAAATCCACTTCGGAGTCTTCCGCGAGAGGGTGGTCCTTTACGTGGACTGCGAAGAGACGACGACGGAGTACCTGGAATCCCGCAGTCCCATCGACGTCAACGGACAGATCGCCATCTCCAAGATGTCGGGCTCGAGGACTTCGGTGCCGGTGAGTCGTCCACGCAATCGTAGTTAATTGATTAGTACCCAGTAGACATATCCTGCGATAAAATTAACCATTCGCTTCATTAATTAAAGCCTTCACTTCGTACTTAACGTTGCCGAGACGTGTAAATACTTTTATTCCTTACAGAAATATTAAAAAATTGAATCAAACAGCCATGGTACGGTGGCGTACTTATCTCGGCTCTGTCCTGTAGCCTTTAATACTATGCTGAAAAGTGTCTTAAAAGCAAACAAGGCAAGAATCGCATTACCCTTCTTAGCTTGCGGTACCCGCTCAACTAATGTAACTAAATTATACAAAGGTAGTTTATTATCTGGATAATATCGACAATGTTCAAAGGAGAAGAAAATTCAGGAGTAAACATTCCATAAATTTCCAGAAGTTGATTTTTTTGCTTTCAATTTCTGCCTAATAGAGAGATTTCTCAGCCTATCTTTATTTTTAAAGCAATCAGATGCCAAAGAATCCCTAGCTGATTGAAATATATTTTTGTTGGTTTTAATACTTTTTCGAAATACCGCTAGTATCACGATAGAACTTCATGATTAACTGGATAATACATGCATTGATTCATGCTCACTTCTCTGACCCTCTGCATTCACCATCACTTGCTAAATTTTATAGACACCATTATTTAACTGGCGCACTATTAACATTTCCATAGCATAGCTATCATTGACCTCTTATTTGGCAAATCAATACTGTGAATCAAGTGTTACTAATTTCGACAAAGAGTCAATTTTTCAAAAGGATTTGGCGGGATTCATTGCTTTATAATCTATTGTAAATCCTAGGGATATCAGGAAAATGCGCTTCTTTAGACGTGATTATCAACAGTGGCGTACGCAGGATTTACTTCAAGGGGGGGGGGGGGTTCGACTTCTGTGGAGGGGGGTTTCATTAATATTTATGTATATCATTATAAAATGATATTTAGATTATTATTTACTAAAACTATAATTAAATTAACATTCTCTTTTCGTGAAGACATTTAAACTTTTTTTTTAAGTCCAATAAGCAAAATTCTAAACGCTAGTTCAAGTAAACGAACGAAAACGAATTCAGGTAAACATGTTTGGGGGGGGGGGGAGTTTCAACCGTAAATCCTCCCCTCCGTCCGTACGCCACTGATTATCAAACAAAACGAGATTTGTCAATGTTACCCTCAATAAAACGTTGCGAGTGGTAACTAAATCCCTGGTTTCATGCTTTTCAGCTAGTCGGATCTTTGTCTTTCAATTGATTCTTTACCTGCCAGTGCATTCGATAATCATAGTGGTTAAATATATATCCATGACATATAGAACAACTCCCTGTCTAACGCGGGTCCTTTCCTGCTCTCCTGATCCATTTCAGGCCTCTCAACTCGTAAGTATTCGCTGGTGTTGAGTACACGCGACAACTTCCTCTAACCCGCTCACGGCAGCCCATCAAGACGCGGATGCTTGCACACGAGGCCAAGGAACCAATGCGTCCCGAAGCAGGCGCCATTTGTTTTTATATTGTTTTTTTGGGGCGCTTGCACATGCACTATTAACTTGCCTTGACACTCATCTAACGGTGTTTTTTGTGAGCCTGGTTTGCGGTTTTATAACGGACGGAATTGATAAAATGTTTTTACTATATGGTGTGTGTTTTTCTCGTGGGTGACGGTTAATGGGTTTGAGTGACTTACGAAGTTTTACCACCTGCTATACCTCAGCATTAAGCGGCTTTTTATTCATGACTAACTGATCATTCCTGCATAATCTTTACACCGCTATGACATGATGCCTTTCTCGTAATCGCTTGACTATTAACATTACCAACTACTAAGCATGAAATAACATTATATATTAGTGTATAAAATTAACTCTTTAGTATGAAAAGTAGAAATTGATGACTTACTTATGTAAAACTTTATTTCACTCTGTTTTTATTTTACTTCGCATAAGCGAATATTTCAATATTCATATTAAGTACCTATGAATTTTTCCTGAAGAATTTCATTCGTTTTTTTTCCACTGTCTTTTCCATTATTTCCTTTGCTTTGAAATGTTATTAGAAATCCTCATCAAAATAACCAACCCAATAGCATTCTTTACGAATATTTTGGCGTTTGCTTTAATCGCCTCTTTTTTATTCCTGTTTCTTTGCATAATTTCGTTTGATTTATTAATTGGAGACTAATATTTTTTTTCGTTCTTAAGAAGTGCTGTGGAAGTATGGTGTGATTAATCTGTTACGTAAGTAATTGCCTATTTTATCAAAATCTCGCCATTAACAGCGATAAATAGAGAAACTCAGTATAAACTTCCGAAGTGAAACATTATATTTCCACTGTTTTCCATTATGTCCTGAAATTATAATTGAGTTTAAAAATAATAGGTTGGGAATGAACTATTTTTAGGTAATGAATTCATAAATGGTAAAGAGAAAGAACTGACCTAAAATCAGTATAATCACACTGTCGTAAAAAGATTAGCCCTTAAGAAAATGCTTGTAGAATGTTATTTATTTATGGACACGTCATTTGCAGCATTCATTATTTATAGTGCCTGGTTACTGAGCGTTGCTCGATGTTTATTTGGTGTACTAAGAAATTTTATGCTCCTATTCTGCTACTTATTGTCTATTTTAATTATATTGGACATACACATAGTGCGATTAAAGATTTTAATAAAACATATTTTATAAAGCATGACGGATATTTAATTTTTCAAATATAGTAGTGATGATGCAATTAGGTAGTATAAAGCAAACTCAAAAACACCACTAACACAAAAATGTTGTTCGAACGAAATTCTGAAATCATCAATAAATTCAATAATTACATTGTCTTCATTATTTCCAATGTTCATTGACAGATTATTGTTATTATTAGATTAAAAATTATTCAATATTTCTTACCATACAACGTTTCTCGTGTGTCGAAGTTATTGAGTCAGGACGCTCTTGGGCAAATTGTTGGCAAGGTTGATCCATCTTCAAAAGTTGTACGAGCTGCTTCCGCAAATTCGGGCCATTCAAGATTGCACGTCATCGTAATAAAGAAGTCTGATGATCCAAGTCTACGGAAAATAAAAGGCCATAACTTCTTCAAAATGTTTCGTGTAAAAACGTGTAGATCCAGGAAACGAAGAAGGCAAAATAATCCTTTTACCAACAACAGCATTATTTTTTTAGCCAATTCACTCAAAAATTGAATCACTGTTGTACAGTTTTCTGCAAATATTTTTTTTATTTCTTTTATCCATTGGATACGGTCATGTTCCACTCCAGTATCAACCAGATATTGATGACTACCGAAGCCGACTACCGTAATGCAAAGCATTGAACTTCAAAAGGCGGAGATCAGGATTTCTTAGGTTGATGTCTCAAGGAAAGTATTTGACAAGTTGAGGTCTAAATGCTAATCGGTACTGAGCTAGTTCAAATCTAGTCAAATTTTGATGACTGGTATAAGGTGTTCTTAAAGGAATATTAATACAGAGACTCCAAAATTGCAAAATTTGGGTAAAATAGTGGATAAGTAAAGGGCCCAACACGACTGTCAATATTGTTCATGGTAATTAAATATTTCCCATGTTTACGAATAATTAACTCTTTATCTGGAACGCTTAGGTCAGCGTTTAGGGTAAAAATAAGAGACTAATAACATTCTCGCTGATACCATGATTAATGGCATTGTTTATGCGTGCACTAAGAGCATCATGATTATCCAAATGTATATCTGTCCATATTGAGGCCGTTCAAATTTTCCATCATCATTTTGAGTTGGGTGAGCTGCTACATTAAGTTTGAAATAAATTTGACCGCTAGCAATGTAACTATAAAGTCCTCGACCGTTGACTGTTCAATCGTCATCTACGGTGAATGAAGCCATTGCAAAACATAAATTCAAATTTCGAATCTTTTTATAAAAGTCATCAGAAAATGGATGACGTCGAAGAAACGATCGCGCTAACTCGTTCGGAATTCTGGATGTGGTAGATCTATCCTACCATGCAAGCAGCAGTCCCCAAACGAGTCTCAATGAATTCAATTTGACACACGTTCTTCGGGAAAATGGAATGCTCGATAAAGAATTGATGAATGCTTGTTAAATTATACAAGCAACACTAAAAGGTAGCAAACTATGGTAAGAAATATCAGCCGTTGTAGCTGCCTTGTAGGAACTTAATCGGTTTAGCCGTAATGCTTGTTGCCATCTTGAATTTCTCCGACGTTCTTCTTCCAATCGTTGAAGATGATCATCATCAAACTCTTCTGTACGCCTCTGAGCCGCTCGTTCACGCATGTATTGAACCCGCTAGTATTTTTGTGAGTCTGATTCTTCTGTTATTTGGTTATTTTGTCGTTCCCTTATCTTTTACAAACGTAGTTTCCTTTGTTTGTTTGATTGTCCACTGTTCTGGATTGGTGAAAGATCACGTATCGTTTCTAAATGCTCTAGACGATCATCGGAAGACTCATATTCTTGTCTCATTCTTTTCTGATCATTCCTCTCTTGATAGTATGAATCATTTACATGTGGTGTTTGCTACCCGGCTTGGTCTTTCTGATGTCAGAAAATTTTCTTCATTTTTAGGAATTAAACTACTTGAGCTGCCAGAGTCATCACCTTGTACCATTTGCTCCTGAAGTTCTCTTTCAGGTTGTTCTGTAGATCGGATCAATGTTCTACAGCCCCTGGGGGACTCACGTAAATACTTTAAAAATTACGTGATCAATATCATTTACTCAGTAGCAGCCATTAACCACACATGAAAAGGTTGGGTTGAAATATATTCCAGCTAAAATTTCAAAGTACATCTGTAAAAGAGATTTTTTTAAGTGGCGTAAATGTCTCAGGCATGAATTTCCATTTCATGCCTATGCTGCGGTTTCTAAGTAAACAAAATATTCCATTGTTGAAGTAGTGCAAAAATTTGAGATTTTCGAGCTAAAAAGTAAAATTCCAGGAAAATGCGATGGGCATACGGAAATTGAATTCAAGAATTAAAACCTATGTTCTTTCATTTATCTAAAAGTAACATTTTAAATTGTATCAGGAATGTCAGCAATTAAACAAAGCAAACAAAGAAACCTCTGTATAACAAACATGGAGTAGCCTAACCTTTTAACAAGTTAAAAATGCCAATTTATTTGCCCATTATCTTGTAAAAAAGAGTTTTTCCAGAGTCAAGACCTAGATAAATCGCTTTTTCGTACCCTATATAAGTAAATTTGTAGCTTTCATCAAAATCGTTAGAGCCATTCTCGAAAAAAAATTTACATATATACACACATAAATGTATTAAATATGCCAAGAAGGTGGCCGATAAAAATATAGAAACAAGCGAAAGACAACAATTATAATTTTGATATAATATACAAGAAAGAAAATGTACAAGATTTTCTCGTTTAATAGTATAGGATATACAAGATTTGCTCATTTCATAGTATAGCATTAAGTGGTTGGCAAATATTTCACCCCATTAGACTATAAAAAATGTATTAATCCTCACGGAAATAGAAAGGTCCGAGGTCTAATCCCCAAAACTATTGTCCCATTTTCCGTTGAAGCTAACTTTCTCTCCATTTTCCGCTCCAAGGAAGGATACTCTTATCAATTAATTTCAAACCTCGACGGAGAAAGCTGAAATAGGAGCTTAATGCTCAATTTAACGGATGAATTTCTCTTCCATGAAGTCCTCTCATCAATAGATTTTATCTAGATTAAAAACTGGAGACAAAAATTAAGTGGTAGAACAGAGGGATCCGTTTCGTAAAGGTATCGGCCAAGGTATGAAAAACCCTCAAAAATCTGTATTAACGATATAATAGGAATTGATATAAAATCGGCATTTTGAGAGCTAATCACGATTTATGTGTATTGTATCTAAATCAGAATTACCATTATATGCAAATCAATCTGGCTAGAAGATTTTATTACTGCTTCGAGAAATGGGGCCAAGCTGTAACCGTATGGGTAAAATTGTCAGTGGTGTCAAAATGCCGCATTTATAAATAAAAATTAATAAACTTAGGAATTGAAAGGCCAAGATAATTCCAAATAAGAAAGTAGGGTAAGGGCAGGTGCTTGAATGGATTAGTTAAATGGTGAATAAATTTCAATGGTGAACAAAATTCTGTGAATTTTGATTGAAATATTTTTTTTAATTTAGCTAATCTAGAGATATTTAGTTTTTAGTTTAATTAAATCCCTCAGTAAAAAGTACCAAGGATTTAAAAAATAATTTTACAATCACGAATAAAAAGTATATACTATGCTAAAATACATGACTTATTTATTGAGAAAACTATTGACCAGTCGGATTACCTTAAATAATCATGACGTTGTTAGTATGATGATATGTGAAAAGGTGCTTTTGTAGGCTATCAATGTTGACCCGAGGTAAGCTAAAAAGAAATATCTCTCAGTTGGAATTGCGTGATAAATATCTCATCAATTAGCGACACCCTACGTGGGCGATAGCAATATATTACTGATTCTACACAGCATTTCCTAAAACTTTTCACAGCTAAACACTATATTACCCTCGGGCCGCTCCGCTCCAACAATGTAGTCCGAGCGCTACAGGTCCATGCCTAAAACAATATAGAAAAACGTGCGTTTCGAACTTACTTGTCGCTTCCTGACAGTGCATATTTTTAGTGGTTGCTGTGAAATGCCCAAACTGGATTTTGGTTCAACGAAAAGAATAGGTACTGACCTACAATAAATGAGTATTGGAGTATTTATTGACTATGGGCATTGGGAGATACGATGGCCTGAATACAGCTCCAGATGGCGTCGGAGTGACATTTTGAGGCACCCTGTACTGTATGCCTATAGTGACCATATCAAATTTAGTCACTGATGAATTCTACATGATACCTACCCTCTACAAAATGACATAAAATTTAAATTGGGAAACAATGGGGTTTGCAAAAGTTGGCACTCAATTTCATGATCTTCTCATATATTTTCGTTTTATTTTGAAACCTCTGCACTGCCAATGCACAAACTGACCCTGGGTGAAATACGAAAAAATGTGTAATTTAGGATGACCTCGACCACCAACTATAGTTTTTAACATGCTCCCCTGTGAGAAATAGAAATTATTGCCTGTTACATATGTCCATCACACGGCCAGACGTTTGGAGTCCCATAAAATCCAAAATATTTCTTTTTTAAGAAACCGTCTTACACTTTTTCATTTGGATACTAGTTGAAGATACTCGGAAAATTTCAGCGAAATCAAAAATGTGTTGTCCCAAGACCTACCTTTTCTGCCCCACTCTTTCGTGGAATGACTCTTAAACGGGGGCACGCCCCGTTTAAGAGTCGGTGGTGGCGGTGGAGACGTTGTAGGCGGTGCACACTGCAGCATTCGAGCAGCAGCGAGCCATTCGGCACGACCCGCGAGGAGTAAAGGTGCACGCGCCTCTCAGGAAGCGTTGCGTCACGGTTGAACCGCGCTGAGACGACGTCACGTGATTCGGACTAGCCTTCGATCGGGAAAGTTTGTATCGATTTGTCATTGAGAGGGGACGGGGGAGGTTATTTTGACGTTCGGATAACGCTTTTATTGTCCTTTATTTTTTGGCTCGAGGAGATGGAGGAGAGATGGAAAAAAAGGTGGGAATGCAGAGCGAAGAACTGTAAGGGAAAGGATATTTAGACCGGTGGAGAAGAATGGAGGTAGTTGGATAATATGCATAGGACAGAACACGCTTGTAATTTACGAAAAGAAAAGAAATCATTGCTAGATCTACTAGCGCATGTACTAGCGAGCCTCCACATAAAAGTGGAACAAGGGCATTATCTTATTCCCTGAGGAAAGTAAAATAGTATTCTTATGTCGAGGTTACTTTTTTGCCTTCTTACTACCTCTTTAGAAAACACAAAAGCTACATTAATTAGATAACAGCGCAGTTTCAATCAGATAGGTCCGTACCATTTTATTCTTTCCATATACCACTCTAACGAAAATAAAGCGACCTTCTTAGTCATCAAAATATACCTCGCTTTCTGTCTTATACCTCTCCCAATACCTTTTTGTCATATTCTCTCCCTTCATCATGGGTGGTATCTTAACTCCCGTCTATCATACGCCCTTGATATGCATGTGATGACTCGCACACGTTATATAGTTGTTAGGTTAGCAGTCAAATAGAGATCAGCAGGAGATAAAAAATGAAAAATAAACCACGAAGAGGTTGGAAAAGAGAGCTGTGTTTTTTGCCTCTGGTTACCATTAGCTATGAATGGTTCAAGAAAATTATTATTTATCTGATATATCTCTATAACTTCCTATCCCTCAAGTTTTGTCACTTTGGTCTGACCTCCAGTTTGAAACTAGAATTATATCCTTCTCGTTGGCCTCAAACTCGCTCGATTTCAATTCGTCCAGCGACTCGATTGTAGAGCTTAACCTCTTCGAGTCTCTAGGGGCTCAGATGCCCAGTCCCTCCAATAGCTTCCTGCGACCCTCTCCATCGGATATTTTTTTTTAACGAAACGCTCGGCTCGTGAGCGGGTGAAGGAGCGCAGTTGGGAATTGAGGCGAGGGTATTAGGCTCGGAATGGGGTTGATGGGGGTCGCACGGGAACTTGGTCACCCGCATTGGGAGTTGGGGAAATGATATGCGAGAATGGTTGGGGCACATGTGGCGCCAAACAGCCGTTGATCCCCAATTTAGATATTCCCCGTCCCTAGACTCTTGTCGCTCGGTCGTGGCGTCCGGAGCGTTCTCCTCCCAATAGAAACGACGCTATTGACCGTTTTGCTGAGGGAGTGCGACCAGCGACTCCTCCGTGAAAGAATAATCCTCCCGCAAACGACGCTTCAGTAATTGGCATCTTATTGGAGACACTTTATTTCCTCTATTGCTCACACACCATAACGATATGATTGATCTTGCAAAAGTTTCTTCATAAATTAGGAGGGTTATGCCTAATATTTTTCACTAATGCTTACTCTTGAATAGATAATTCATTTATTCTTCTACTATGAATAGATAACTCATTTATTAAATTAGCAGTGCTTGGGAAAAAAATTGAATTCACTATGGAGGTGGCCACAAGTATTACTTTAGTTTTAATTTCTGAGTTCGAGTTAAGCCATTCGTCGGACAAATTAATCACTTACCACAAACGTTGCGGCAGTAAATTGCATTTTATTTTTGACACTGTATTTGCTCATACACCATGTCCATATGATTGTACAAAAGTTTCTTCAGGAATTAGTAGTATTATGCCTAAGAGTTTGCACTCATTTCTTCCTTTTTCTATTTTCGAAGTTTACCATTCTGGAGTAATTTCCGACAGTGGCGGAGATGCGATCACTGACTGCGTCACTCTTGCGTGTCCGAAGGTCATAACGTGATACCTACTTTGATCTAGTTTTCGAAAAGAATCATTGATTTGTCCAACAAACGGCTTATCTCGAACTCAGAAAACCCATTAAAGACTATTTTGCGATCGATGTTTGGTGAATTCAGATAATAAAACTATTTCCGTCTTAGGATATTACATGATTTGTACCGTTTCTCGCAAAGGGAGTAGTTTTCTCGCGAGCTATTTGATAAAAGTTTTTTTTCTATCCATTCCGTTTCCATTTACGGATCTACCATGTCGTCACAAAGCGATGCGGCAGATCATCTGAAATTTATGGAGTACAGGGATCCGCATGTGCAAATTTATTTACACTAACATTTACATTAATTTTATCTTGGTTGCCGTACGATTATATTTTATCCATTCAATTGTTCATAATAATGAACTTAAAGTTTAACAAAAGTGTAAATAAATGAATTTCTTTCGCAGGATTGCACGCAGTGTAATTTCTAAAACCCAGGATTCACCTCATTTCTTCATTCATTCAAAATGTTTATGCTTACTGCCAGTTAAACTGTGCTCGTGTAGTAATTCCTTAAAACTAATATTTAATGCTGGCAATACTACATGGTTTGTCATGGTACCAAATGTGTAATTCCTCTACCTTGAGCATTATATCTTCAAAATAAAAAGTAGTAGCATATGCCCATTGAAGGAGCTAATATCATGTGTTGTTACTGATTATAACTTGGCGGTTCATGTAACTAATAGTTAGAAACCAGCCTTAAAAAGTCAAAAAATGGATTAATAGAGGTGTAAAGTTGCGAAAGAGTTTGATATATTTTTCCTAAATATACATGTTTTCTCTGGAAAAAGAAACTTTCTATGTCCATATATAACTTGATGCAAGAATGTGGATTGTAACTATAAGAGAAAGATTAGGAGACGCCTATTTGGCCTTCGGATCTCGTATTTCTTAATCTTAATAAAAATCTTATCAGAAAGCAAGATGTATTTGGCAAGAAAAACAAGGTTGCTATTTTACGTTTGAGGTTTAACAAGAATCCAAGTTAGTATTTTTAGCGAGTTGTCCAGGTTTTAGTGGGTCGAAGAACCTTGGGAGTGACTACTCAGCAAAATGTAGCTTTTACTAAGTAATTGGGAAAGAAAGATGTTTTATGTAATCGAGAAATAATTATCCAATTAGAAAACGTCATGGTGTGTAGCCAAAATTTATTGTCTAGTTCTTCATTCTCTTAATAAGAAAGTATTATAAAGTCGATGAATGAATGCTTTTTAATTGCCGGAACAACTCTTTTTAAGGCATTCTCCGCCCGTCTGATTTGTAATGTGTTTCTCGTGCAGGTAGTCTCCTACCAGTATGTTCAAAAGTGATTACTTTTGTTGATAAGAAATTAGTGTGCTTAAGATAAAAAGAGGTTCAACGTCACAGCTGTACTGGTGAACCTCAATTGTTAAGGTGACTTCACATACTGCAAAGCAAGAAGGGCAATTGTAAGAATAAGTAATTTAAGGAAACTCATGTATCTGTTTATCCACTCAATAAAGCAATCAATACCTTGCGTCATCAGTTTCCGTTTCTCATAGCACCAACGAAATAGTGAATAGGCCTGGTTATATTCACGAATTCCGGTTTTCTCCGTCATAATATTTTCACGTATCAAGATTTGTATTCCTGAGTACTATCATTCAATGTGTTAACCATGTTTTAATTTATCTCATTTTGCATTTTCCCTGTGAAAATATATGGAAGGTAACCGGTCTGAAAATTAAAGTTATTAGTATAGTTTTTTTTTTAATATTGCCTTGCCAATGTGTGTGTTAAATGAAGAGAAATGATATTGTTTTCAAACGAACCGACCTCATTGGTTTACCCTGTATGGTTCATGCCATCTTATTTCACTGTTTAAGCAAGCTAGGAATGAGAGTATTTGAATTTTGTGAACGACGCTGTGTGTTCGCTGCTAGGAAAGTAATGGAATCGCCGCCTCATGCAGTGAAAGACTCATATAAGCCTCTATTACTCGGGTTGTCTTCTCGTCTTTCTCGTTTCGCCTCGCGGAGCATGAAAACCGCCGTTGTAGTGGTGTTGAATGGGAAGGAAGGGAAGTGGGGGAAGGTAGAGAATTGAGGATCAATTTGGGATCTTTTCTTTGCCCCTGCATTCTTTATCTGAGTAGAGTAAGGGGTGGAGGGTGGGGAGAAATTACCATGGGGATGTCATTATTAACCGCAGTTCTCGGGGAAAGAGGGACCTGCAAATGTCCAATTACACCCGGCAAACTGGTAGATAATTAAAGGATTTAAAAAATAAAACAGATTTTCTCTTGTCTCTCCTTTAAAAGCGATAAAGACCGAATTCCGTCGGGTACTTAAGGTGGAAAGGCTTGAGGAAGGTCGAGACGAATGATGAAGTAAAACGAGAGTAATTAAGACTTTTTTATATTTCGATTTTTTGTCCCTTTCTTTGCCTTTATAGGGATTTAACATCACAGCTCCATTGGTATTTTTGGGTGGAAAGCGATATATTTTCCCTTTTTGTGAGCATTACATACGTCTTCCACTTTAATGAGCTCAAATCTAATTGCACCTTGTTAATCTGTGAAACTGCACCATCGATGCAGAGAATTTCTAAAAATGTCTGGCAGTGTTTTTTTCTGGCATACATTTATTAGTGAGTAAAGCTAAAAGGTATGGTTTTCTTCATTCAACAGTGCAGTATGCATATTTTTTCGTTGTCTGCCCTTACATGGGACGTAGGATAAAAAACTGATAAAACTCATCTGAAATCAATTTACAAGTCAAGACGCCTATGTAAGTTCATCACAGATTTTTTAAATATTATGTGTAATCTTGTACAATTGTACATGACGAAACTCCTTGGTGGTGACAAAAGAGGCAAAACCCTGCTGTCACAAGGGTAATACTTGGTGAAACTACATTTTTTTATTTATTTTACTTTTCCCGACCAGCGATGTTCTATGGGTTGAAGATACCCCAGAAGGTGATTCCTTGGATTATATGAGTTGCCCTTCCTGTATAATTTAGCGGTTGAAACTTAATTTATATTTTTACGTTTACTTCATCGAAACCACTATTAACTTTTTAATCTACTACTTAGAAATCTACTACATTCCCTTTCATTGTTGCCATCAATATTTCGCTGCCGTTAATAGCGTAGCATAAGTAAAAATCACTTTGGTTGTTCTATTGAGAGTATTTCGTAGTACTCCACTTCGTTTTAATTCATCTCTAATTATATCAGTGATATACGGAAGGGATTAATATACTTGTGTTTTTTCTTATAAATTGAATTTAACTGCCTGGTGTGGGTATCTAAAGGTTTTATTTTTGCTTTGCATGTTTTATTATTGTATGAACTCACAGCATCTGCACCAGCTTAACATTAAATACATGCTTTGTTTATGTATATAGCTGCCATTTCTCAATGTAGCCAAGCTTATTTAAACATAGATTCTTCAAGAAACGTAACTTAATAGCTACAAGATTGAGTCCACATCACTTAAGGTATGTAGTCATTGCTAATGAGTTAATGAGGATTACTTTTTAATTTTTCGTTAATCATTAAGAATGTTTTCATAAATTATCGTGACATTTATTTCCATCGTTTACTATTTCGTTTTTTATTTTACGAAATTATCGTGAAATGTGTTCATAAATGCAACGAAAATACAAAATAAGTAAACAAATAATGATAATTTTTTTACTCTTGAATCAAAGATAGAGCAAGACTTGAACCAAATGTAATAGCGTAATATTGCTTTTATTTGCTCCTCTAGATTCACTATAGAGGATAAAATATTTTTATTATGCTATTTCACTGCAATAAATTTCTTTGTAGCCCTATCGTGACGATGTTAATGGGACAGTCTTCAAATACTACAGAGGAAAGTAATATCGATGCGGTGACGCCCCAGTGTAATCTCTTACTGTCAGGCATGGCTTTCTAAAACGTATCGTGTTTTTTTCCACCAACGAGGGAAAAACTTTCATTACTGATATATTAAAATGATCTGTGTTGTGTGGCTCCTCCCGTTCACGATGGCTTTATCATCTGAAAAGCCCTTGGTCTGTTTTCTGATGCAGAAAATTAATCCGCCGCAGGAGACGGCAGACGTAATATTATTATTATTACAATAGCTACAAGTCGACCATTTGGTCGGGTGATAACATAAATAGTTATGAACCAAAATTCAAAAATTCAATCAAAAAAAAGAACAAGCTCACAAGAAACATAGACATATGCCATGATCTAATACTATCACAATTCATTTTAAAAACTCGAAATCTAAAAACTTTCACCATTCCAGATCTAAAAACTCAATTCAATTTTTTTCAACCTCGTCATCAACATTTGAATGCTATTTGGGAAGGTCTCTAACATTTTCTCGGGTATACCATTCCAATCCCCTATCCCCCTATGCAGAAAGGAATGCTTTAATGTATTTTATAACTGTCTTGGAGGCTCAATTTTGTAACAATGGTCTTTCCTTGACATACATATAACAAGGGCTTTTCAATCTCACGGATGTCAATCATCACGCAATGCGTCATGGATAAACCGATAGGTCTACTGGCATAATTCCTAAGTATTGATTTTTAAACGGTCAAAAAATCTGTTCTAATATCTTCCTTCCATTTTTTCTCCTCCCTATCTTTTGCAGATTGACCTGCAGTGGATGGTGCTCAGCTGCGACCCCACGCGGCCAGAGAGAGAACCATGTGAAGAGCTTCCCGTGAGTCATTGTGAAGACGAAATAAAACAATGAACGCATTCAATACTATATTTTCCGCTATTCAATTACCAAATTCCATTCCCGTTGAGCAATTTAGAAAAAAGTTTGACTCTCTCTACTTATTGCTTGGGCAAATTGTGGGAATTGAATGTGATCATTTTGACTGCATTATCTAATCCTCATTTAAAATTAGAAGAGAAAAAAAAACGATTAAGTCCATTTATTTTGTCTTGCATAATTTTTGTTTTATATTTGTTATGCACCCAAGCACATTCGTTTGAAACGCAATGTTGTAGCCAATCACATTTGAGTAATTTATTTTTTTTGTGAAAATTTTGGATAAATGCTTCCAACGATTTTTTCTCTCTGCATCCGCATTTTCAACGTTTTCCACAAAAGAGATGTCAAGTGCGTGACGTTTTCATTACTGAGAAAAATGGACCTCACAAATGTGTAAATTAGATCTGTCAGAATGATTCACGCACAACCATTTGTCAGCGTGCTGAGCGGTTAACAAACGGAGAGTTCAAGGATAATTTTGACTCCTTCCAGATGGCAGGAAGAATAAATGGAGTTTAGAATCGGAAAAAAACTGTAATGCGCTATTTTTATTAAGCCAATATTAAATGTGCTGTCTCTTTATTTTACGTAATGGAGACTTTAATGATTCATTGTCACCATAAAAAAATAATTTCGAGGTGTTATGTTTTCTTGACTTTTTAGTTTTAATAAATATTTAATTTTTAAGATGATGTTTTCTTTTAAAAATTTTTATCATCTCCTTAAAAGGTATATATTTATACAAATAATTGTAATAGTTGATCATTAGTACGAGAGAGTGGCATTTGAAAAAGTATCTCGTCTTGATTTTCTCCTATGCTCTTCGGGGCACTTTCTTTCTTCCTTGTCACTTAAATGTACATTGTATCGTTGCAGAGACCATCTTTAAGACCTCAAGGAGCCACCTGCGAAACAGTTTGCCCGCAGGGACCACCGGGAGTCAACGGATCCACCGTAAGTAAACTCATTGCTGTATTTATCATTATATAGTTACCACTATTGACCGGGTTCATCCTTTTAGTGAATACTTGTGAGTAAAATTCTTCCCTAGATAACCGATAAAAGCATTTTTATCTAAACGATTTTTCCGATGCTTGGTTTAAAAATGAACTGCGGTATTTTTTAGCACTGACACAATAGCGGAAGTTATGATGTTTTTAGACCATTCCTGCGCCATGTAGGTCCACAATCTTAATAATGTGCAGGTAAGGGTTTGCATTGCTTATTACATTTTAAGGGCAGTATTTGATTCGTGTTAGTTAAATTTACCTTTGCTTAATACATTTTTCCAAAAGATTACAACTTTTCCTGCACCATGTTTTATATCTATTAAACCAAATTATAATTCACGGTTTCGTTTGCATTGACTTTCAAAATCACTTTTATATTCAGCTGTTTTTTAATTATTAATAAATTAGGAAAGATAAAAAATTATGCGAATTTCACATAAGTTCGCATAATTTTTTATCTTTCCTAACATGGAAAAATTTCACATAATTCTCCCTGAAACCGCAAATTTTCAATTAATAAATTGTTTTTTCATCAAGTATCTGGTCCAAAACCTCCTATTTTATATTATTACCCCTGTTGCTGTTATCTTCATGAATCACTCAGCTCTTCATTGAACTCATGCAACATACCTTTGTGTATTTCTCTATGTGTTTGCTAACTTTTGGCGGCGTACGATCTCCTGCAGCTTCAAAGAGTCAAAGGTTTTCGCGGTGCGAATTAAAGTTGACGTTCAGTGCCTCATTGTGTATTTGGATTCTCAATATGGACGCGAATATTTTTACTGCTGGGATATAACATTGTATCAGTGATTCCGTGTGTTTATTTTTGCATTTTAAATCTAAGGGCACGGAATAAATATTATTTTTATCAATAGTAGTATTTAGTTTTTATGTGTAAAAAGCGATAGCTTTTTTCGGTATATTTCAGTAGTCTATGACTGACTTGGGAGTCCTCGTGCATAATTTCAGAACCAACCGGATATGTTTGTGTACGCAACGCGCAAATACTTTGTGGAAGAGCTCCTTGCCAATGAAGCTCTAGCTAAACCTTTAATACCAAGAAAATCTTGAGATTTTATCTCTGACACAATATTCTAACCCAAATACTGCTAATAAGCATAAACATAAAGCTGCTGCTACTGCTAAATAAAACTGCTATAAGCATTCCCTTTGGGTTTTACACGTACAAGTTAGGAAAATCATGCGCACAATTACACAACCAATTCCACTCAATCCTGTGTTTAGACTATATAGCCTTTTCTTGTAAAAGTTATTCAGGGAGCCAATTTTTCTCTAAGTGCTCATTCATAATACAAAGAGAATTATGTATTTTAGTTGCACGTAACCCCAAAATATTGGGAAAATCCACTGTTAAATTTTCACGCAAAAAATAGAAATATTTCACAAAATAGGTATTTTCAAATTGTAGCGCTTTCAATTCTTAGCTACGTTGAAGTCAGCAATCTTATTTAATTAATGCTTGTAATGTATGCTGTGCTTACTGCCCGGCAAACATATACTTGACCATACGTGTTTTTCGTTGTTGTGCCACTCGTGGCGTAGGAACTCATCGAGTTATTCTCTTGTTTATAATTTCTGAAAGTATTTTTGTTTAACAAACATTTACACATGTCCTTAGCACTTCAATATAATGTCTCCAAAATCTTCAATTATTATTTAAATTGAGCTGAGTAAAATTCATCAAAATAATGAAGACTTTGACATTGAATGGCTCAGAAAACGTTTTTGTAAGTTAGGGTTTTGGAAATTTTATATTTACCAACAAATAAGAGAAATTCTGAGTAAGCTGATATGCTATAAGTATGCTGGGTAGCATCATTTAAGTATAACATGACTTTGAAATATATCTAAGTTTTGCCGTAAGCGTATTTGAAGGGATGATAAATTAAAATTTACCATTTCCTCTTTTTATGCTCACTGCTTTAATCATACGAGGGGGAAACGAATACTTCACACTGTTACGTTGGCGTTCTTTACCCTTGTCCTATTTAACTTACCGATGAAGTACTCGGCTTGATATATCCCGATGAATCCGTCCTTGAAATCTTATTTCCTTTTCAATATTTTTTTGCTAATCATGAATCATCATGTTCTATCATCCTAGCTTTTATGCTCATCGCAGGAAAGATTTGCCCTCGTGCTCAGCTTTTTTCCTCGAATCAGGTGGTTTTCATTTCTTTCTCAAGTTGTTCAATTCTTGAAATCAAAGTTTCACGTGTAGCAACTCAAACGCACGGAGCGTATCCGGGGATAGATGAAAGTAAAAATGGGAAATAGAGTTTCCGTTTCACTTCTCTCGTCACCATGTTACGTCATCAGCGCACTTAAAAATAAAACAGTGTGTGTCGCAGTAACGTCCCACCCTCATCCTATGGAGTTGTCGACGCGATTTACAGAGCATTTGGAGTCTTTTTCTCCCGCCTCTCGGCTTCCTCCGATTTCAATAATGAGCAAGCAACTCGCTACAACGCGACGGTGAGACCGACTTTCGCCCGTGAGACGGAAGCGACAACGGACGTCCTCAGAAAAGCGCGACTCGGTGGAGTGGCGAACGATACCATGTCTTCCCCCCATCTCAACTGAACTCTCCTCCCCTCACCTTTTCCGTGGAACTTAACTTCCCTCTACCCCCGACCATGTATCCGTCGGGCCAACTATGCTTCCATTCTCCCTTGAAGCTGAGCGGAGGGAGTAAAATCAAAGCAATTTTAACTAGGACAGAGTAATAAATAAATGAATGCGAAGCACTCAATTTCTTCGTTGGACCATTAAAGCTCGACACGCGACTAATATGGGTCTGACGGAATAGAGAGATAGTGAGTTATATGTGTGAAGGTACAAAGAAAATGTAATGAACTGGAGAAAAAGCAATATATCAAAACAATTTAAGCCAGTGACACGTGACATGTGAGGACGATCAGAATTCCCATCCTTAACATGTAAGACATTTTTAGTGCCTTTGGATACGAAAAATAATTTACATGTATCAGTTTGCACAGTTTCATCGGCATTTCTCATGTATTAGCATTATTTCATGGGTAGGTATAGCTGATATTTAAAGATATTGATCGGTTCACCCGGTAGTCTTGACGAAGATAAATATACTGCCAGTATCGCGATGTATTTTTCATGAAGAATCGATTCTAAAAACTCAATATTGCGCATTTCTAGTGCTGAATGTTGAGCCCATCCACACCTACAGAAGGTGGAACAATGAAGCATAATGGAGCCCACTGCCAATTCACGTATTTCCCTTTGAAAACTCCTTTTATCTCTCGGTTTCTCCATTCTTTTCCCTTCAGCTTTCCATTCTTTTAAAACACCGTCAACGAACGAGTCCCGCGTTGTTCAATCCTTATTTCACTCCACAATCGTTTGTTTTCTTCCTTGCCACCCTCGGGCTACGGAGGTTGTGCATTTCAGAAGAGATGAGACGAGAATGTGAGGCCTCCGCACGCCAAAGAGAGAAATAAAATAACAAAACGAGGGACTGCGAATCGCTGCGGCGTAGTAATCAGTGGCAGGGCTCCATTAAGAGAGGCGGGATGCTGTAGTTGGAGAAAGAGTGTAAGCATCTCTTTCGGTCTTGTGCGTGCGTCGCATGCCAGCGAGGGATATCATTTCGTGAACGAGGCCCCAAGGAATGCGTGTGCTTCTGCGGCAACTGACTTCAAGAGGACGTATGGGCGGAATTGGGGTAGGAGAAGTAGGCGTAGTGGTTGGAATGGCTGTAGGAGCACAGTGTTGATTCGCCCACCAGAAGCGCAGGGGGGGTGGAGGGGGAGGAAGGAGCGAAACTGGAACGCAAGCTTTGAAAATTGGAATGCCGAGAGTCGAAAAACAAAGGGCGGGTGACGTAGGAATTGGATGGGGTCAAGAGCGTCATCCGCTTTGTTTTCCCGTCACGTTCCGGGTGCAGTCCGTGCAACTATCTTGCAACCGTCCTCGTTGGAATGACGCTTTACGACCGTCGCGCTGTTGCATTCGTTTTTTGAGAGCGCTTGTAATAATTAGCAAAGGAGGATAGTTTGCGAGGCTCCTAAGCAAAGGAGAAATCCTAATTGTTTCATCCTTGCCGCGTTAAAGAGTAAACCATGCCTTACTTTTTAATGCTTATAATTAGTCGCACGGAAACTGAGATGTGAGTATATCGACGAAGATTTTTTGCGATATTTTCTCATTCCGCTGTGTCCGACGTTGCATAATTTATTTTACTTTCCTGTATCCTGCTTCATATGAAAGCATTGATTTAGTAAAACTTGAAATGTTTGATGGACCTTCGTATGCTTTTTTCCTAAACTAGTACGCTATTATGTGTGAAAGTATCTTACCACTATGACCAAGAACATATGCTTTGTATTATTTTACAACTTAGCTCATAATATCATGATATATTCAGGAGAAAGTAGTAAAGAAAGGAAAAATTCTTTGGCCTAGAAGGCATAAGAAATACTTTTCTACTTAACCAAGAATATGGAACTTATAAAATTATTTTTATTTAACGGTCGAGCCTGCTTAGTACAGATATTTGATTTAAATACTTTAAGAGAAATAATCGCCGTTTTTTCTGTATTTTTCTACCAATAGTTCACTTGATCTTAGAGTTCCGCCTTTCTTTGAGATAAACTGGCGTTATGCGGACATCTCAGCCGTTGAAACACAAGCACGATGTGACACAAGCCATTAGAGACCAAATGGAGTCTTCTAAACATCGTGGCAGCAGCGTAGAATCGGATTCAGAGAAATTGCAAATTATGGTCAATCAAATAGGTTTTCTTAAATTCCAGTAGCTTAGCCAGTTACTCAGGAAAGCCAGTAGGCTACGACTGGGCCGGGCTTTTCAGATGTTCACGAAAAGCATCAGAGTGCGAAATGTAACCATTTAATTTTTGATCAGACAATTGATTGGCGTTCGCCAGTCGATCTCGACTCGAACCGATCCAAATAACAGTTGCAGTGTAAATGGCTATAATATCGTAAACTTGCCACGATAATATAACTTAATTATAAAAAACAAGATAATTTTTCTTCGCAGATGAGCTCATTTTAAGTGCAGAGTCTCATATAGAGATGTATTGATGAGTAAAAGTATTTCGCTTGTATCTTATATATTTCACTAATCGAGACATGTGCGCATGTTATTCAACTGCTGGAAAGATTCAATGACTTCATAATTCAGACTGATACGAAAGTGCTATATTCAAATTTTAAATAGGTAATGTTTGTGTTCCAGCAGAATATCTGACACTTTACTTGGAATTATATTTAGTAATAATACGTCAGGAGACCGATATGTAATGATAAACTATAATGGAATTAATTAATTTAATGCGTAACATTTCCAACGTTTTCAAAAATGTAAATTCGATACATGTTTTTAATGGCTTTTTGCAATCACCGGTGTAGTGCCTCAACTATAATACTAATCGCGCAATGTTTACTGTGAGCAAACCGTGAAGAGAACATCCCTCCCTACATGGAATCAGCTCCAACCCAATCCCTAACTTCGTGGGCGAGTTGCGAACTTCTCCTTCGCGTCCTTGGAAAGGTCACTTTTTAATGAATGCTCGGATACCCTAAACTTAAGTAGGCATGCCGCTAAGACCCCTAACGGAGTATATCACGTGAAACGATGGCTGGCAGATGGAAATTCAATTCGATGGTATCAAAGAGATTGGAGACTCAGAGAGGAGAGCTCTGAACCCAATCGACAGATAGGTAAGTCACCATGAAAGGTTGTCTGTGTTAGGACGTAGTTTCTTGACCAATTGTTTTTAGTTACTATTTCTCACGTTTTTTCCATTGGTTTCACTTTACAAAATATTTATTCGACTACGAATAATGAACTACATTTTAAATTTGGACCGAATCGTGAAAATAATTCATCTAATTAATTCATTATATTTATAAAATTATTCAAAAAATTAAAACGGTTGAAAAAAACTGAAATTGCATTTGACGAAGGAACCCGAACGTATTAACTGCCGCCGGTTACGCAGTATACGCTGATGTATAGTCAAAAAGACTACCTTCTTGGGTTCCTCAAAATCGCCTAAAAGTTTGAATGAGATTATATTTCACTTAAGACTGCTATTGAATAAATTTTAACGCTCCGAATTATTAAAAAGAAAAAGTCTGCGTCTCTGAAGAACTCTATACTCATCAAAATAAGTTTTTCCTCCTCTCTTTTCCTATTTAAAAGCTCTCAAAAATGAAATTTTGAAACCAATGAATGGCTTCTAAGGCCTTTTAATCCTCCTTTGAAACATGGAAATTCTAAAAACTCCTTGAAATCATTAAAAACTTGTGGCAGTAATATTTACTTTCATTTTGGCTGGAATATTTGGAAACTGGAATGGACGTCTTTTTCGCAAATGAGCCGTCACACGTGGGTGCCACAGCCAGTGGAATCAAGTACTTATTTTTCGCAGACAAATTTCATTAGCAGAAGAGGAATTTCCAAAGAGATTCGATAAGTGGGACTCAACGATAATATGGATGAATATTTCAAGCGCAAAAGGCACTAAGCGTGCCATAATATCAGCTGTAAGCCATATTTTACATCGAACGCACATCGAAGACCTTTGAGACAATGTGATGCGGTTGAGGTAACAGGAACAATTTTTTATTCTGCCGCAGAAAGATCATGACGTGGTTACTAGCCCTGCCGTTTTAGTTTTTTTCGTATTTTAGTTTTAGGCGTCATTTTTAGTACGTCCATTAACGGAGCTCAAATATTATATTGGGGTAACGCAATAGAGCAAACGAACACTTTCAATTTTCTAACATATGTTCCTCCACTATTCTCGCATCTCACTTCTCCCAATACCATTCCAGTCTTACACCAAAGATGGTGAATCGCAATGATTGTAAGATTGTCAAGTTAGTCGTTCTAAAGCGACAATGTTGGGTTTATTCTCCGTGGCTGTGGCATATCATGCACGACAACGTCTACTGTCCAGCAATGTAAACTGAGGACGAGAACATTTTGTTCGTATAAACCCCTCGCTGAAATAGAATAGAATAGAATTTATGTCAATCTATTATTACAAAAACAATAATAGAGTAACCCCTAAGGAATACATCTGTATTGGGGCTAATATCATGTTATCCATGCAAAAATGCTAACAAAATATACATAATTAGAATTGTACACAAAAAAATATTAATAGAATCCTTGAAAACTATGACAATAATAGGGGAATTGACACAACGATTAAACACCGATAACATTGGTTATGATTTAGATAGATACATACATGATTTGCTGTTGTAGAACATTGACAAAGACAATAACAAAATCATTTCAAAAGCTTTGATTTTTTCACAATTAATTCAGTTTTTATTATATGAATATTACAGAAAAAGACCTCTATATTTTTTATAAGAAGTAGCCAGGATTTTATTTCATAAAGAAATATTCGGATGTTTTTTTTCTTCCTTGATGTATGTCGGAAGGACATTAAATATTTTTCTTGAGATATATAAAAAACATCTTTGGTACAACGTCAATTTGGCTTTTGGTAAAGAAACATCATTTCTTTGACGCAAACTGATGATGTGTGACTTAGGTAACAAATTTGCTTCGTCACCACTTCTTAAATAAAACGTTTTTAATACTTTATAAAAAAACAAGTATCTGAGAGGCAACATTTTCTGTTCCAAGAACAATGGGAATGCATGGGTGAAACGGTTTTTATGCATTATGACACGTACTATCCTCTTTTGCAGAAATAGTACAGGGTTTATTGCATTTCTATAGGCTCCTTCCCAGCAATTTAAACCACAGCTTAGTTTAGACTGTAAAAGTGCCAAATAGATGATTTTTAGGAAATTCAGTGGACATTTCTTCCGTAAGAAATAAAACTTTGAGAGGCAGAGCCGAAGTGTTGTAGATAGGCAATTGATGTGATGTTTCCATTTTAGTTTATTGTCTAGGATTACTCCCAAATGTTTAAATTCTGTTACATTTCCAATTGAGATGCAATTTATACAGTGTTCTACTGTACAGTCCGGAGAATGACATTTTACTTCCCAGTCAATTTTATATCTATTACATAAGTCATACGCGTATTTCGTCTTGGGACTTAAGGAAATTCTATTAAATAGTAACCATTGCCTAATAGATAATAAATCTTCTTTCATCTTTCTTTTTACAGTGTCCCAAGATACATTTTCGTAGTTTAGTGTAACATCATCGGCGTAAGCTGTGACATACCCTTTAAAATTATGATTACAAAGGTCGTTTGTATAAATCAGGAAAAGTATTGGTCCCAGTACTGAGCCTTGTGGAAGGCCGGCCTTAATTTCTTTATATTGACTATAGAAGTTATACACTCTAACACATTGTGAGCGCATGGATAGATAGCTGTTTAACCACTGAAGGACATTTCCTCTGACTCCGGCTTGATGAAGTTTTTTTTATAGTATGTCATGGTCAAGGGTGTCAAAAGCCTTTTTAATGTCAATGAACAAGGCTTTTCCGCCCCTTGAGTTAAGATGGCTTTGTAGTGCAAATGGCTAACACACCTGACCGGCTATTGTGAGATCCGGGTTCGAATCCCGGTCAAGTCAAATGATTTTTTTCATTGCGAATTCCACCTTCTTTGGTGTGTATCGTAACACCCGTGCTCATTACTGCGTACCATATCATTTGTGCCGTCGCAATGATTGGAACATTCCAGTCTTCTTTGCAAGCAGACGTGCTCCGATCCTCCGGATGATCCCGTTTTTTCCCCAAAAAAAGATATCTTGAAAAAATAAAAATGTGGTTGTGGACGGGTTGTGCGATGGAAGGAGAGAAGTGGAATGAGGGAGTAGAGGGGATGGTAGTTCTTACCCACCTGCTCCAGAAAGCTGATTATCTACTCTGCTCATTTTTCGCCCTCATCCCTCAAGCACCCCTTGCCGAGCGCGTTGACATGTGCTGAAGGCGTGTAATATTTTCGAGAGTGGCTCTCCGCGTCTCTTGTCGCCTGCCTCCTCCCTACACACAAACGCCCCTTCCCCCCATGCTGGGTGGAACGTATTGGAAATGTCGGATGCTCCTTACCCGCATTCTTCCCCACTCTAAGCCTCCCATTCCATCCGCATTTCCCTGGCCGGCTTTCACCTTCGCATGCGTAGAATCCAGTATGCCGCAGCTAGGGTGTGAGCAAGAAGATAATTTCTAAACAGATATGTACTAATGCGAGATTACTTTTGCTTCAAGGTTAGTGGAATGTTAAGTTAAACGTGTAATAATTGATGTTGACAAAATAAAAGAGCACTTACTAAGAGAAATAGCGCATAATCAATAGTTTGATAGAGTTAGAAGAAATGGAGAGAGAAATAATTTCGGATAGTGCGCATCTACATCCTTGACTGTCTGCCTTTTAGCAGATACGGGGCAACATCATTTGGGATTAATAGGACAATCACCCTTCCAATCTGGTGCCGATTACATCGATACCTAACTTCGTTGATTGAAAATAGATTCATAGTTCGATAGATAACCAGCGTAAATAATCGATAGTACACTCAAGAGAATCATTGGTTCTGATATTTTTGACTAAATAGTTAATCTGGACACAGTGGCCTTCAAAAGCAAATATCTTTACATTTACACACGTAGTTGCATTTTTCAGGACGTGTCAATGTCCCGCATAAGTACACGTTAGATTTATATGTAAATGCTTCCAGAACGCCTCCATTCATGCAGATATTCTTCTTTGTCATATGGCACTTGTTAGTATTTAAGGTCTAGCACAGTGCTAAGTATTGCTTTGCATGGGCTGAACTATAATCATGAAGTTATTGGTGTTTATAAGACCAATTGTACAATTTTTGGCTCAAATGAGTTATGTAAAAATACACCGGAATAAATACGATCACAGAATATACATCCAGTAAAAGAAAATGACAACCTCAGGAACTCTAGCTACACGTTTAAGAATAGTAGGTGAATATCTTGATATGAATCTGTATAAAAGTGGAATATGGACCTCAGGCAAAGAGAGTGAGAAAAGATAGGAGACTTTTTTTACCTATTTGGATCTGGAGGGTATAAGATAATGAAAAAAGTAGAAGGTACAAAAAGTGGGACAAATGAAGAAGTACTTGAAAAGGTCTGGGAGTAAATGAAGTTCAAGTAAGTAGCTTGGAGGCATAGCACTTGAATTGCGCAAATGCATGGTGACAATGGCATTGTGAACGCCGTTGTTTAATGAAGAATGTTGTGCGAGCTTGGAAGAGGGAGGAAAATGAATGATTCTGGAGGGGATGAAGTGAGAAATGGTGGAAGGGTGAAGACGTTTGAAGATGGAATGGCAGAGTAGAAATGGTCCATCAAAACGTACTCCCACCGATATAGTGCGAATACTTAAATTTAGGAAGTAGGAATTGCTGATAAATGTTGGTTATCAAAAAAAAAGAACCATTGGCAAGGATACTGCAAAGTTTGTCACGTGTCTGATGACACATCCATCGGGCGATACTAGTGACTCACGCATTTATTCCAAATTGTGTACGAACTCTTATGCAGGCACACTTAGGCCTGTGCTACAATCGAAAAAAATCGCTATCCATCAATTATAAGAATAATTGGAAATGTGGTCGATTCAACTGTCGGAATTGAAGAAATGACAATTAATTGAAGTCATTCAATTAAATGACAAAGGTCAATTAATTGACATCGAAATGGGTGTCGATTAACTGTCATTGCTCAATTAATTTACATCAACCAATTAATTGACAGGACTAAATTTGATTGTGCTTTTCAAAGGCTTTCCTTTGCCAATGAGAAGAATGAAAAAACTAAGTTGAAAAACAACAAAATAATTCAATCAGTTTTTATTAATTAATTAAAGGAATAGATCGCTATTTGAAGACAGACACATGAGATCCTCAGCGTGTTCATCCGACAGACACTGGCGTGTGTCGATGACAATGTTCCCACCGAGACTGAACAACCTCTCGGACGCAGTGCTAGTTGCCGGGATAGCTATATATTTTCTTGCTACTTTCTGGAGGGAGGGATAGTTGGTGGCCCTCTCCCTCCCTCCACCACGGCGACCTTCATCCTCACGTTAGGAATGCCCCTGAACCTAGCCATTTCCTCCCTGAAGATCTCCTGTGCGGTAGTAGGAGGGTCGGGCGCCGAACAAGGGCGAACAGCAAGCATCAGCATCGTCGGCCATGGGCCAGCGTAGAACGAAAGCGAACAAGCTGAAACGTACAATTTGCAATCCATAGCGAATCAATAATCGTCAATTAATCGATTAGCGGACAATAATTATGAATCGAATAACAATAGACAATTGAACAACAATTGACAC
This sequence comes from Pyrrhosoma nymphula, assembly GCA_963573305.1. Lineage (NCBI taxonomy): Eukaryota > Metazoa > Arthropoda > Insecta > Odonata > Coenagrionidae > Pyrrhosoma > Pyrrhosoma nymphula. The sequence continues at coordinate 38,128,128 of OY754330.1, forward strand.
TTGAAAATAATTGAAAATCGAGTCATTTACCGCAATCGACATCAATGTGCTGAAATAATCGATCAATTGTAAAAATAATTGAATCGACGATTCAATTAATCGAATAATTGCACAGGCCTAGGCATAGTTACCCCCATGAATATACATATGGATCTAAATCTTCGGCACCGCTGTACGGGCAAAGGTGTTGCCTAGCTTTCCGCAAAAGATAGGTCGCGCTGCAGTCGGCATGGTTCCGCTTCAGTGTGCCAAAAATGGCCGGTTTAATTGGCAGTCCAATTCCGGTACCTTAATTTCCAGTATTTTCTTTTGAATCACGGCCTTTTCTTATTAGAACCACCTTCTCTAGAGTGGCGGCGCTATAATCTGCTTGGTCCTGAATTTTTGGTGCAAGCGGAATGTGTGGCAACACCCACTGGGGGCAAGTTTAGGATCCATGTGTACATTCATGCTTACCCCCTTTCCCCACTCTTGAAGAGCTTTATGAGCCGAATTGGATACGTGCGAAATACGTTCTCCTATCCTCTCCCCTCCCTCCTTTCTCTTTCCTTCCCCTCAATGACGCAGGAGGGAAAAAATTGAAAACACATGAAAACCTTTGTTATGCCCTCAAAACATAGAATGAGAGGAATTTTGGCTAGTCGGGATTCATTATCGTCCAAGGTATTTATAAATATTTTCTCACTCGAAAGGATATTTTCGCGCGCCTGAAAACTTGAGGTGGCTGGAGCTGTAATCGTGGGGCATTGAGTGCACATCTTAATAATTTCTCAAGTGGCAAAAATACTAGGACCACATTTCATGTAAGTACATCTGTTTATGCCGTTCAACTCATTATACTTGCGGAAATGGAAATTATACTAGAATTATATGTTGCATTTTTTTCCAAAATTAGAGGATGTTCTGACTTGAGCTACAGGTACTTTTCGGCGCGATATTCGAAATTAGGGGAAATTATATTTTAGATGTGTTTTCAAATCTTAAACTTTACGTGACACCTTTATATTTGTTAACTACACAATAATATTATGATATATATTATTACGCATTTATAAGAAAATGAGAATTGGAGTTATGACGAAATATACCTCATATGCAGGGCTGGGCAGAATTTCAAATAGGTACATGTATTAGAAATACGATAGGTATTTTGTATTTTAAATAAACTACAAGACATTATCTTGTATTTCAAATACGATCGCTAAAATTGATTTTCCATTCTTGTTTCCATTGTTTTCATTTTAAACTCATGAATATATTAATTCTGATTGGAATGTATTTTAGTGTTTTGAGTATTTTTAAATGCATGTACTCGTATTTGTATTTTGTATTTCAAGTACACCTCGTGAAAATATTTCGTATTTTGTACTTCAGATAATTTTTCCTAAGTATTTTGTATTTCATATACAATTTTTAAAAAGTACTTTGCCCATCCCTACTCTTATTTCATGGGGCTAAGTGATAAAATAGCAATGTGTTTCCAACAAACCAAATAGGTAAAATGTAACGTTTTCACTTGTATCTAAAGATATCTCTAATTAGAACACATATGCAGAATAACACGCGAATCTGTGGGCACATTATCAAATATCGTTCAAATAAAATTAAGGTAGTTTGAGCGAAAAATAAATTCACCTAGAATCTGATGAATTTGACGTAATTTTAAAGAAAAAATACTCATATTATTTATGATGCCAAAACATTAACCCCTCCCCGAATTACTTTTCGATCAGTTTTCCTATAAATATAAGCTGTTTTACATTCGATATATTCCGGCTGTGTGCTCTAGAGGGATAATATTGAAAAAATTAGGAGTTTCTAGCACCTAGATTTCGTCAAAAATCTAACGGTGTGTTGTATGCACGTTTTCACAACTATTTATAAAAATTTATAAATTACTCACAGAGCTAATTTTTCAGAATCGCAAAAAAACTAATTTGAAGGCAATTTCACTGTACGGCGTGAAAAAATGAGTCAGGTTAGAGACTTATGTGGTTGTATTTCTTTAATTACTGAGAATGTTTGTCAAACATATCTATATTGTTGCACCATTAATATTGCTATATTTACCTCATTTTTCTTACAAACGCTAAAATTTAAAAAAAAATTAATATGGTCTCTATTATGACTAGGGAACTATCTCCCTCAAACTATCTTAAGTGATCGTACTCGCAGCGTACGTATCTCGTATTTCGTTACTCGGAAGATTTGTCCGGTATTCCCTTTCCCTCCTCTCCTAATCGTATTCGCTGGGATGGGTGACCTCGAGAAAATTTAGCATCCTGTCTGTGCACTGTCGAAAAATAAAATTCAAACGGGCATCATCCTTATTTTTTTTGTTCGCTCGGATTCCTCGGGTCTTCACGACAGAACCTCACCATACCCCCTCCCTCCCTTCTCTGGACCGGCCCATGGCGCGGACCATTCGACTCTTCCGCTTCGTCCTTGAGAAGGACGTCGCCTTATCGGCAAACGCGCGAGCAGTGTGGAATCTCCCGACCGATCTGAGCTTTCACTTATATTTTTGATCGCTTTGAGCGGCGAGATAACGGTCACTGCGCTCAGGGAGGAGGAGGAGAGGGCATTCGGACATTTGAGACCGGGGACGCTCTTTTCAAACCACTGAAACGACCGCATACCCTCTTAAGGCTTATGAATTATTTATTCCATAGTTGTTTGTGCACCCATGGAATATATTTTACATAAAACTGCTCATGAATACGACGCATTGTATTTATTATAATAAGTGTGGCATGGATATGAAATATATGGTAGACAATAGACAAAATTACTGTGGGAAACTATTGAAGCAGGCTTGTTAAAATGCATAGTTTTTTTCAAGGCCATGTGCAACGAAAAGCGAAGTCATTCAGTAGGATGGTATGCCCGAATAAAAAGCAAGGCTCCAATTAATTAATTTTATAGTATTGTATTGCCATATTGATAATGATATTAGTTGATTCAACTGGTGATCATTCATTAAATGAATGTAGATAATCTTTAGAACATTTTAAAATGAAAAAACAATCGTAATAGTTAAAAGCATCAAAGTTATTAGGATCAAATGACATTTTAAAAATGGAAAAACTTCATTTTAATTTTTTTCACATGGATATCACTGAAGAATATGAATGCTTGGTGAAGGAGTGAATGGGTTGAGAAGTAGAGGGAACATGTTAGAAAGCCTCTGGCTAAGGTGATTGATGAGGATGATGTGGAGAAATTCAGGCACAGGAGGGTATGTACGAGGTGTGATCGAAAAATAATGGGAATTTTTGTTTTTATTGAATAATATTTATTTATAAATCAATATCAATTTTTTGCCCTCCAAAGTAACCCCCCTTTTACATAATACACATGTACCAGCGGTTTTTCCAATCTTGGAAGCACTTTTGGAACTCACATATCGGTATAGAGTTCAGCTCCTTCAGCGATTCTGTTTTTATCTCATCAATGGTGGCAAAACGTCGTCCTTTCATGGTTCTCTTCAGCCTCAGGAACAGAAAGAAGTCACAGGGGTCCATGTCCGGTGAATACGGTGGTTGAGGCAAAATAACGATTTGCTTTTTATCCAAAAATCACGAATAAGCAGTGAGGTGTGAGCGGGAGGATTATCGTGGTGCAATTTCCACGAGTTGTTTTGCCGAAATTCTGGGCGTTTTCGTCAGATTTCTTCACGCTAACGGCGCATAACTTCCAGGTAGTATTCCTTATTGACCATATGGCAACCATATGACAACTATTGAAAATCGGAATTATAAAGCCCGCGAAATTAAAAAATTCCCGTTATTTTTATCACACCTCGTATGAATCAATATATTCATTTTTATAAACAAAATATTATAAATGTGGAGGGTAAAGGCTAGAAAATTATCAAAACAGTAAATTCTACAAGTTTATAACCACTGCGTCGTTTTCCTTGCTCTGTCTACGTCAGAAAGGGTGTAGCTGGACCTTTAAGGATACTTCTGGAAAATCCGACTTCTGGAAAATCCGAGGAAAAGGTGGTATTATTAAGAAAATGTGTGAATAAAATGGAAAATGGAGAAGCGGATTACTGGAAGTATGCTATGAAATGCAGTTAAATTATGAGCAGGAGAAGACAATGACTTTCAAGGCATTGAAGATGGCAGAGGTTATTCTTGCTTGTCGTAAAAATTTGGGTTTAAATTACATATATTGGATAAATAGGGGAGATAATCTGATCTAAATTTCAGGGTACCTACTTCAAAGACAATCACGATATTTTGAGTGATCCGCACAATAGATATTAGTAATTCATATATTGATACATTACGCTCTAGCATCCCTTGCATATCCCTATCCTCAAGTAGCATTGATTTAGTAGTTGAACTTCAAATCGGACAAAGGAATAATGGGACCAGCTGTAAACTAATATTGTTTAATTGTATAATTCATTTACATCATTGGCATTTTAACGCACTGAGGAACGTGTTATGCATAGCTTACGTTGGCCAGACATGTCTCTCCACCTTCTTACCCGAAAGCCTTTTTAAAAACAGTAGAAGGTACCCAAAATCTCCTCATACCCCCGAATTTATTTCAAAATGAAAATTATCCTTATTTCGTCATTTCTACTGATTCACGTAAAAGGTGTATTCCATATGCATTTACATCATATTGTCAAATGAATTCCGATTACATATGCTATTTCAGAATTGGGTACATTTTTTCCTAAATTAGGTATAAAAGTTATAAATTTATTTATTTATTACAATAATATTGCAATTAGACATTTTTTTGTGACAATATAACATTTGTTTAGGTGGAAATAATAATAATAAAGTTTAAAAAAATACTTATACCTGTATAAAACATCAAACACTCCTCTCGTTATTTATGTGTAACATTTTTTTAATATTTACATTCCTTGGTAATGGTTTTGTGAGCTCTTCTGGTAATTGATTCCATTCCAAGACCCCGCGGTTTAAGGAGTATTTGGCAGCATTCGTTTTTTGCCTCCTTAGTTTGAGTTTCAGTGGGTTGTCATTTTTCCCCACAAAATTTGGTGGTTCCAGCCTCTTCTCCAGTTCCAACCTGGCTAGGTGTTTTGAATAACATTTAAACATTCCCAACGACCTATTTACTTTCCTTCTTTCTTGCAGTGGACTCCACTCCAATTCCTCTAACATGCTTCTAACACTAACTGTATTTTTATGTCTCCCCAAAACGTACCTTGCTGCCTTCCTTTGGACCTTCCCCAAGCTCTTTGCCTTCCCCTTATCACGGGGATCCCAAACATTCGTGGAATACTCAAGCATTGGTCTAACGGTAGTGAAATATTCCAGCTCTTTAACCTCTTTCGGGCATTTTTTTATGTTCCTCATCACGTAGTGGAGGTTTTAAAACGCTCTCCGACCTATCTTTTCTATGTGGGGCCCCCATTCCAGGTCCTTCGTTAACAGGACGCCCAGGTACTTACAACTATCTGACTTGGTCATTACGTCTCCATTTCATTTATAGTTAATTCTAACACTTACCCTTTTATTTGAAAATTTAATGTGCGAACTTTTATTGCTGTTTATTTTTATACTGTTACAACTCGGCCAACGGTGAATTTGGTCAAGGTATTTGTGGAGCGCGTACTCATAATTTTTATTTTTTATTTTACGGTAGACTATGGAGTCATCAGCAAATAATTTTGTGCTTGAGATAATTGAAACTGGCAAATCATTGCTAAATATTAGGAATAACAAGGGGCCTACCACGCTCTCCTGAAGGACTCCTGAGGTGACTTTTACTTCCTCAGAGAAATTTTCGCCAATTTTGACTGTTTGTGTTCTGCACGTCAAAAAATCCTCAACCCATTCTACCACCCTACGATCGGTAATAGTTTTTCTAATTTTATTTATCAGCCAGTCATGGGGCACGGTATCAAAGGTTTTAGCAAAATCGATATCAACTGCATCAACTATGTTGCCTTAATCGATTGCCTCTGCAATGTCCTGACATAGGGTCAGCAACTGTATTTCGCAAGAGTAATTACTTCTAAAACCATGTTGATATGGAAACAATCACTCATTTGATTTCCAATACTCAAAAAGGTAATCTGCTATAAGTTTTGCCATTAACTTGCATACAACTGATGTTAAACTGATAGGCCTGTAATTTTGTACCATATTTCTATTGCCACTTTTGTACAAGGGAACTATAATCGCCCTTTTCCAAACTTAAGCCAAGCTTTTATTATTTAACGATGCATTGAAAATAACTCTGGTATAGAGTACAATTCCATTTGAAATAAGTTTTAATAACTCACCTGTGGCGCTATCGGGACCTTTAGATTTACGATTATCAAGTTTCTTCTGCTACGACGTTTACATTTTAAAGTAGATTGACTGGTCTCTTCAGACTGTTCAAGTGAAATATGGAGCTAATGATTTTTCATATCGGCGTACTACGTTCGCCAGTCTTAACTTTAGTCTTAGATTATGAAAGGTGGAATTTTATATTTTATCCTATTTTTATATTCATTTTAAGATTTTTAGAGAACTGCATTTAAGTTTTAGATTTCATTAGGCTGATTAATTACTTTTGTGGAAATTTTCGCATGGGACACGCCAGTAAATATGTTAGCGCGTCCTATGTTCCTCTGGGCGTGTTTCAACTCGCTGAGTTTCTCTAGCGGCTGGTTGAAATATATGAAGGTTCGCTGCTGATCAAACAAAAACCAGTGAAAGATCAAAAACCACTACCTAGATCATTATTCTGTTCATTTCCTCAGTCAATATCTCACCAAAATTGAAAGGGGATCGTGATGATCTACCTATTAAATGCTCTTAATTGTTCCCCCTCCGTCACTCCATTGACTTAAGGACGTTCAGTGGTTTCACTCAAGTTAAGGGAATTCGACTTGCTAGAAGCATTAATTATGCTTTTCTAAAGCTACCTGAATTTTTTCAAAATTATTTACCGCAGATTTCTTAGGATGTTTGATGTGGAAGTAGGCATGAAATTACATGGGTTCTTATGGGAACGCGAGGTGCGACTAGATTTATTCATCGAAAAGAACGTTTTCTAGTTAAGAATAAGAAAAGCAAAAATAATTTAAATCATCAATAGAATAATGTATGAATATCATTTGATATAGGTAGGTACTTTATTTTTTTTATTTTTTTTTCTTATTCTTAACTAGAAAAGGTTCTTTTTGATGAATTAAGCTACTCGTACCTTATGTTCCCATAAGAACCCATGTAATTTTTTGTCCACTTCTCGATCAAATATCTTAAGTAATCTGCGGTAAATAATTCTGAGAAAAATCAGGTAGATTTAATGCAGCATAAGTAATGCTTCCAGCAATTTTCGTCGAATTCTCTTTAAGTTAAGTGAAACCACCGAATCTCCTTGAATTGGGGAGTGCCCATGGGTCCACCTTAACGAAGGTCACTTTCGTCAAGGTATCATTGTCCTCTCAGGGGCCGTGAATCACTGAAGGCACGTCTGGCCTCTCACGAAAAATGTTCACGATTTTCAAGTTTCGTTCAGCATCACTTTCGTGCAAGAGTTCCTTGGAATGTTATTTTCGATTGTATCTTTTATCATTTTTTATATTTCTTTTATTCACCATCGATATTTTAAAGACCCTCCAGTCCAGCTAATTGCAAGAGGAGCATTTTCAAACTGTGTTTCTAATGAATTGTGTGTATTAAGTTGTCCTTCGAAACTAGATAGCTCTTCAGCTTTCACAAATGAGAACCTTTATCGGTGGTTCAGACTATCGAAGACGACGCATTTTTGTTTTTTGTTTGAATATTTTGCGTTTATCAGCAATCCTGGTAGTTAATGTGAAGGAGTAGAACAAATAACAATGACAATAAATTAGTCTTGGAATTTTAGAATTTTTTAAAAATTTTTCTTCAAGGGACTTCTATTACTCTTAAAACACCTTCTATAGGGTACTTGCAATAGAAGCGCCGACATTTTTATGTAATAGTTCTTCCTTCTTCTGGAATTAAATGTGATGATTTTAGTGTTAGAAGGAGAGCATGAGGTAGTGTTGAGGAAATATGTGACAGGTCTTGATAATAATCGTTTTAAGTAATTTACCATTTCCTCAATAAAGATCTTGACTGTTTTAACGAAGGGAAATGCACCTCCATTGAAATTATAGAAATGCAGGATAGGATATTAGATTTTTTTAATAACTGGATCTGTGATCGTCTTGGCTATCATTCATAAATCCCTTCAATTTAAGCGTCACGCTATCATTGCTTTTGACAAAAAGGTACCTAATCAAAGAGGCAATTGTAATAAATATATCATATTGTACCTTTAGTGTAACAAGCAAGAAATTCGGTGGATAGCGTTGTAACTCCTACGTGAACAAAATTGTCTCTCTATTTGATACATATTTTATTTCTGAATGCTTCCCATCGTTATAAGTTTGTATTTCTGTCAATCATTATGTTTTAACGGGAGTAATGCTGTCCTAGATTTCATATTCCCAGTATGAATTTATTCGAAAATAGCTTTTTGAGGAACATCACTAGATCTCAGTTTTCATCGAAATAAGATGTTGGGTTAGCCTGACTAGGGAGGGAGCACGTAAGCTCGAATGTTTTTGTATGAGTTTGTGAACACTTGTGAGGAAAGGATTGATGAGTTTTGGAACTTGGCCAGGCCGTAATTCATCATCGTATAAGGTGTTCTGCCAATAGGTAGTACTATGCCTCCGAAAAATCTTTTTCCAGCACAACTTCCCTCATAATCGTCTAGCTATCCGTACCCTGCTCCGTATCCGTACCCTGCCCGTATCCTGTCATGAAGAGTACTCATACACAATTATATATGTGTGCATGATGCATAGAATGGTGCATATAATGTACGTACGTGCACCGTACAAATAAATAATTTTAATAGTATACATATTTTCAAGCCTTTCTCTTCTCCTACCCTCACTAACGCCCTAAAAACCCATTCTTTTTTCCTCCCCCGCCCTTTCCTACTAAATTTTCTTCTCACGTTGCAACCGTCAATATCCCCTAACCACTCAATACATCTTCCATCTTTTTTATCTTGATCAAACTTCCATCAAAAACTTCCTCCTTATCATATTTTTAAAACTCTTCGTTCATCATCCCCCATTCTCAAACTGCTTTCTCCTTACTTCTCCAAAAGCCCAAGCTCGTCGTATTTCTATGGCGCTAAAACACATCCTCATGATCTATCACCTCACTTGTATCCTCAAGTACGCTCCTTGCATTCCGCTGGCCGTGTCAGCGCTTTCCTTTGCCTGTTCCTACGTCAACGAATCTCCTCCATGAAGGTTAGGGTCCGAATGTGGGAGAAATTTAGACATGTGTGGCATTGCGATGTACCGGTATCGGTATGTGACTTGGTAATGCGCTATTGAACTACTATTAGATGAATATATAATACTGACAAACTGAGTGACATATTCACAGCTCAACATGAGTTTGGAGTTAAAACACCATCTCTGACTCTACTTAATGGAATATCTTGAATATGCAATAATGAAAAATGAAATATTGATAATTAAAGATATTTTATTAATCATAGAAACGAAGTAAGTATATTAAAACGTAATATTTTGGTATTTCACGTCTTTTTACTTTTTATTGTGACATACGTGAGCTATTTCTGTTAGCCGCTTCTTCTGACAATCGGTGTGCCTAACCACCTAACGGCTGAAACCAATCCAAAATCCCAGACTAAGGGAAGTGAGAATTGATTTCACAAAATTTTGTTTTAATTTAAACGATCGCTTCTAATAAGTTAAATCAGATTTTAAGAGTCACACTTGGTATTATGTCTTCGGTTTACTGGGTAAAAATCGACCACCTCGGACAAAAATATCATACGCAGGGGACGATTTTGGAACTGGAATGATCTCATTTCCAAAAACTGAGCCTAGTATAACTATTGGTTTTGATGGTGCTATGGGCCACCATTTAACTCTAAGGTAAATCTTACTTTCGGAAAACAAGACCTCTTTTCTCTTCCTTTTTCTCACATTCCCCTTCGTCCCTCCTCACCACCCCCTCCACTGGTCTAGCCACGACCATGACGCAGCGTTCTGCGCATCCATCCGCCACCAGCTTTTGCGAGAGCTTTATTCTATCCGCAAAACCAGTTCGATCCCCCCCCCCTTCCAGAGATAACTTGAAGAAGGCCCTCTTCCTCCGTCTTCGTCCCCTCTCCGCTCGCTCTCCTCCCCCGCCCAAGAATCACGAATTCGGCGAGGTCGGAAGGCATCGTGGCGCGCGGCGAGATAAACCAGAGAACACTTCATCAACTAACGGGGGGCCGGTCATCTGTCAACCACTCCTCCTCCCCTGAACTAGCCAACCTCTCTCCTTTGTCCGTCCCCTTCCCACCCCCTTCTTGTGCTTCAATAGCTCCTTCCTCCCCGTCGCATCGGGCCCCGTGCTCTCTGCGTGTAGGCCATCCCACTTGGGACTTGGAGTGCGAATTTTTGCGGGGAAAAGGATAAGGAGGAGCGGGTGGTTATGATAATAATAATAATTCTTTGTCGTCCAAAGACTATGCAGTGGCAATTTTGGTTAGAGTATATTAATTACAGTAATATTAGTTACAGTAGAATAGAATATGATTTTATTTACTTCCATCTGCAGAACATTGCATTCAAAAATAATTAAGCATATCAAGGGAAGCTTTAGGTGGGCTCCAAGTTCAAGACCTGAATTGAGCCACCATCGATGTTTAACATGTTCCCTTCACATTCGGTTTGCAGCGATATAATGCACTTCTTGACTCAGTTACACAAACTCAGGAAATAACATCATGAAACACAACCTTTAACCATTTTCAAAACTTCCATTTACATCCGGTTGTGGTAGAATAGTGACCTTTTAATTCAGCAGACTAAAAACAAAAAACATTTGAAATAGACTCAAAATTTTCATTTGACAGAAACTATCTTTAAATATTTTACAAAATTTTGATTTGCATTTGGTTAGCAGTCATATAAAGCACTTTCTGAAACAGGAAAGACTCCGAAAAAATATTCAACGTTCAGTACACTTTGATATACGCAATAAAATATTTTTATTACAGTTGTTAATCAATTGAATATTCACTTACATTACCATAACTTTAACATATAACTTCAATTAAAAATATAAACATTTCTGAACAAGAGATTTTTTTTAGTATCAAAAATCTTACATTTAGGTACCTTTACTTGCTTGGTACCTTACCTCCAATGAAAAAACGTGTAGTTAGAATAACTAGAATCCTGGTTTTTTACTAAATAGTGTGGTAAAATATGAACCAACGAGATATTTGGTTACAAATACTAAACAGAGTAGTTAGACGTGTTTGGTTAGAAATACTATACTGTCTAGTACAAACTGCTATACCTGCCTGGTAAGGAATACTGTTCCCAGAATATTTTGACCAGAATCCTCGTTATTCTAACCAAGTGGGTTTTAACCAGATTCAGTCTGGCAATTTTAACTACTCTTTTTTTCAGTGCCCTTAGCTATTTGGCTATTATTGTGTAACATAGCTATTTTAAGGAGGTTTACATGAACATTATTTTGCTTACTTCATTTTTTGGCAGTCACTTTCTTGATAACGATATAGAGTGACGTTTTTTACGAAATGAAATTATTGAATGACTAACCATAAATTTTGCACTCCTCCCCTCCCGACAACCTTCCAGCAGCCCTATGATAAAATGAATACCAATGCTTAGTGCTGCGATTAAAGCCACTCTGCTCTTAGGTTGGTATGATGGAGATAAAATTTGACTCACGTTTTCCAACATGAGTTGCATTGATTATCCCATGCTCTATGAGTTTAAAGTATAAGCGAAATTGTGATTTCTTCACATGAACTTTGACTTGATCTTAATAAGGTCACGACCATGCTGCTATTTTTACCATAGTGCAAGTAACTAGTTTTTAAGTTTTGGAAACTGTAAGCATATTTGTGTGTTTAAGATTTAAATATTTAGTGTATACATACGCATTCATGTATTGCTAAGTTGCCTTTGTCCAAGGTAAGCTTCCAATTACGGTTGACTAATGACGATTTCCCTCGTTTTCAGGGTCCACCAGGGAGACTGGGACCAATTGGCCCCATCGGACCGATCGGAGAGCCGGGAATTCCAGGATTTCCTGGGGAGAAAGGCGATCCAGGGCCACAGGGGAGACCGGTAATAATTGCATCACGCGTAGCCATCCTTGTCGGTGGGTTAATTGAAGCGAGCCCCGAAAGAACTCGGCGGATGAGTTCATTTCGCGGCCATCGGGGATTAAACCCATTTATTCCAACTGTTCTTTAATTTGCGTTCTCTCCCCTACCCAATTCAACTCTTCTCATAATAAATAATTAAAACTTTAATCCCCTAAACAGCCGGGAGAATTTTCTCAATTGATGACTCAATCAAGTTCGTGCCGCTTTTCCGAGCGAGAATGAATGCGTTTAAAAAAAAAGAAGGGAAATATTTTAAATGTTTCTCAGTTTGAAGTGAGAATTCTATTCTGTTCGTTGACGTATTAAATGTAGAAGGAACGGTTTTGCTTGTAAACGTTGACCGGAGAATTTTTTGGTGCAATTCTTATAAATTCATTGGAATACATTCTTGTAAATTCTACCAAGTTCTCGTGAAGTTCGGTATTCTTGTCTCTTTTAAGTCTTGACCAGTTAAAATAGACGAAAGGTGTTCTGATATATGATGAGCGTTTGGCTTCTCATATTATGGAGACTAAAAGAGCAAATATTTTTGGGAATAAAATGGTGTCGATGTTGTCACAACCCGCATTGGTAGAGGTTATATTATTTTTGTCTTCAGACAAGTTATTTTCCGATCTCACTTCGTTAATATTCATTATTTCAAAGTGACAAGGTGAGGGTCAAGCAGAAAATAACGGGCTCGCTCACTCTCATTCGTGCGTTAACGACCGTACCCGTACGCAGTGTTGGTCCAATTTTCTGACGTGATTGGGATCGGAATTCGTCCCGGCAGGGATCTTCTCTCGTTCGTAAATCGATTCTTGCGACGAGAACAAGCTCTCGCGAAGAGAATGGCTTCCGCAACGACAGCTGCCGCTGGCTGTTGTTTGCCATCTTGTGGGGACGAGCGTGTCTTCGGTTTCCTCTCGCGGCGGAGAGGCCAATATCCACGACCGGCCCCGCGGATTCGAGAGTGTCCGGAGCGAAACGAAGATTAATGTTTCTTAAAGGAGCTCGGCGAATGTCTCTTGGAGGACCACCCCCGTCGCCACAAAGCGCTCGGGTAAACACGTGCCCCCGCGGAAGTTGCGCGAGTTTCATTTTTCATCCGCATGTAAGGGGGGAAGGGGGAAAGTACCTACTCATCGTCCTCATCCCCTTATATTTATGGGCAGCTTTCCATTAAAGGCCATGACTCTCTCGATTCGAGAGATTAATCTGATATTTCGGACGCAAGGACGGCCATTTGGCCACTCAAGTGTCGGCTTGAAAAAGTGTTTTGTTTTTTTTTTTCGCTGCGGGAAATCTACGAATATAGTGCCATCGGATTAGATCTCCGTCGCGCAGTGATTTCATGCGCGCTTATTTTGTCCTCCGAAAATTTAGAGGTTGAAACCAAATTTTATTTCGATTTTACCGGAAGTTAATTGTTAAATGCCTTGGAATGCTTCCACAGGTTTCGGAAGTTTTTAACGAGTAGTATTTCTTGCATGAAATACCCTGCTGGGCATAATTAAGTTTTTTCTTGCCAACTTTTATATTTCTGCAATGGAAAACAGTAGGTTTCTCATGAATAATTTAGATTCTTACCCTCAAGACTTCTTTAAAAACAGTCCTCTTCTAGGTTCAAAAGGTAAAAATATGCTTGCGGGAAATCCACAAAAAAAAACAAGATTTTGCCCAGCCAGCACACCATATCATGTTTATGTAAAATGCGTGAAAACCTAAGGTATGCATGCATATGTAAACAAAATCTCTCTGTAGCATTTAATATTTACGTAAACCCTACGTAAGATTTTCGTAAGGGGAACGTGTAAACGCACATACTTGACACTTACATAAACAACTCGTAAGCTGGCTTTCACTTTGCACATGTAAACGAATTTACGTGGTTCTTACTTCGCGCTTACGAGCGAGGACCAATGAGAAGCAAGTTCACAACATAAAAAGTTGAAACTGTCCTTTTGTATTGAAAATATGTCACTTAAAATGTACAAGTGAGAAATGGAAAATATGTAATAATATTAATCAAGGAGGCCTTGATCTGTAAATGTAAATTTTTTTGATCCTTTCACGCAAATTCTTTTGAGTATATTTTTCATTGCGTTGTCTGCTATGTTCTGACGTGACATGGCCAATTTCTTTGATATATCTTCAATCAAGCTACTTTCAAAGCCTCATGCAAAGTTTACTATGGTCATAGGACGTCACACGCTCTTATATCATTTAAAAGAACCAAGCCGATCACAAGTATTCTTCCAATATTTTTCCTTGACACGCCAAATATGTTTGTTACTCATTTGTTCCCTTCTACATCCGCGTCAAAGTACACAAATGCCGTAGCGGCCATAATCGACTGAAGACGTTTGTTTTGGTGTTTTATTTGAATGATATTCATAGAGGAATCGCAGTACGATATATTTTGCCAACAGCAAATCATTTACAACTTACTATTATTGGATTTCAAATGTGAACAGTGGTATAGAACGGTGTGCAACGTTATATTGGAAGATAGTTTCGATCGCACGTCTTTTTATGCATTTTAGCTGCGATTTAAAGAAAATTATCCCAGTGGAGCATTTAATTTCAAGTTTTAAATAAAGTTAGTATCATTAGGTTTCAATGTGCAAGAAACAACAGTGTCATTTTTGGTGATAATATATAAACGAAGGTTTTGCTTGTGTTTTGGCTGTGTATGTTACATTATGACATGCCAGTGATTACAAGCGTTATTTGTGTGCTACGATGGATTGCGTGTCAAAATGGTGATATTTTTACGTAAATTAGTTGGACTTGATATCTGTAAGTTTTGGGTTATGACATGAATGGTATTAAAATTGTAGCGAATACGTAGTAAGTGTTGAAGAAGACGTAGCAGCAATCAATTCATTGTTTCTACTAATGGCTAAATTAAAATAAGGTACCTATTTTAATTGAAGTGAAGTTGGTGACTATGTGGATTGCTCTTGTCTTGTAAGTGTGGCTGTTTACGTGAAGGGATAAACAGTGTAATGTTTTACTATTTTTCATTCAGTGAATTTTGTCACCCCAGTGTCATCTTTTTATTCCATAGCATTGTTGTTTCAAATGTGATTTTGTTGAAATAATTAATCCGTCTGCGTTCAAGGCAGGTAATGACTAATTAGCAATAGGCAATTGGATTTGTCCTTAGCAGAGGTTATTGTGTTATTTTAGAGTATCTTAAATTGAAAATGTCGTTGTTTACGTCCAAGTGAAAGGGTGATGAATTTTTTATCTACTTATGCAATGTATGTTGTTTCATTATGATTCATTCAGTAAATTTTACCATCACACAAGTTATATTTTCATTTACTCGACTTGAAGGGGAAAATGTGGGAAATTACATTTAAAAATTACAAATAATATTATTGGCAAAAAATATATACTATGATGGCTGATAGTAAGCATGATGGCTGATGTTTACGTAAAATGCTTCCGTGTTGTTTACTTAATAATGGGGACATGTGGCCATGATTTTTACCAGCTGTTTACTTGAAGTTTACGTAAATAAATCGTAATCAAGAAAACAGTTTACGACGCATTTACGTACATTTCAAGTAAATTTTAGGTAAACTGTTTTAGTGTGCTGGCTGGGTGATATCAAGATTTTCATGACCAACATTCGTTTATTTATGTATTATCGTTTTTTATGTTTTATATATATTTGCCTTGGACTGCTTAATATCCTCCCCCATCAATTTATCTTACAAAATATTTTTAAAATAAAAAATACTCATTAATCGTAAAGTATTTTTATCCTCTATTGAAATTTGTTTAAACTACCATCTAATAGTTGTCAATTTGAACATTTTCTTCTTTTATTTCTGTGGTATTTGACAGCTTATTGATCATTTCTTAGTTAGTTGAACGTTATATTAGAAGAAAAAATAAATAGTGAATTATGGAATTATTTTTACTTATGTCATGAATTCATATAATGGAGTCAATGAGCGTTTCATTATTCCAAATCCATTCTTTATATCAGGGATTTCCAGGGACGCCGGGTGTGGCAGGGCCAAGGGGTCTTCCAGGACCACTAGGCCCTCCTGGACCAGAAGGAAGGGGACTTCCAGGACCCAGGGGTGAAAGGGTGAGTTTTGGTTTCTGCCAGAAACTGTCCTAAACTGAATGAACTTCACGTATTAATTATTCAATCCATTATTTTTATTTCTTACTAAAAAGAATGTTACATTAGACCTGGTGGATTGTCTACACTAAAGTTAAATCATTAAATCGAAGAGTATCCAGAATACAGTCTAAATTAGAAGACATTTTCTTTTGCTATATATGTATACGTGTAAATAATTAAATGACATTAAAGAAGGATGGAAATAGAAAATAAATTAAGAAGGGTAATAATAAAGTCACAACATTTCATGATTTCTCATTGCCTTTAGAAATTCATGAATAGGTACTCACTGAAGGTTTGTGATGTTTTCCAGAATGGTATTGCACCTACTCTTCTGTAGCCCTGTTAATGAAGGATAACTTTGCTTCGTAATGCCTTTCCTGCCAGGCCTTAATTTTTAATCTCTGGTCATTATTACGCTCCTAAATCAGCTCTGAAGTCCCACTGCTCATTTCCTTCCCACCATTTCCTTGACCATATTTATTGAGCTGACTTGCCAGTCTGTTTCCCATACTCCTTTGGAAATTTTCCAATCATTGCGAATGCACAAATGATATGGTATGCAGTCATGCGAAAGAGTGCGAAGATATACACCGGAGACGGTGAAACTCACCATGAAAAAATCATTTGACTTGACCGGGATTTTAACCCGGATCTCCCAATTGCCAGTCAGATGTGTTAGCCAGTTACACCACCAAGCCCTGCCCTGTAACTGGCTAACACACCTGACTGGCAATTGGGAGATCCGGGTTCGAATCCCAGTCAAGTCAAATGATTTTTTCATGGTGAGTTTCACCGTCTTTGGTGTATATGCTTCTTTGGAACAAAACTGTTGTAACCCACACATTGAGCATTTTGGCATCCTGCCAAATCTGTAATGCCTTACTAAATTAAAGCCTTCCTCCGCATATTTTTAATATTTTTACTAAAACTATTGCTAGGTCGGATTGCACTGACTGAAGTTCTGTGCATCAGTCCTTCATTTTCTCTAATTTTTATCCTAAAATCCTCATCACTGACTAAATGTCAATCGTATATTCAGCATCATCATACAAAAATCAACTTTCATTGCACTGCCCCATTTTTTTCTTTCTTGTGTCTGTGTGTTTGTGCATCAGAAAGTGTAACATACTATTGGAAGTAGATTTTGTTTTTCAGCCATTGAAGAGATCTTACTCGTTTTTTGAGAAAAGTTGGAAATAAAAAAATCTAAAATTTCTGTGGCTCTGATAACATCTTTTTTTAACATCTGAAATTTTTCAGAGATACTCAGCAGATGCAGAATCCTTTTAAATCATCAGAAAAATTATATAAAAAAACTATCAGTATCAAATTAAAAACATGCAGGTCAAATGTAACGAACTGATATGCAAAAAATCAGAATTGCAGTAGCACAGGTCCTAAGCCTATTTTCAGATTCACTTATGAACTTGTCCAATGCATTAAAATCTACTCAATTCCCAGGCATGAAGGGGGTGAATGTAAAATAATTATTAAATATTATGTCAAAATAAAACATGATTTTTTTTACCTGACTGAGGTAAAGGTCAATGAAGGCTATTTGTCAAAGAAGGGATATCTGATTGCTACCACTATTAGTGGCTGTTGTTAAATTTTCATTTTAAGTAAATTGGTCATGTAGTAATGTTTATCGAAATGAGAAAGTAGGATGAGGAAACTTAAGAGATGAGGAGTATAGCTTTTAATATTTTGGCCCTTTTTGAAAGATTCTTTTTAAATATTCTTTTTAATTTTTTAATTGTGACTGTTCATTACACTGTATATCCATGGTACAAAGTAGAGTGTAACTTTCTTCCTATGTAAAAATATAATAAAATCTGCATTAGTTATTAGTTATGAGAAATTGAAAATAGCCCTACATTTAATGGCAATGTAATAGCTACTTGTAATCTTCACTGTGAAGTCAATACTTTCATTACTTGACACATTTTTAATTATCTATCAAGGAAAATTTAATATTTTCCATATTTATCTCTTGATTTAAGTATTTTTAACACAAGCGAGACAACATATTTAGAAATTGTTCTAGATTTATAAAATTACTGAGGTTATCCTCACTAAGTATGTGCTACCTTATCACTTATTTCATTCATGAAGTTATCCAGTGATATAATTAGAGTGCAAAATATATCTGGATATATTTTCTATCGAAAGCATATTTCCTGGATTCAGTTTTCAACTTTCCTAAATAGTTCAATCATAATACTGGCTTTGAATTCATGTTTACATGTTTTTCAAACAATAACTCTTTCTATATGTTGGTCCACTGAATGAGTAACTTAATAAAATCATTTTTTTAAGTTATACATTTTGATAGTGTACCCTATTTTGTGTTCATGGTATGCTGTTAGTTCTATGTACCACTTATCTACCTTTCTGCCCCAAACAGGGAAGTATTGGATTATCAGGACTTCCAGGAGAGAAGGGAGATCAAGGACCACCAGGGCCAGTGGGACCCAGAGGACCTCCTGGAGAAATACGGCAAATTGAAGGGGTCTCAGGGAGTTTAGGGATCATTGGACCACCTGGACCTATGGTGAAAACCCCATTTGATTTTATCCTTTTCTGCCCTGCTCATTATACTTAAATTCTACCATAAACCATCTCCTATGCAAATATTAGTGATCTTGTGGCACTGTTAAAATCCAAGCCCTAGCTAAGTCATACTTTGTTTAGCGCAATCTCCTTTAGTGCAAATTTACTGCAGTGCAAATTTGTCTCTAAAAAAAAGTAGAGCTTCTCCGATACCACAGACTGAAATCCCTTTGCTTCCCCCTCCCATGAGGTGAGCTAGTCATGAGTACCAACAAAGTTGTTCACACTTGACACGACTTGACGATTCTGTTAACCTTTACTCTTCTAGTTTTTATATTTCCCTCAAAAGAAAGAAAAATTATTGACAATAAGAGTTCTCTTTGATGGGTTAGACTATAAATAATGACAGCTTTCAAGAGATTTTACAAGGATGATCCAAACTTCAAGTGCACAAACACCATGGAATTTCAACGCTTGGGAAGTTTATCCTGCTACAAAGAAGTAATTTGCCAGATTGACACAGCTAAAAGCAAGACAACTTTAGATGTTTTAGTTTTTACAAAATCAAACCCATTACTATCGACAAATTCAAGTAAATAAATTAAATCCAACAGTGATATCAAAAAAATGTCCTCCTTTGCAATTAACTCCATATTCCTTTACAAATAGAATGTAAGTAGGTAACAATTAGTTTTACTTTTTTGATAGAAGTTAAATTTCCTACTCACTTAGTGCTTTGTAAGTACGTCCTCATTTGAACTTATAAAAATGCTATTTGGGCTCATATCTAAAGGCATTAATATTTTTGTATACCTATTATTTTTTACTCGGATTATTTTTAATGGTTTTCATCCTTTTTTTGCTCATGGTTAAAACTATTTTCATTCATGCAAACCCTGGTAATACAAACCCAAAGTAGTCTTTGTGTGAATAGTTGTACTAGTTCTACTCCTTTTCCCTTGGATGTAAGCACATCCAAACAAAAGAAAATGTAAAGTTACTTCGAGGCGATAAATTTAGAACTACGAGCAAAGAAATGTTTTACAATAGAGAAATAGACATTAAGCAATTGCTTAACATCTTTAAATATATGTATAAAGCTAAATTTTTTTTAGCAATGAGTACTTTAAAGGCTTTTTATTGAAATCTATATGGCTTCTGAGAATTAAGCTACCCAATTTCTATGTTGCTGGAAATGCAATCATACCTTCCCAATGTTAAAATGGTATTCATTAATGGAAATTTGATAAACACAAAGAGCCCTGGGTATGCATCCCATGTGCTAGACGAGGCACACCTTACCATAAATTTCCATGTAATTACTTTGTTTCACTATCGTACTTTATTCCATTTAACTAAACGTATCGTGAGGACATTTTTTGTCTGCATACCTCCTTCTATTGAGTACCCTAATAGCAGAGGAAGTTGTCACAATGTTGGGACAACGTTACAATGGGAAAAGGTACAGATGCACACAACGTTGACGTTGGTTGTTGTAACGTTGCATGCACGTTGCCTCAACATCCAAATTTCCCAAAAAACCACGTTGCTGCAACGTTATCAGTGCAACATTGATGCAACGTTATCAGTGAAACATTTTTAAGGCAGCGTTAAAAAATTTCCTAGGATTTCCATCAATTAAATTATCCCATAATTAACATTAATGTTGATAATTTGTCAACAGACAGTTCTTTCCTAGTTACTCAGGTAAAACTTTCTCCCTCAAAACTCCCTTGCCCTCTCCACTTTTTTAATCCTATGAATATTAGTATCACGCGATGAGATAAGTATGTACATTGTATTATCCTACCTATTATCTACCTGACTACTTTGCATCTATCTAATTACGGTAAGTCCTACGGCTCTAAGCGCACATCCTTGCCCCCGAAATTACACATCTAGCGTCTTGAAAGTCGTATATATATATGGCCACTCCCGTGGATTAATGTGACTTCGAGAACTAATTTTAAAATTGCGATTACATGATTATAGTTAGAGGAAATACCATCCAATCACGATGACAGTTATCAGCCATTAATTAATTGCAACCTATATTGCCACGTAGTATGAATGTAAATGCAATATTACTGAGAATAAACAAGAATTTATCCAATTCCCACATATTTGTTCACATTCACGTTCACAAGCAGACAACTAACTAGTAGAATACATTATTCAAAATGAAATATATATATATTTATACGTGAAGACAATGTTCACGTGCGCGAATTCAAAGTGCCACAGTTTGCCAACCCCTGTGGTATAATTACAGATAAAGTATAATTTAAATCATGACGTCAACGTTGCATGCACGTTGATTCAACATCAACTGATAACGTTGTGCTTGGACGTTGATGCAACATTGTGGCAACGTGCAGGTTGTCATGTAACCTTGTGCACATTGATGCAACGTTGTGACAACGTCCTCTGCTACTAGGGTAAGCTTCTCTTTAGACCATTTTTGCTTTTTATGGTCATAATATTTACTATCAAAATCATCCATTTTTGAGTTCACTCCTAGATGGGTTGGGTTGGTATTAATGTGGTCTGAAAATTACTAATGTATGTGTATTGATATGAAATGTGTTAATTTTACTATTTTGAAAACGTTTGTGTATGTGGTGTATTGCAGGGTCCAGAGGGACCAGAAGGACCTTCAGGGCCAAGGGGTCCAATCGGAGACACGGGTCTTTCAGGTGAACCAGGAAGGGATGGCATTCCAGGGGAGAGAGGACTGAAGGGGGACAGGGGTGAACCAGGGACTCAAGGACTCAGGGGTCTCCCTGGTTTAACGGTATGAGCAGACAGAGTTAAGCCAAATATGAGCATATGTATTTTCATCTAGTCATAGTATAGAATAATGTTGAATGGGTCATTTTCCAAGCCCATTGGAGCAATTTGAATGATAAAATGTTTTGGCTCTGATATTCATAATTGCCTCAGTAGTGGTAGGGTAAAGTCCCTGCCGGCCAATCTTAAGATCTTAAGTTTGAGTCCTAATTGGGTGGTTTTTTTACAATCCAGGAAGTTTGATTGTACATAAATAAGTTAATTCTAAGTAAGGAAAATAAAGTTCTTTAAAAAGATGCTAATATAACATTATTATTAACATCTAACAATTGAGGCGCTTAGAATAATAACGGCCTATCCCAACCAACGTTCATTTTGAGAAAAATGACATTTTCTATTTATTTCCCTAACTTTGGAAGTTATTAACATTATAACTTGATATTTTCTGGGTCTTCAAAGTAAGGATTATTTTAAAGTCTATATGCAAATTCTTGAAACATTGAGATTAATAATTTTTGCGATTTTGTGTTCTTTATTAGACCAAAAATATACAGAAGAAGAAACATGGTGTAAAATTGACATATCCTTCATTTAACATCTTGAAATAACTAATCCAGCTCTATTTCCAAATCTTCACATTTTTCTTCATCATCGACACCATCATGAAGAAGATTTTTATAAAAATCATGATGGATGGTATATATTTCAGTACTTTCATCAGGTCATTGTATTTAGGTTTCTTTATCTTTCTCTACTAACTGTACTTCTGCTGTAACTTAAACAAGGAAACATGTGAACTTTTACCCCTTTTCCTTAAATTAACTGTTTGATGCACATCAAGGTCAGAATAACATAAACCAAATTTAATAATCTCAGGATTATCATGATCCACAATATTGGATGTAACCTTACGTAAATGCAAAGAAGCACCATCAACATCTTTTTTTCTAATTACAAAGTTTGAAGTAATACCATGGTGTATATCAACGAAGTCCTCCTTGTTCATTTTATTAACAGTGAAAGGGTTTTTTACTCTTGCTGCTGCAATAACATCATACCATTGGTCAGGGCTATACACACACTGCATCTTCCTTTTCTTCTTCTCAATAACTGCAATGTCCCTATCTGAAGCCATGTATGAGTGTCCTGGTATGAAAACTCTGTGTGTTATAGAGTCAAAAACTTTCATTTTCACCAAGTAAATCCAAAGAGCAACAATATGAATTTTTTTTGTTTTGTCCAGCCCAAGAGTCAGTCCATATGATGAGTTTATTACCATTGAACTTTGATTTCAGCTGAGGCAAAACTTAAAAAAAACAAGAACCAATATTATCACAGCCACGTGAAGCTACATTTTCAGGCCATACATTCATAACTGCACTTCCATCATTTAACACGTGAATACCAAAATTATACCCCCATAGCTGACGCAAGTAAAACACTGTTTCCGTCGAAATGTGAGGTGTGGGAAGAGCTTGTTGAAGATCAGCAGTTAGAAGGAGAACCCCAGTGCTTTCACTTTTACCCAACTAAATGTCTTGGTTTGTTAACACTAGAAGGACCGGGGTTGTATGGCTACCTAGAAGGACCATTACCCGTCATTTTGATGGGTAGTAATTAATTTAAATATTTCTTCGTTTATGTTTAAATTAATTGATAACTTCATTAAATATAACCTTTTTCTTTGTTTATCAATACAACTGAGTAATTTTTTACAAATATTTTCGAGGACGAAGCGCTGCTCCCGTAAGCCTTGCGAAAGCTACTGAAGCCACACTCATATATGCGCTGTAAGGCAACCCACGCACGACATAACCCTTCTCGGCATTTTCTTTCCCTAACCCTTTCATCCCTGCCGCTCACACGACACCAGGAATCGCCGTAGTACAAGGGATTGTACACATGTCCCACTCTTTGGGTTTTTCCAAATGGGGCTTCTTCTTCTCCAGGTGGTAACGGTACCCTGGGCTGGTCTAGGGCACCGAACTCCTGCGCCCTGCTCCTTCCATAACCATTTTATCCCTTCCGCCCAAGGGAGACTAGGGACCCCCCAACTGTAAGGGATTACAGAGTTTACTCATTTATGGTTTTCCCTAACAAAAGATGTCTCTTTCCTCATGGTAGCGGTTACATTCTCCGATGACGTCGCTCCTACTTCCACTGCTCTGACCTACCACACGCCACTCGGTATGGCATATATGCTGCATATTTCCATTCAAAATGTAATAAGGAATGTTAAATGCATAAATGTGCTAACTAAAACATCAAAATGGCCAGACGTAATATAGTGTAGTGATTTCCTGAATAAAACACACGTTACCATTACAAATAAAATAGAAACGCCTAACCCGTCATTTTGACGGGTGTTGGTCTTTTAAGGTAGACAGGTGGTATAGTTCCATTTCTATGTGAAAAAATTAAATTATATTTTAACAGAATACGTACCATACAAAATAAATAAAAATCAGAAAAAATTAAGACAACAGAAAGAAATTGTAGGCAATATGATTAAGTAAGTAGAGGTTACCCGTCAAAATGACGGGTCTGGTCCTTCTAGTGTTAATGTCTTCACAGCTGCCACTTGAGCCAAGTGCAGTTGTTTTGTTACTGATGGTTCAGGGTTGTACACAAGCTCATCACAAATCTTGCAAGTATCTGTCAAAGGTAACTTAAAACCTATGTTGAAGCAGGTATTGAACACTTCACGATATGGATGAAGCTTTACGGGTGTTACTTTTGGCTGCTGATCTGATTCTGTAGATTTTTCATTGCACTCCTTAACATAAAGTCTGTACATTTCCTCAACGGAGTGGACAGTAGATATGTATGTCCTATTGGGGTTTTTAGTCCGACTGTAATGAGAAGTGTATTTTGGAAAGCAGCGAATGTGATTTTTCACAGATTCTTTGGTTCAGCACTAATCTTCAATGGCCTGTTTGTATGACGTCCTCTTCTATCATCAGTAGGCATTAGCACACTGGGGTTCACAGCTGAAGGTGATGCACAAACATGTTCTCCTGTAAAGGCAGAAAATATGCTATTGCACATTCTGATTACAATGTTATTTTTTGCAGTAGTAGCTTTCTTTGGTGATTGGTGCCCTTATATATGCATAAAGGCTGCAGGCAACATAAAAAATGAGATTTGGAAAAAATTTTGAAAATATTGTTGTGATCCGGCCGGGACTCGAACCCAGGACCAGTTTACCTGATTTACTAGACCAGTGCGCTAACCAACTGTGCCACTGCGCCACAGGGACTGAGGCGACACATGGATGTTACACAAATTTTACTTTCCATTATTGTTTTCCCTGAAACTTTCCAACTCAACAGTGATACTCGTACTAACCTTGCAAGCAAGTAAAACAAAGAAAGGATACAGGGGAATTCGCTTAACCACAGCAAGGGGATATATTTTGAGAAATAAAAAATGAGGTCAACATAGGCCATATTGCATTCTGTTTTCATGTGTAAACAAGCAATGTAAAACATAACTTCACTAAGTAACGTAATGTTTAAAACACACCAGCTACTCACTCAACAGTCCTTATCAGACGTACAGTATTACCAAATATGTTCAGGAATGCCTTCTGACACAGTGGCTTTGCTTCATTCTTCACCATGACATGATATGTGTAGGTAAACTTGCGCCTGCTTTGGTCTCTGAGAAGTCTATCCTTTTTATATGCCTTTCGAGGTTCACTTTTCTGCATTAAATTAAACAAATAGGGATTCTGCTTATTATAATCACCAAGCCCATAAAATTCTAAAAACAATATGTCCTTCACATCATGAGGCAAACTTTAAAACACGCAAGTTGAATCAGGAAAGTTACAACATTTATCTAATTGCTCACGTTTTTTATTTGGAACCACTATGGAATTTGTTGTTACGTACGATTTACCACTATTTCTGCAAAACTTTCATTTGTTTATCACCCATTCAGTTGCCTTTCTCACTCATTTCTTTCCTTTTATTGGAGATTCAGGAATAACATCTGCAGACGACCCCATGTTGACTACAACGCCATGATCTTGTAGCGGACTTTAAGTAAAGCACTCCCAGTTGGTATATGTCGTTTTTACTCTGAGAATGAGTTCCTTTTCACTGCAGACAAATTTTAAAGGCGGCAAATGAGGGCTTTGACATATCTCAATTTGTTTGATATTTTGTTACATGAAAGGTAGATGGCAGGAGTGTACAGGCATGCTTCTATTTCAATATTCGAGGCTGGTTGGGATATGCTGTTATTATTCTGAGCACCTCAATTGCCTGCTTTCTACCAGGTGCAGATATTGTCTGCATCTTATTTTGCACTGATTTTCCAGGGCCAATATATATGATTCTTGCTGTAATATTCTTGACATGCTACAATTGGAAATGCACTTTTAATGTCACTGCAATATCTCAAGATTCTCCTAAATGTATTAATTCTATCCCTATCCTACGAGTTTATGCAACCCACGGAATTTCATTAACTATCCGTAAAGTGTATGCAACCCATTACATTAAACCACCATTTGCTCTCCTTCTCATCTGTCATAGGTTACGATCAGGAAAAAGGTAGAGAGGGTTTGATAATAAGTCAGTTGTTATTGATTATTGCTCAAGGAGCACATAGGCATCTTGGAGGGGTATACAATACATACAGATGAGCCAACCAGCTAAAGTAATATTTAATCTTTTGCCCTCAGATTCCTTCTGCCTCATCCACAGCAATGCATTCTGAATTTTATTTTTTTATAACTTGTAATTGATGCATTTTTTTAAATTGATTCCTATTAAATTATCACCATGCATCTCCAGTTTAAATTTTAAATGCAACCTTAATAGGTATGTTTTAAAAAGAAAAAAAAAGATGAGTGAACACTTTCCAATTGGAATGAAATGCATTTATTGAGTGACATGCCACATGTAAGTTTCTGTTGCTTCTGACTCAAGTCATACTCAACATCTGAGTAAAAAGGTTTAAAGTTCGAACTAAGATGATTAATACAAGAATCATAAAAAATTAATTATGGTGTTTATAGCCTTCTGTGATCTACTAGTGTATCTAAATTTTTGGCAGGGTCCTCCTGGTGCCCCTGGCCGCCCTGGAGCTCAAGAGGCAGGGGAGACAGTTCCAGGGGCAGTTGGACCTCCAGGAATCCCTGGGGAGCCAGGATTGCCTGGCTCAGGTGGACCAAAGGGGAGCAAAGGATCTCAGGGTGACAGGGGAGAGGCTGGACCAAGGGGAGACAAAGGCAAGGGATTTGCTCTCACACTACTTTTAACTCTCAAAGCTCAGTGTGATGGAAAAATTACCCTAATTATATCATTATTCCTGGAAAAAAATAACAGAAATTTAATAACTTCTTATAGCTCTAGTGACTGGATTACTACAATTTGGCAGAAGTGCTGACCATTGGCATACGGACAGGGGAGTTTTAGGGTTTAAAAACCCCACAAAAACATTTTTACCTGAACTAGCGTTTAGAATTTTGCTTATTGAACTGAAAAGTATATTTGAATTGTCTTCACAAAAAGAGAATGTTAATTTAATTATTTTTTCAGTGAATAATAATCTAAATTTCATTTTGTGATGATGCACATAAATATTAATGTAATCCCCCCCCTCCCCCAAAGTCAAACCCCCCCCCCCTAAAGTCTGTCCTGCTGCTGGTGCTGCCTGTTGAGTTTGAATAACTTGTTGGAATATCCTCAGGTTCACCCAAGCTGGGTGATTTTTGTGTATCTTGTACAAATCAAAGTCATAGTCGCCCAGAGTTACAAACTTTACCTTTTAAATTTCTATGGTATTTTCACTTGATCATATCCCAAACCATAATAAAAATTACAGGCTATACCGACCTATCAAAATCACCTGAAGTTCTAGGCATGTTGTTTATTTCCTCTAAATATTGAGTGGTATTACCACTTGATCATATCCCAAACCATAATAAAAATTACAGGCTATACCGACCTATCAAAATCACCTGAAGTTCTAGGCATGTTGTTTATTTCCTCTAAATATTGAGTGGTATTACATAATATGTATGTGTTTGAATTTTAAAATTTTGTATATCATTGAAATTTTCTTTCCCCATACATATATACCTACCTTATACCATAAGCAGCATTAAATCATCAACTTACAACAAAAAATATAAATTAAGCTGCCCAATAATCCTCTTTTGCATTCTACAGTGTAGATATCGGTGGAACACTGGTATACTCTGACTCATAAGGCTAATCATGTTTCCCTGACTCAATATTCAATTCTGTACCGCAGAGGTATTCCTATAATTATTTATTCAGCCTTGGTGCTTACTTGAAAGTTATTAGTGATCAATTAGGAGACTTAATCTATGCTTCAAAACAGAGAACCTTACATATAAAAACCATGTTCGTCAACCTGTTAATAATTTTTTCACTCTGTCATCCTTTTATTTTATGTATATTTACAATTTCTTTCCAGGACTATTTGCTCTGATTTTCAAAATTTAGTGGTTGAGTTCTCAAGAAAATGTTTCTGGTAGAAATTTTAAAATTACCTTTATGGCACCTTTTAACATCACTTCTAAATTTTCCTGATGATATGCAAACACAGAAAAACATCCTGTTATTAAAGTTGTAATTTTTAAAATTTCAATATTTAGGGGATCGAGGTGAATCTGGTCGTAATGGAATTGATGGCTTAAGAGGAGCACCAGGTCGTGATGGAGCAGTAGGTCCCATTGGCCCTAAGGGAGAATCTGGATTTCCTGGGGTGCCAGGGCTGATAGGATCTCCTGGACTAGTTGGGCTGCCTGTGAGTATATTAAATGATATGCATATTGATGTTCAATTGTTTGTATTTTAGAATTTAGTTTTTAATACTATCATAAAAAGAACCTTTGAATTGATCTGATTTTTTCAGTAATTAAAAAAGAATGAAAAAGTTATAAAAAGAATGAACCAAAGGTATGTGTGGGAAATACATTCACAAGTTAAAACAAATGATAAAATGGGGACTCATTATAATGATAATACATTTTATATCAGAGTTTTCGGATGATTTACTAACACCACCATTTAACCCATTACCACATCATTATCTGTTCATTTTATTTACCTCTTTTTTCATTAAAGTACCCACACAATTCTAATGAAACAAATACCTACTGTATGGACTTGATGAGAAGTGAAGAAATTTGTATCTATTTTTGGTCGTTGGAAACCTACCTCCAACTTACATAAAAATTTCCAATGGTCATAATAAATTGGCACCACTCATCAAAATTACACCCCAATTGCTGTGTTGGTTTGTGGGAAAAGGGGCAATTCCACGCCAGTAACCAACCACAACCTCTCCACCAGAAAACCCCTGTGGTGGTTTACGGGAATGTTACTTCCTCGCCAGTGACAACCACAGACACACACACTCAACCCAAATAGGGATCCTTCGCTAGGGCTAATGGGACCCTGCTAAGGATGCCTGGGTTATGAACACAAACACACTCACAAGCATTCACTCACACACTCAACGGGCCCAACTTCTGGGAGAATCTAGCTCAAAAGAGCGTAGTCAAAAAACGGCACAAAAACAAGAAAAGACGAGGGTGTGCGTCGAATACATGTATTTCGGCCACAAGGTGGCCCTCTTCAGCGAACTGAAGGGAGTAATCATTTACAACGCAAGGTTGTAAGTGAATCGGGAGGAGGACAGCCTAAAATAAATACGAAAATGAAGAAAAGGGGAGAGAAGGATGGGGAACCAATGATGTGGGGTTGTGGGAGAGGGCAGAGAGGTATTGGTGGGGAAGGAGTGGGAGAGGTAGGGGAGGTGGGAAGTGAAGTCCGCGACCGTTGAAGCAAGTATGGGGGAGGGGGAGAGATAGGGGAGGTGGGAAGGGAAAGGAAATGAAGTCCGTGACCCTTGAAGCAAGTAAGGGGGTAGGGAGGTAGTGTAGAGGGGGGAGTGAAGTCCGTGACCGTTGAAGAAAGTGGGGGGGCGGGGCGAGAGAGCAGTCAATGTTAATATATTTTGGAAATATGATAATTTCAAAAAGAAAGAGCACCTCACTCTAAAATAGAGAAAAGTGAAGAGTAAGAAATAGGTCCTTTATCGCTATTCACAATGTTTCTCCTGAATTTGTGCATCAATAAATTTATTGAAAGTTTTTCTCACTTTTTTCAAGAATTATTGTTCTTTCTTTCAACATTCAGTCGTGTGCCTTGGTTAGCTTTTTTTTAATTTTGAAACAAGGGGATGAAACAATTTTTTTCATTTTGACTAATAATAAAGTCATGGATTTTAGCTGCTATTTTAGGCACAAGAAGAATTTTGACCTAACCTCAAAGATATACAGCAATTCTATAACATCAAATAACCTAACAGAATAACCTCTAAAGTAAGGCAAAAAGTTTGATTTTTATGTGAATGCAAATGTACTGTGAACATTCAAAGGATTCACAATGGTGAGGGTAACTTTGCTGAGTCACTCTTAAAATAGATCCAAACTAAAAAAATATATCCAGATGTCAATTTTATCTCGATCTCTACTTTTGATAATATTCTTCAATTTATTTTTTTGCAAACTGTTGTATCTATCTTTAGTTTACTGTTCATATTGTTGTAAATGGCTACCTCCTTGCAAATAATAAAATGAATTAATAATAGTGCCCTGAGAAAGCAAACAATGTTTTGGGAAAAATTTGCTACTGGAGTAAATAAGATGAATCATTGAAAAAAGCTAAGACCTATGTTCTCCTGGCAAGAAAAAATATATAAAAAAATATGGGATAAGGGTAGTAATTTGACTAAATAGTTAAACTAACAAAAATGAAAAAACAGGAGATTATGACGAAATAATGGTGCTTGAATATAGTATTTATGTATGTGTGATCATCCTTGACTCCCTCCTGCAATTAGTCATCCACCTTCACTTATAGCTTGAAGACCAATTAATATCCACGAAATATCATGTTCATAGGGAGCAGCAGGACCTCCTGGCATACCGGGTCCAGCAGGGCAGAAGGGAGACCAGGGGGAGCCTGGACAGCCTGGTTTGCCTGGAGCTGTGGCTCAGGCTGGTGATCCGGGAGCTGCGGGGCCTCCAGGCCCCATGGGGCCTCAGGGAGAGGACGGAGAAAGAGGCGACAAGGGGGACAGGGGAAGTCCTGGTGTGATGGGACCACCCGGGCCAGTTGGGTTGCCTGGAGCACAGGGACTTCAAGGAGAGGAAGGAGAATTGGTACGATTTGGATGCAAAACATCACTGTAAATTTAGACCCAAAAATAACTGAGTTGTAACTCAGTGCACACCAATTTTCTTTTCATAGTCTAGGAATGATGTTTCAAGTTTTACTGTTGCTTTTATTCATGATTTCCTACATATTCTATGTGCTAATTCAATTAACCTTTATTCACCTAAAAGGAACTTTGTTCCCACCAAAAAATAGATACAGATTACCAAATGGGAACATTAGGGACCACTTTGTCGTATTAATTTGAATCAAAATTGAAAAATTTTATGAAATTCAAATGAAAATATAATTAAAAGAAAATAATAAATCAAATTTTTTACAAAATTATGGGCATATTTTCATGAGAATTTGAATTTCAGAAGAACCTAAGTGTTTAATATAAAAATTGGCTGTTTAAGACTAATTTTCCAATTATTTTATTTTATTTTCAATCAGTGGAAAGGTAATTAGCAGAATCAGATATATTTATAATTAATCTCAACTATGTCTTGATTTCATATTGTTAAGTAAGCAACACTATAAATCACTTTTAATTGGATGTTCTTTCAGGGACCTCCTGGACCTCGAGGTGAACCTGGACCAAGAGGACATGAGGGTCCACAAGTAAGACTCAAAAGTTTCCTTGATTTCTCTAGGGAATATATTTAATATTTTCCTGTGTTCAGGGTTAATCATCATGTATTTACTTTCCAAATTTTTAGATGTCATTTTAATTTTAGCTTGACTCACGTAGACATTCAGCAAAGTAGTAAATTTACTCATATAGTGTGATATATACATTAACTCACTCCTAGCTTGAATATTCTAGAACAAATTGATGAGAGTAGTAGATCCAAAATTTGAAAAGCTGAATTGGTCAAGGTCTCGGGGAATATTTCGTGGCTCAAAATATTTTCTCACTAATGTATTACTGCATGGCTCATATTTATATTTTGCAAATATGTATACAAGGAAGTATATGTATGTCTTCTAACACTCGAAGAAAACCCTCAACCTGCTTTAACCCTTTCGAGATGCTGGAATTCTTTCCTATGCATGTCTACTGATCTGAGTACCTACCAAGAGACTCTTCCTTCCTCTCTCTTTGGACCATTTTTATACGGCATCCGTGGAGAAAGTTCTCCCAGGTATACACTCACACTCAGCTCCTACCTATTAGACCCCTCCTAGTGGAGACCTTGCCATTATCTTGGACTCAGTTGGCAGTTAAGCTCAACCCTTTGCAGGTTTACAACCTTCCCAGCGGCATGGTTTGGTGGTCAACTAATTGTTAATTTATTGGTTTTACTACATGTATATTTGTTGCTTGCTCTTAAATTGTTGCCATTCTAATGAATTCCTTATTTTTTACTGTGATTTCCAAATTTTAAACGAAACTCTACCATCATTATTAACAGATTTAATGCATTAACCAATTCAAATGCAAAAATATCTTGAAATCAAGATATCAGTTAATATTGATGGTAGAGTTTCGCTTAAAAATTGTGAACGCTCACTAAAAGACAAGGAGTTCAATTCTGATTTTATATTTTTTGAGAAAGCAACAAATATTTATGCAGCAAAATCTCTGAATAAAAATTCATATTCACCCTTGCCGCAATCACTGATATCTTGAAATCAAGATATCAGTTAATATTGATGGTAGAGTTTCGCTTAAAAATTGTGAACGCTCACTAAAAGACAAGGAGTTCAATTCTGATTTTATATTTTTTGAGAAAGCAACAAATATTTATGCAGCAAAATCTCTGAATAAAAATTCATATTCACCCTTGCCGCAAGGAGGGTGCAAATACGACGAAGAGTCCTGGTACCTGCTCCCAGATTCTGAGGGAAAGGCCTGATCCCCACTGCATTGGGTCCCGAAACATATAAGCTGTGTACTTGCGAGTGCCAGAAAGGGGGAAAGCATAGCGATGAAAATATGCAGTGTTCATTCGTTTGCGTGGGAAAATCTCTTATGAAAATTTTCAATGTTCTTCTTCCTTGTCAGGAGACCTACTGTTGTATAATAATATAATAATAATAATAATATATTTATTGATCCTGATATTTTACAAGAGTAAAATGTGGGACAAGTCATGAATAAAAAGAAAAAAAAATGGCCAAATCACAACAATAATACAACACAGGAATACAAAAATATATACAAAGAAAGAGATAATGGTCCAAAAGACTCTTCCAGAAAGTCTTGTACATTATAGTAGACCTTCTTTAGCAGAAAGTCTTTAAGTTTTCTTTTAAAGGATGCTTTAGAAGTGGCATTTTTAATGACAGAAGGTAAATGATTAAAAACTTTAATGGCTACATGGAAGGGACTCTTGTTGTACATTGATGTAGTGTGATGAAGCATGTGCATATCCACTCTCTGCCGAGTGTTATGCCCATGTATTAGGTCATTTGTAGTGAATTCACTCTTATTATCCAAAATGTAAATACATAGGTGATAAATGTATAAGCTTGGCAGCGCTAGGATTTTTAACTCTTTAAAGTGAGGTTTACAGGATTTTCATGCCAGTATTTTAACTATGTACAGTGAAACCTCTACCTAACGAACTCCCGATAAACGAAGAACTCCGATGAACGAACAAATGCTATTGGTCCCGCCAAATTCCTATTTAAATGCATTGGTAAATACCTCTAATGAACGAACTCCTGCTCTACGAAAACTCCCGATAAACGAAATGAAAGATTAGCCCTTTATTATAATTTCACCTCTTCATAACGTATTTTTTTAAAAAAAAAAGGCTAATTTTGAATATGTTGCGAAGTTTTTGCCGTTTTTGCTGATTTGAAAGTGACTAGGACCAATCAGAGACTCCGTACAAACAAGCCAATCAGAAAGGTCGTTGTTGTTTATTCAGTTAATTGCATTTCCGGTATTTTGCGTCAAGTGTTAGCAGCGTGGTGAGTGATTTGGTCGGCGTTCTTGAGTTTTACTGCGGTTCATCATCGTGAGTGTATAATTTCAATCTTTTCGAGTGAAAACTGGTTGCTCTCGAGTGTTACTGCGGTTCAATTTCGTGAGATTGGGATGTATAATTGGGACTGTCCAAGTGCTAAAAATATTTTTGGTTGGTAATGAAAAGAATGAAACTTATAGGTTGGCAGTGCAAGTCACGCGAAGTGATTTTCATTTCTTTTTTTTGTGAACTGGATTGTAATTTGAATTTGTGACGGAAGTGTTGTGCCAAAATGACCTGGTCACGTGAATAAAACCTCGTTAAAGTTAACCGGACGTTCCTTTTCTTTCGCTAAAACTTCGGACCTCAACACCAAGAACATACCAATCAGCTGGTAGAATACTTAAATGAATAATTACAATCTTTGCGATTGAAGCCTGGTTTTGCCTTAAGTGGCAATTATTACGTCTGGTAATTTATCTACTTATTTGCAAGGTAAGTTCGTAATTTATTCTCCACGCTTTTGCAAAAATTATTATCCATGCTTGATTTATAAAATGTCAAATGTTGACTATCATATCGAGGGCTTGAAAATTTCTTTAGCATACTTGAAACACATCCAATGCAAAGAAATCCCGTTCAGTGGTCATTTACGTTGCGCGCATTCCTAAATATTTTTATTGCTGTAGTAACATTCTTTTGTTTGAATTCGAACGTTTCAAATGTGTATATTGTTTTTTTTCGCTCGCCGCCATCTTGAAAATAATTCTCGAAAAAAAGTAGCAGGCGGAACGAAAACAAAAATATATCTTGCTGTATTTACGGAGCAGTTCTCAAAAACCTTGAATTCACCGTGGATGTGACCGTGTTAAGTTAAGAGTTCTTGAAAGTGGCGGCATAAGAAACTACTATCATTAATTCCAGCGTGTTTGTGATGCATTGGGCGAGAAGATAAAGCCAGTTTACGATTGGCGTCAACGCGTACTTCACCCTCGAGCTGAATACACAGGTTCCAACCCACTACTACAATTATCACAGCAATTAAGAGTTGATAATACTCGTACTCGTCCATGTTCTCGCTCTTTTGTAGATAGTAAACAAATCAACACATGTTGGCGATCGGCTGCATGTAAACATCTGCATCCAAGCAAAGATGAATGAAGGCGACCAATGGTTACCGACGCACATTCTAGTTGACGGTGATCGTAACAGGATGGCGTCAACGCGAAAACAATTCATGGTTAAAGTTTGACGTTCATGCCAACTATAAATCGGCCTTTAGAAATCGCAGTAAATGGTATAACTAGCAGGACTTGCTGAAATACCCGCTCGTTGCTATTCCACGGTTTTTTATGAGGCAAGAAAGCAGTAAGGATAAAAGTATTCTATCCTCTGAGGAAATTTTACCTTTAATTGAGTTCTTCATACCTTTTTTCCTGAAATTCAAGGTACAAGAAGTAGATTATTTACATTGCCCCTGGAGTGATGCAAGGTGAAAAGCACCTCCGACAAACGAACTCCCGATAAACGAACTGGAAAATTATCGGTCCCTTGAATTTCGTTTAGTAGAGGTTTCACTGTATCTATATTTCCGGCATTCATAGCGAAAGGGTTAAAGTACAAATTCTTCTAGTGAGAATCAATGTGAGAAGATCCAAACAGGAAGTCCTAATTATCATAGTAAATTATCCCAAGTAGCAATATCTTATGAAAAAATTATTTTAAAATATATTGCAAAAAGATTTTTAAATCATTTAAACATTATTTTGAAAACATATTAACTCTCTCTTTTTAGGCTTTTAATTTTTTTTTTCATAATTTTAAAATGATTTTAACATAAGTTTTTAATATGTTTAACTATTTAAGAAGCTACTCAGTAAACACAAAATCCTGTAGGTGTGCTGCGCAGTAGCGCTGCAGCTACCGCGAGGGCACTGCTGCAGCGCGTCTAGCACACCTAAACTTCCCTCTTTCGAATATCGGATGTGCGGCAAACGGGTGTCAGGAGCACTGCACAAGCGTGTCATGATTGCTTCAAACTGCAAAAAAATGGGGTACACCCATGAACAAAATTATATTTCCTATTTCCAATCCATATACACTCAACTTCAATCTGACATCTATATATGGTATGTCTATCTCGCAACTACCTACAGAATGTCTATCTCGCAACTACCTACAGAATGTCTATCTCGCAACTACCTACGTCATATCCTAATTGCAACTGAAAGATGTACTCCAAGAAAGTTGTATATATACGGCCATTCCCGTGCGTAAATGTGTTTGCGAGAACTAACTTTTAAATGTCAATGTCGTGATAGTTTGAGGAAATATACCATCCAATCACGATAACAGTTTTCAGGTATTAATTAATTGAAACCTATGTTGCCACATAACATGCATATAAAGTCAATATTAATGAGAATAAACAATATTTTTTCCAATTGACACACGTTTTTTACAATTCAATGAAGACGTAACTCACTTGTAGAAATGTTAGGAACGTGAATATGCATGTATAATCAATGTTACGAATGTGGAAATGAGAAAACTGATGAATGTACCAATAAAAGCATAACAATAATTTAGTGTACATCGAAAATTAATTACAAAAATATATCAATTTTTAAGCTATAATTTTAAAATTATTTCAAAATAATTTTTAATTTTTTTAAAATCATTTTAAAATCATTTTAAGAATATTTTAAAATCATTTTAAAAATATTTTAAAATAATTTTAAAATTATTTTGAAATAATATTCTCATATTATTTTAACATGAAATGTTGAAAAAGACTTTTCATGCAAATAAATGTCTCAGTACTTCCTACATATGCATATATGTATACGTTATCAACAAATTGAGATGACAGGATACAGAACTTTAATATAATACATTATTTTAAAATCTTGAAAAAGTCATGATTTTAGACATCTTATGATATTTTGATTTTAAAATTATTTCAAATCATTTTAAAATCATTTTTCAACATTCTTTTGCTACTTGGGATGGCATCTTAACCTCTCTCTTCCACTGAATTAACCCAAACATCAACACTTCTGTTCTACAGGGTATTCATGGGAAGACTGGCCAGCCAGGTACTCCTGGAAAAACAGGAATGAAAGGGGAGCCTGGAGACAGAGGAGAATCTGGCTCACCTGGTCCAAGAGGTTTACCTGGCCCAATGGTGAGCTCCAGTTGCATTTTTAACCTAATTACTTTGCCTATAATTTTATTAATTTGCATGTGACATAGTTCACTAATTGTAAGTCAGCACAGCCATTCTCTAAAAAAAACTCATGTATAAGATGCAGTACACAACTTGTTCATGCATGATTTTTATTCTTTGGTGACATATTTTTACATTTTGCTCTGATTACTTGTTTTCCACCATTGTATAGCCAGCAGAAGTTCAATAACTAACATTCATGTAGATTTTAATGCTGTAAAATTTTATTATATGCTTCTTTTTGTTAAAGAATATTTTTGGATACATTACAATAAATGACATGATTGCAAAATTCATCAAACTGCAACCCTGTAATCATCAGCTCAAGTGATAAATTTATGCAAAAATTCATATAAGGATGGCATTGAAGATTTCCAATAGTCCAGTGACTGATGTGGGCTTAAGATACGAGTTTGTAGCCTTTGGAATAATTATTATGTATTTGATTCTAGCCGATTCATTTCTGAAAACACATTTCTTCATTTAAAACATGATAGTTGAGGTACTGACAGTATGATGATCCAAAGTGTGACATGAAACAACAAATATGTTTGAGAAAAATGTATATCAAATGAATTGCCCAAAAATTACACAGCTCAAGTATTCTTGTGAATAATTTGGATTTTCATTTGTGTTTCTTGCCCAAAGGGTCCTCCGGGAGTGTCTGGTACACCTGGCCCCCCAGGTATGCCTGGGTTTGTGGGTAAACCAGGACCACCAGGACAACCTGGTCCTCCAGGGCCACCAGGGGATACAATGCCAATGTCTTCTCATGCTGGGAACAACATTTACTGGGATGGAGTGGGAGCCCCTGGAGTGGCTGGTCCAAGGGGGCTTTCAGGGCCATCAGGCATGGTAAGAAACCATTTCCATCGTCTCTTACCAAACTGTAGGTGCCTACTCATTGCAAAAACTATGACTGTATTCCAATTTAATTATACTACCTTAGTGTATACCATGTAGGTACTACATTCAGTATGAGCTTGGACCATTCTTCCAAAGTGTAAGGATGACATATGTTTGTTCATACATCTGGTTCGACATTTTGTCTTCTGATCAAAATGAATTCACAAAATGTAAATTTAGAACGACCAACCAAATAATTTGTGATCTGAAGTTAATGTGTGCTCTTACACTCCCTGGTGGAATGCAGCCAGGTGAGAGGGGGGCAGCCGGTGAGAGGGGTCCTGAGGGACCACCAGGGCCTTCGGGGATGCCTGGAAAAGATGGACCTCCAGGGCTCCCAGGGGCCCCTGGTCAAAGAGGTCAGCCTGGAATGCATGGGACACCAGGACCACCAGTGAGTATCCCAAACCATTACACTGTCTCCTGCAGACTAGTTATGGTTTCACATTCAATTCTTCTTATTACCTATTTTAAATAAATTTAGAAAAATCAAAATCTCTAATAA
Source organism: Pyrrhosoma nymphula (assembly GCA_963573305.1). Classification (NCBI taxonomy): domain Eukaryota; kingdom Metazoa; phylum Arthropoda; class Insecta; order Odonata; family Coenagrionidae; genus Pyrrhosoma; species Pyrrhosoma nymphula. The sequence continues at coordinate 38,166,574 of OY754330.1, forward strand.
CCACTGAAGTTTTACATCTAATGTTTCATTGAGCATCTGGTAATGGGGACCCTGGAACGAAAGAGATAAAATAAAAATTTGGTTATATGCTTTTGTAAAATCATATAATTTAATTTTAAATTAATGAAAATTTTTAGTGCTCTAATCTTTCATGTATAGAGGAAAATCTTTCAATAATTAGTGCCATTAAAATTGTTACTTCTACAAAATTAACTTTGAAATTATCCATTTAAAAAAATTGCAGAAATGCACTGGCATTCCTTTGTCCCCAATAGTTACTCATTACAGATGTTCCTATGCTCTATGGTTGTACTACTTTATTAAAATAAACAATACATTATTGTCCTGTTAAAATAAATGAAATACATTATAACCCTGAATTGGTTATATTATTTTTTAGGGAAGATCATTTACTGAGGCAGAGCTTCGTGACATCTGTGCAGCAGTTCTAAGAGGTAATAGACCATTGAGATAGTTCCATTTAATAGACCTTTAATATTAAGCAGCTCTCCCATTTATTATGTATTAGGATAAGCCTGTCTAATCATAGTAAGCATTTTTTTTACCTTATATTGAGAGTGAGAATGTGAGAATGGCATCTTATATTTCCCATGTAATCCTGTTGAAAGATCCGCTAATTAGGTACCATAAACTATCCATGCAGCACAGGAACATTAGCTGAATGTTCGCTGGCCATCCTTAACAGTTACATTGCAATAAAATGTTGGGAGAACATAATGCTTCAAACCTTCAGTGCTTATCAGTACTATACTAGCACCATCTATCGCACAAAACAAATAATGTCGTTGAAAGCAATTGAGGGGTATCATGGGTATTGCTTGAAACATCTCTTTCTTAGCAATCAGTGGCATTGAATACACGCATGTTGGGGAATATTCTGAACTCGTGAGTGAACACGTGTAAATGACTCATCAAGAATTCAGTTCATAGCTATTTAAGTTTGTGAACCAGTCTGTTGCAGACATCCATTGGAAAGAAGAGTTCTTTTATATCATGTATTAGGTGTATTCCAAACCCAATTGACCTTATTTTTACTGATTGGACAATTTTATAGTCTTCTTGCAGTGATCGGTATCAAATGCCTTGTGGAACTATGGTGGTTACTGTTGTTATATGATAAGTGCTCCTATATATTGAATGCTTTTAGATTCTTTTAGTAAAAAAACTGACTCTCTTGTACATATGAGTCATGTGGAAATGGTAGCAAGGTTGAATTCAGAGTTTGGTGTAGTAATTCCCTAGTAGCAGAGGACGTTGTCACAACGTTGTGACAACATTACAATGAGAAAAGATACAAGTGCACACAACGTTGATGTTGGTTGTCGCAATGTTGCATGCACGTTGCCTCAACATCCTCATCTCCCGAAAAACCACGTTGCTGCAACCTTATCAGTGCTGAAACATTATCGGTGCAACATTGTTAAGGCAACATTAAAACATTCCCCCAGCTTTACCCATCAATAAAATTATCCCATAATTAACATTTATGTTGATAATTTGTCAACAGACAGTTCTTTCCTAGTTACTCAGGTAAAACTTTCTCGAAATGCCACCAACCAAACCCACAAATGTTTGTGCATCTTTTGGGTCAGGCAATATTGCAACCATTAGGGAACATTCTTGGGGTTAGTTTCCACACTGAAAGAACGTTCTTGTAACATTCTACAAACGTTTGTGTGCTGCCTGGGTAAATTAGTATGCCAAAAAGTAAAATGCCCAAGAAATTATCCTGCCTACTACCCCACTGAAATAGATTTACCTCATTTGAAGGCTAATGAGATGCACTTTTATTCCAAAAATTAGGGCTAAAAAATCATCCCCGGGTCTTATATGTGAAGGTTAGATGCATCACTCAATTTTTATGATTCTTTGTGTTTTCTAAGCATTGTTCTTCCCAACCAAGGTTTTGACATTCAATGTTTTTTTCAAGGTCAAATTTAAACCATGAAAATAAATTTGAGTATCAAAACCATGATCAGAAATAAAACTATGCTCTAACTCCAAATAAAAAAGCAAAAAAAATGTTGGGTGATATGTCATAGTTCCACAAGGTTGAGTCCGAAACTTTATCTTTGTTATTATGTTGACTATTTTCAATGATAAGATTCACTAAATCTCTAAAAGTAATTATTTCCCCCTCTAATTCAATCACACATCAAACATCAACATTTGATTAATTGGTAACAAAGAGTATGACCATGATATTTTAGTCTCTATAGGATGGTTATTCATAAATCAAACACTCATTTATCAAGAGTATTTGTTCTAAGTAGTCACTGGAGAGCTCTATTTTAGAATGAGATGCCATTTGCTCACAAATGTAATTTTCATGGTATGAGTTTGATTGCCATGGAAAATATTCCTCAGAACTGTGTTTTTACCCTCCATTTTTATATTCAAGAGATTATATGTTCACTTTAATGAAATGGTTGATCATATTTTGTGGCTTTCCTTTTGGACTTCAATTGTGTGTGAATTAATTATATTTTCCAGCCACATCTTAAGACATGTCTGCAATGTTTTAGTGACTCATTTTTATGCCTAGTCCTCTTTTTGGTGAATATTCATTCATCACTGTAGTGCCCTGCTACTCGTGGTTGTTTATGATGATGAACAAAACCAGCAGACATTATATTTTTTCTTCTCATCCTCATTTAATCTCGTGTCTTTACCAAATCATCTGATTGCTGTCCATCAATGCATGGCCACTACTGTGGAATAATTTGAAGAAAAGAGAAACCTTTTTGTGAGCAATAAATTTGTAGTATTCTGGTTTCATCGTTCACATCTGATTTCATAATCTGAATCAACATTTCCCATGGCAATCATATTCTTTTAATGTCTTAACTGCTGTTAAGTTTTTTCATTTTTATGGTTTATAAGTAATTCAGTGGTGTAATTTTAGCGTGCCTGCTGTCAAATTAGAACTCATTTAATAATATTCTCCTATTGACTATTTTTACGTGAAATTACCAGAAATTTTCATGTGAAACTGATTTTAAGATAAATTTCTTTGAGAAATGCATGAAATTTACATCACTCATGCTTAATTGGTCAGGAACTTGCTCAGACCTTCTCTTCCTGAGAAATCTATGAGAGATATATGAGAAGCCATCATAACTGCACCCAGGGCATCAAAATGAGAATTTTTCAGATTTTTCTCATGGTATCCTGGTATCCATGGAATAGCTACTACAGGGACGCAACAATGGGGGGGAGGGGGGGCATTTCCCCTCCCCCCCAAAAGAACGATTGTGGGGGGGGCTAGCCCTCCCCAAAAATTAGAGGTTGTGGCTCACTTTTTAATGGACACTGCCCGATTTGCAAAATCTCTTCCCCCCCCCGCTTCGCCTGCTTATGCAGGTTTTTCAAGGAGTTTGCCCCCCCCCCACGATTCGGGGAGTTGTTGCGACCCTGACCTACCATGTGAATTAATGAAATGCAATGGGTTTCTTTGCTGTTTTTATCCTTCTTTTCATAATTCATAAACCCACAAATTAGTGCTGCAGTAAGATAATTTGAATTTAATTATCATGATGACAGTAAAGGATAAATTAACAGATATAGAGCACTTTTCCTTTTACATTTTTAACATATGTATAGGTACAGTTGCCGCATTATGTCTGGCAACATCAACAAAAGTGCCAAATAAACAAAACTATGGTTTTGTGTGGCTCCAGTGATTCAAAAGTGAGGTGGGGAGGGGAGATAGAGAGGAAAGGGGTGGGAGGGATGTGAGAAAGTGGCCAGAGTAGTCATGAATCGGAACCTCGTCATGGGGGGTATTCCATACCCCAAGCCGCTGGTGCCCCCCCGAACCTCTGGTCTGGAGCCACCCCTGCCTAGCATGCACAAGGTGTAACTTGTAGTATTAGTGTATAGGAAGATACTAAATAAGTTTTGCACTTTACCTATATTTTATTGATTTTTCTAAATTTTCGGAATGAAAAATTTCTTTTTGCTTATTACTCAAGACAAAATTCTTCCATTTTTGCAAGCATTGCAAATGATATTGAGAAAATGAATCTCACATAAATTTCTCATGATATTCAGATGGTTTTTCCCAATAGAATCCTCTTGCAAATTCTGGTAATTATGGCTGTCTGCCGAGTGCTTTCATCAGATGTACTTTATTTGAAACAAAAATCATAAATTTGTATTCTTATTGTAAATGTTGCTTTACTGAATATTTCCCTAATTGATTTTTCAAGGCATTATAATGTTCAACTATCAAAAGCATCTCAATTGTCTCGGGCTCAACTTTGTGGAAGTTCATTTTATAAATGAAAAGGAAAACTTTGTCTTATTCCACCAATTTATAAATGGTGGAATAAGGCTAAGTTTGCATTTTCATTTATCAAAAGCATGTTTTTTCATTATCTTATAAGTGGTGGCACACACATTTGAGGGTCATGATGCAAAGTACATCATAAAAATAATTTGGGGTGGGAGGGGAGAGATTAAAAAATTGTAAATGGGGGGATGAACCATTGAGCCTAGTTGGGAAGTTCTGTAACACTGCTTATGAGCTACATATCACTATAATGTATTCTAAATAAAATTTGCTCTTGATAAATTAGGAGAGCCATCTCCCTGGCTTTTGAGAAATTATATGTTTGGTTTTGTGTTGCTCAATGAGTAATAATGCTACAAATTGCCAAATTACTCAAAGTTGATTTCAAATGACTGTTTTAAAATTAGTCAGGGAGGTGATGTATGTAGTTCTAGCAAACTTGTAGTGGGATTATTCGCTCTGAAGTGAAATGCTAAGTATATATTTACGTTCGTGGATTCAGTGGGTGGCCTCAAAAATTCTTTTATTTAAATATTTCTTCCTCTGATCATTCATGTAATGGTAAAAAGCAATGACAAAATTATGCATAATTTCCCCACATACTAACTGACTTATACATCACAGGGGAAGTCTCTGTGCAAGAAGTGTCACCCTTTGGCTCAAGCAATGCCTGCCACCTCACCATTTGGGTGACTTCTGGCTCGGTAATTGATGGTCTACCCCTCTCAGTTAAATGGGGTAGTTTTTAAGTTACCTGGAACTCGGAAACCAGGCACTTACAGAGGAGTGGAAAAATTGAAATGTTCACTAATATAACATTATCAGATAATAAAATTTAGAAAATGTATGAGCGAATGATCCCACTTGTGGATATACTATTTATTTTTAGATTTTTTCCGGCAAAATTCCGCGTTTCAAGTTATTGGTGATAATTTCTCGACAGATGCATCTCATTCATGTGCAATTCACTCTCTTTCTCTTCCATGAATGATATTCCTCTCATGATTTATTCTCTTACCTCTTACTTTCTCCCTTCTTGACTGCCAAATAAACCTATTTCAAATGAATTTTTGACACATCACGTGTGCACCATCCAATCAAATTGAACGCCTGACGCAGACCAACTGAGTGAGCTGACAGCCACGCTGGTGGGACCACCAGGACCCCCTGGCAGGGGGAGAATAGGAAGACCAGGGCCCCCAGGCCAGCAGGGATCTCCAGGTTTGATGCCCTGCCAAAAGTAGTCTATTTCACCTGCTCCCAATATTTTACAGGAGGAGTACAATTTTTAACCAGATGAAACTGGAAAACTCGAAAGCTATATGAAGGAGCAACAAAGAGGGAAAAACTACCAACTACCACTTAACCCTATAGCCTTTTGAAGTGTAACCTCTCATCATTCCTTGGCAGGCATCACATACTCTATCTAACTTTTCCTCATCAGCATCATACTCTTCTATGATCTGCTCAATCTCTCATTCACACACATACAAACATCATTACGTCATAAGTTTTGAAGGTAAAATGTTTTCTTTTTAATTATTCTTTAGTCCTTGCTAAGTTACTCCTATGATGGTCATCAAAATTCAACTTGAATCTTTATTTGCATCTTCAACAAGTTGCTGATTGATATTTTGTCATATCATTGTCTCCCTCCTGTTAACCCTGCCCTCACCACTGGGCCATAAATGCCCCAAAAATCCACTGCTAACTTCCTCCAATCACCTTTCCCATGTATCCCATCAACCATCAATTTCCTATAACCACAGAAAGAAAGGACGACCTCATCAATGGCCTTCGTGGGCCACCAGGCCCGCCAGGCATCACCAGACAAGGTCGGATGGGTCATGCCGGGGTCACAGGCATCCCAGGTAGCACGCTCTCTTCACAGGCTGAGCACTTAACTCGCTATCATGCCCTTGTGTGGTACCTACATTTTAAAATTTGCATTCATTTAGCCTTACACATAACATTCCTACCAGAGAAATCCCTGAGAAAGTGAATCACAGGCATATAAAATAAATCTTGTAGTGAATTCACTGTGGTTTGATCCAATTCACTGTGGTTTGATTGATTGAATGTAGAGTTGAAACATGAAAGTGTAAGATTAATTTGGAGAGAAAGAACTGTTTTTAACTCAATGATGATATAATAATTCCATGTTCCAAGAAAAAAATGTTAAATGTATCTAGCTTTTGTTAATTACACTATACAAAAATGATAGACCATTACACATACATGCACTTGTAAGTAATTTTATTAAGATTATCTTTGAAAAAGTATCCAAAACTTCTATATATGTTCATGTTTATATTCCTTGAGCTGTGTTAAACATGGAAATAGATAATACATAGATATTTCTTTCTGGGAGGGTCCAGTTTCAGCTGTGAACTCCCAAACTAGAATAAACATTTTGTAGGACACTTAGGGTTCATTAATTTATTTTATTATCTTTGAGGTAAGGGTTAACCCTATTCTCCCTTCCCTAATCTCTGCCATTTATTTGAAAACAATTTTTTTAGAAGCTACCTATGTTCGATCATTCATTCATTTTGGAGATGACTTCAGTGAGTCACTTAACATGCCAAATGATTCATTGAATCAAATTCCTCTGAGAATCAATTAGGTACTTCCCAAGTTCACTTTTCTGACCATAAATTGTGTTTTCTCAGTTTTTTTCTAATAATGATGGTGGTATAGACTAAGAATGAGCCAAAATTTAGTTGTTGCCATATATTTTGGTATGTACATAACGTAATGTGTTTTGTTCTTTTTCTTTTTTTTTAAATTAGCATTCCCTTGAAATTATGAGTGATTTGCTTATTGTTATCATTTATCCTGGATGCAAAATTGCAACACCTATAATACAGAACAACTAAAAAATATTTGTTTTGGCAATTGCGTTAAGTTCTGCTTATCTGTTTGGGTAAGCTGTACACCTGTTTACACATTTTTAGTTAATTTCATTATGATTTTTTAAATTCTATCTTCCCTGTTAGCTTAATTAGCAAGGCTGTCAGGGCTTTTTCTTGATTTTGTTTTTTTTTACATGCAATGGCATACTGCAAACATTCTGGAATTGCCTAACACAATTATCTTTCTCCAGCAGAAAATCTCTTAACTTTCCCAATTACTCATTCCAATTAAATTTTCATGGAAGCAGTTAATGCTTGCATGCGCAATGAGCTGAAGAATCGAGCTTCAAAAACAAAAAAACCTTCTACCTACCTGTTTTACATAATAAACTGAATAGGAACCTACATATATTGCCTCAAAATCTTTGATATAACCTACAATTATAAATATTCTTTTACTTTTTTTAAATTATGGAGTAGAATAAATATCCTCCAGATACATGAGCAGAGTTTGTTCGATATTCATATCTTCCATTACAACACATGCCAAAACATCTGTGATTAATACTGCTAATGATCTTCATAAATGCTTGCTGAGGTGATGGAACAAATTAATTACTTACCTACTAATACCAAGCTGAGGTAAGTATTTCTTCGTATGTAATAAAAGTAGTATGACCACATTATTGACTCAAAGCATATTATAACTTTCCTAGATGTGATTGCTGTTAATTATAATGCTAGTTTTTGTTTTTAGAATCCCTATTCAGTTGTAGTCATATTCTCTAACATAGCACAAAATAATCATTATTCTCCTCATTTCAATTGATATATTATTTTTTACTCAATTTTGAAAAAATTAATTGTGCACTGAATGTATATACTGTGGTAGCAAAACATGGCAGCAGTTGCCTCCATGAAGGAGTCAAAAGCTTGCATGGAAGGTATCGGCAAATGAGTGAAGGGGAGTCTCCAGCCCATGGTAGGCAATGCTGTCAGCATAACTGCATCTAACTTGAGAGGGCAAGAAAGTGTCAACTGTGCATTTCATTACAAAGTTTATGATCCAAACAAAGTAGGATCAAAACACACTAATAGTGCTTGCAACCTATTGGAGAAGTCCATCCAAACAACAATATTAATGTGCCATAGTGAGCTAGCATATTGATTTTGAATGGCAGATTGAATATTCTAAATTTGGAAAAGAAGGTTTTCATCCTTGGGAACTCATGTAGCCAATCATGGGGCTTACCCAACTCCCATGTGCAGGGCTAATGTGTAGGCAATGGAATCTTCTACCATATATTTATATAGGGACTTCTGTGCAACTGACACCATGTTTTGCTATCACTATAAGAGATACCCATGAAATACAGTAAAACCTCTCTACAGCAAACCTCCATATTATGAAAACCTCTATATTATATAGTCATGTCACCATCCTGGGATCTTTGCGAAAATGACACTTGAAAAATTACCTCCCGTCAGTGAAGCTCAATAATAATGAAACTTTTATGCAAAGTCCATGCAAGGGCCATAGTTTGGAAGTGGACCTTCTCTCCACAAAATTTAAAAAAATTAGCTTTCTCGGAGTTTCACCTGAGTGAGTGAGAGATGATCTTTCAATGTGCCACAATGATAAAGTTGATTCCTATTGTAGCAAATAGTTGCAAATGTTCATGGTGATCGAATGGGCTAGAGTTACTTTGAGTGATTCCCAGGCAAAAAAGTACCAAAAGTGTTACCCTACCTACCTAAACGCTGTTATAACCTGTCGCAGGTTTTTTTCTATTTATGTGGACCAACACCGTATATAAACTGCCATGCCCCTACCATGCCCCTGCTGTACCTCTCCTGTTTTCCTCTGATCACTCCTGGAGTGATTCCTGACCAATGGCAGGTTGATGAAACAGCTAGGCAGGTTATGTGAAAAACAGCCTTAACACGTTCAATGCGGGTGCTGTTCTGGAACGGCAGTGGTGGGGGTTACAGCCAAACAGCAGATGTTTAGGAGCGGTGGCTGGTTATTTAAATGGATAATATTTAAATAGAAAAGAAACTTGTTACTCTTGGAAGAAATTCTTTCCATATCACGCACACATTGAATGTGTTAACAAAGCTCTGTGGTAAATATGCTATGGAAATCCCATAAAACGGTCTTTAACTAAAAAGAAAAATCATATTTTTAGTTCTTCGCCTCACCATTCGACAGATGCCAAAGGTTTGCAGTTTAGCTTCAATAAACATTCCCAGACCACTGAAGAGAAAACCAGTCTTTTTGCTGGTGCAATTGTGGATGGTCTTTTTTGAATGCATGCATTTGATTGATGTAAAAGTTGACGACTGATGCCTGATGATAGTCATGCTCCATAAATAACATGGCAACTCGGATTTTTTCTCAAATTAACGTTCTTTTGCCTTCTCTCATTGTACTATCCATATTGATATCAGCCATGTAGTTACTTCTAATAAACATTACCGAAATTATTTTCATGAATCTTAACCCTTTCGCTGCAGTCAAACTTCGGAGACATCCCAGCCCCTGTGTGGCGAAAATGTGAACGATTACCTGCATTGGCACAAAAAGTATGTTCTTTCAGTTTGGGACCTCTTATCCAGACAACATCTCGATCAATTTTTATGAAACAGGAATCAAAACATAGCTTGTTTTAATCCATGTCAAAACTATATCAACAAAACTTTTTCCATCATTATTAATTATTTGCTTTTTGGGCGAGAAAGAAAATAGAGCTAATTTTTTGACCCTCAGAAGCAATGCTCAACTTTCGGAGATTCGTCTTAATCCGGCCTTTGAAAATAATACTTAAAAAAGTTGAAGCACTAGTGTGGTAAAGTTGAACTGCCATCAAGCCTAATGCCCTTGCTTAGTATTCTCAGAAATTTGGGCCACACTTCTTAGTGGTCAATAAAAAAGCTCTTTTCGCCCGGAGAACCAATTTTTATTAGAATTGAAATACGTTAAATGTAATTATTTCACCTGGATAGAAACAAGCTATATTTTGATGTCTTCTTCATAAAAATTAACCAAGAAGTTCTCTGGATAATAGGCCTCAAATTTAGGGATGCATACATTCTGCGTCAACTAATATTTTCTGCGTAGGTAGTAGAGAGGGTGATGATGAATTGTTAGTAGCACTAAAAAGAACGCCAAATTTTGAGATTACTTTTTTTACTGTCCAGTCTACTTGAGATACAATTAAAATCTTTTCAAAGTGTGATATTCTCGAAAACAACCTTCAAAACATAACGCCTTGTCACAATCACGGCACCAATATCGCGTGTCTTTTCTGACACCCTTTCTAAGCTTGGTATGCTTGCATACGAAACATGGTCTTTGGGCATGCTTCTTTCTTTCAGTCTCCGGAATTTTTTCACAAAAATGCCTTGCTGTTAGTCTCTCACCAATGTTTTCATTACAATTCAAACTTGCCCGGCCTGTTGGCCTAAAATTTACCACAACACAATATTTTCCCAGTAACTGACGAACAACAATATGAATATATTTCTTCATGGGAATTTTTTTCCCGGTGCTTATCTTACACAAAAATATGCGTTCAACATACTGACATCAACAAGGTGAAAAAACAATTTTTTATACCATTTCAATGTCTTTCTTACACACTCCACAGAGCCCACCATCATATCAGACTTATCGACTAACCTCATGTTTGTAATGTAGTCAACAATAGCATCGGGTTTGAGTATTTTTTCGTTTGTTTGAAAACATTTTTTACCACTATCCACCATTTTACCCTCGTGAATTGTGGAAAAGACACAAACATCACGTTTATCACGCCACTTCATAGCAATAATATTCCCATTGTATTTCTTCCCAAATTCACCCCTAGACATCTTTTGCGAAAATTTTGGCATATTTTTTCTGTTAACCCTCACTGTGCCACAAGAACTGGTTCCACGTTCAAAAAGAAATTGACTAAGCTTTGGGCTTGTATAATAATTGTCTGTGTACAGAACATGTCCTTTATTGAAATGTTTTTCCATCAACATTTTCACAACCTCACCAGACAAACCCAAGTCACTGTCTCTCCTTATCTTTGTTTTCATTCCAGTGTAAACAATCATGTCCAACACAATACCGGTCGCGCAGTCACGAAGTACGAAAATTTTATTCCAAACCGATGCCTTTTAGATGGAATATACTGTTTGAATCCTAATCTCCCTTTGAAGAGCACCAGGGATTCATCAATAACCACCTTACGAAACGGCCTGAAAACATGATTGAATCTAGTTTTGAGGTAGGAAAGTAAATGGTTTATTTTCCAGAGGGGATCATTCTTATCAGGAACATTGTTATCTGCTAAATGCAGACAGCGCAAAATCAAAATAAAGGGATCTCGCGACATATACTTCCCAAAGATGGAAGTTCTAAGGAGATGATCTTAAGCCCAGTAATCTTGGATTGCATGTTTTCTTACGAGAGGCATTAGTAAACAAAGTGCCAAAAAAACATACATTTCGGCAATATTTACATTCTCCCATGCACGAAGCCTAGATTTTGGCAAAAGCACTGCACCGTCCACAATTGCACTGTTGTACTTGTTTGTTTCGTCAACAATGTGAGTCATCAAACATTTATCAAAAAAGACTTAAAAAAAGCCACACTCACTTGTGTTCTCGTCAATCCCATTATTGTCCTGAATTCCAGCTGCAGAGTTGTCAAACTCAAAAATCTGTGGAGTAAAATCACGGGCACTGCACCAAACACTGGAAGATGCTGAGCCTATGTCAACCTGAGGTGGCATGTGATCACTTTCTGAATCATTTTCTGAATCGTCACTTTCTTCCGAAGAACTTACAAACTTATCGCTAAAATTTTCATTTTCACTATCTGATGCAAATAATTCAACAAGAATATCTTCGTCTTCTCCTTGAAAAGGTATTCTCCTCTTTCGGTTGCGAGAAACACTTCCACTTGCCATCATGAACCTTCACTCACTGATACGAAAAAGTAAAATCTAAAACTATGCTCACCTTTTTCCCTCTGAAAAATCAATACCGAACACCTGCAACTCAATAGTCACTAATGCTCCACGGAAGGGATTAGCATAACAATGAACTCAAAGAATGACCTTTGCGGTAAAAGAGAAAGTTCGGAGGCGCGGGTAGGAGCGACCACTTGCCAACGGAACGTAGGAGCTACGTTCACAGCAGTCCACCCAGCGAACGTAGCTCCTACGTTCACGGCAGCGAAAGGGTTAAGCAGTACTGTCTGTAACAAAAAGTCCAGATGCTGATACACCTCAAAGCTTGTTTAGTTCTACATTTATTGATGAGTGTAAAAAAATTGTGTTGTCTTAGATGCCATTTTACTTAATTTTATTTTTAAAAAGTCATGGTTTTGGGCACATTAAAATCTAATCACCCATGTTAGAGCTTTTGGTGTTCTGTTCCATTTCATTTTAATAACTTACGATTTTGAAGTATGAAAGCCATATTTATTCTAAAAAATTGTGAAACTCTAAAAGCTCAAGCATGTGCAATTAGATTTCAACACACTGAAAAGCATGGCCTTTTCCAAATAAAATTAAGTAAAAGTACATCCAAGGCAACAAAAAATTTTAATGCCCATCAATAAGCATATAAATAAACAAGCTTTGAGGCAAATTTTATTGCATTGAATTTGGCTACCTCATTTTGAAGATTGAGCATCTAATGAATTGGACGCAAAGGTCAACACATGCCCACTTCAATGCCCACTGAATGTATGTACTGTGGTGGCAAAACTTGGCAGCAGTTGCCTGCATAAAACAGTTGAAATCTTGCGTGGAAGGGGTAAACAAAGGAGTGGAGGGGAGAGGCCAGCCCATGGTAGGCAATGCTAAATTATAGATAAACTTCAACTTATTTTCATGGCTTAGTTCATGGATGTAATGAAAGTCATCATAATTACATCAATTATTTTCTCAGCATAACTTGCTTGCCTTTTATTTATTCATCCTATGCTACAAAGCAAGCCCCAATCATGATGTAACCTTGAAATTCTTGTATGGTGACATAACCTATAAAAAAATCTTGTCTACAAATCTCTCCCCAATGAACTCTTCATTTTCTGGTCTCATCAACTTCGTTATATGGAGGTTTTACTGGATGTTTTGCTGAGGTGATGAAAAATGAAATGAGGTGATTCATCACTAAAAATGAATTACCAATTCTAGATGCACCTGGGCATATTCCATGACTTGTGCATATTTTTTTAAATTGCTTTTTATTATCTGAGTAATTCAGTAAACAAATTTATTCCATGTTAGTTTTTTACAATAATCAAATTAATTTTGATCAATAGGTGTGGGTGGCAGTAATTTTTAAAATTCTGTACTGAATCTTTACTTTATGAGCAAATATCTTTGCTAATTTAAAAAAAAACTGAAATAACAAGGCTCATTACAGAAAGAAGGTGCTACATAATTCATATTGGTGAAGTCTATTCAGGTTCTTCACCGGGTCATACTCTGCATTTCTGCCAGCATTTCGATGTACAAGTCATCCATCGACATCAGGGCATCAGATCTTTATGATGGATGACTGGTACATCGAAATGTCAGCAGAAATACAGTGTGACCTGGTGGAGAACTCGAATAGACTTCACCAACATCATACACCGAGAAAGCATCAGATCATGTAATGCATCTATTTCTTTTAATTTCATGTTAATAAATGTGAAACTTACCCAGCCAGAAGAGTATGTTACATATCTCTGCCACCGCATAATATGAGAGTGCAAGAAACTGTCTCCTTAATGAGGTGTTTCGCATAATTTTGAAAATGAATGCAATCTGTAATAATGAGTTGCTACTATTTTAGGAAAGTATAGCATTTAAAGATGTAATCCATGAATGTGCCATTGGAGCTTTAAATAAGAATGTGCTAAGGACAAAGAGTCCTCATGTATTCAATGTTAGGTAATTCATTAATAATTTCACATATTTCTGATATAAGGATACTTAATCTGACCAATACCAGACTTTAGAGTCAGTAGTAATATGAGTCGTTATTTTGCTTACATGTATAGCCAGTAGACACTAATTCATTCTGGCAGTCATCTGTCACCACTATTTCTTTCTCATTTTCTGGGTATGAGACACAGTAAACTGGCTGGGAAGTGATCATTTAATGCTCATATTCTGTATGTATGTGGCTGTTGCCTGTAGGTTGAAGTAACATTATGATTCCCTGTGTTAGGTGACACTGGACCACCAGGCCTTCCAGGTGAGAGGGGCTTCATGGGACTTCCTGGAGTAGCTGGTCCAGCAGGACCTATAGGTTCTCGAGGAGAAAGAGGAGACAAGGGCGATAGAGGCCCAGAAGGTGTTGGCATTGAGGGTCCAGTAGGGCCCAGAGGGTTACCAGGTGAAGTACTCAGCTACTCTATGGGTCATGATTTTTATCCAAATATCTTAAAACCTGATTAAATTTGTGACACAGTGAGATGGAAAAGCTATATCAAATGATAAGGCCTCATCAATCAGTGGAAGTGGTCTGCCTTTTGATGGAATTCTATTCAAAGATCCCAAATTTTCTGGTTTTGGTCGTTGTTTTTGTGAGGAAACGTTTAATAAAGAGTGACTGGATTTTTATTTTATTACATTTAATTAGAAATAGGAGTTGGAAAATCCAGAAAGAATGGGGATTTAAAACGTTTTCACAAACTTTTCATGGATATGAGACTAATATTTCACTCAAAGAAGTTTGCATATTCTGTTGATGATATATGGAATAAAGGTGGGTTCATACCCTCACAGGTTTTAAGATTAAATGTGGTTTAGTATTTCTTGTTGTTCATAAAACAATATTAATGACATGCAAGGAATTTTTACAGCCAATGGGGAAGGAAATTTTAATTTTTGAATGGATACATGATATCAAATTTCTCCTTCATTCTTAAACTCTCAGCTCACCTAATCTGTATTTTTGTAGTTGGGCAATGAAAATGAATATGATTGAAGCTGCTGAATTTTTGTAATACTTGAAACCTGTCTGGTTAAAGAGAGGGAAATCTTGTAAGGTTTCTCATAATTTTTTAAAATGTTTATTCATGAATACTTTGAAGCCAGTGGTTTTAGTAACCATTTGGGCCTAAAATCCCAGGAGTTAGTGGATATTTGCAATTTGATATATGTTAATGATGAAATTTTTATCAGTATAATAAATAAAATTATCTTCATTTTTTTATTAGGACCAACTGGACCAGCTGGGATAGGAATGCCAGGGCGACCAGGTGACAGAGGAGAACCAGGCCGGCCAGGTATGGAGAGTTGAAAAATTCTCGTGCAGTATGATGGTAGTTGGCGGGATGCAATAAACAGAATTTATGAGAGGTACATCACAAAATCATTTTCTCTTTAATTTTCAATGTTCTCTACATTTTTTGCAGGATTGCCAGGAACCCGTGGTCCCCCAGGGCCTCATGGGCAGCCAGGATTCTGCGAATTCTGCAACTACCCAGGAGCAAGCTTAGTCCAATCTGGCTCATCAGGGGGAAACAATAAAGGCCCATGAAGAGCCATTAAGTCATAAACTGTCTCAGAAGCCCACGCTATGCGCCTCAAATTTCTTCAAAGCAGTGACTCCAAAACATGACAGTGTAGGGCCTACATGCTTGGTGGTGACAACTTGAGTGGCGCTTAAGCAAAGACATAACTCAAATATTGCTTGTTTGGGTGGAAAGAGTGGACAACACGTTTTTGGTGTTGCAGCATATAATCTTAAGACAGCTGTTTGTGATGTCTCTTTCTTAGCCTGATGACGGAGAACCAAAGTTTTATAGAACTGCACGACAAGGTTTTTTGAAAATTTTGATTCTGGATTAATTTTTAAGCTAATTCAACTGCATGGGTAAAATAAAACACTAGTTTTGGACTGATGAGTTCAGTGGTTGGTATGAAGAGGATAGGCACAATCTATAGTCATAATTACATGACATTTTATCACCAAACAAGAGAGAAAATTATGTATGCTGAATCGTCAAAAAATTGTTTATGATACTATCAAAATAATCTTTAGTAGTTGAATATTTTTCCTTTGCAGTCTGCGTATTTCTTTGTTTTAACATTTGGTTGTATGATGCATGAATTGAAATACAACATATACCTACCTATGTAGAATTAGGGTAAATTTAACTCAATGGTACTTCTATAGGAAAAGTAACCATACACACTACATAAAGCACGAAAAGAAATTTAAAAAGGCAATGATGGATCTTCAGCACTTATTATATTTTTAGAGTACCCTGCATCATGCTTAGTGCTCTGTTTTGTGAATGAAAGTAACTTTTGGATTGTAGCAAAATGAAATTTAGATCCAAAATATATTGATACACCAATGTAATTTTAAAACAAAATTAAGGAAAGTTTTAAAAATTATCTTCACTTTCTATCAAGAACTGACATTCTGATGATTTTTGTGAAGTAGGTATAGCTACTTCATTTTATTTAGTTTAGAGAACACTTCCCAAAAAAGTGTACATGCAGTGATAATGAATCATTGCACTGTATACTATGCCCACTGCCTTCCTTGGATGGCTAGTAATCTTGCTTTCCATGGGATAGTTTATAAGTTATGTAATATACCCAGAGTCATAATGTTAATTTGGATGCTAATGTGTGAGTCATATTTTCAAGAAATGCTTTTTCAAAAGTGATTTTTTTGGAATATTCTTTTAAGTGGCTCTCACTAAAACGATATGATGCTAACAGCTAACAGTCAGTCATTTTGCATTGGTTTAGGAAAGCAATGCTTGTTGTTTATGTTGAACTTATTCATTAAAAAACTTGCGCTGCAATCAGCTCTCCTCATAAAAAAGAGGTACATTTCATTCAATTGGCCATATTCTATTTATTGTAACAAAATGTGTAATTTTTGTTCCTCAGTAACAAATGGAATTAATTTTGGCAAATTAAATATATTTTTAATACTACCTTCACTTTGTTTCGAGGGAATCTGTCATTCGTTTTTACAACACGTTATTGGTATAAGTATGTGAATTTATACCAAGGATTTGCAAGGCGTGTACATATGTATGTATTATGTATTACCATTGAACTTTTGTTTTGTAGTTTGAATTAATAGCTAAGTTCTGGCAATTCAAATGTGTAAGGTAGGTAAATATTGGTAAACTGCAACAAATAATTATAATTTGTGTTTAGTGCATGCTGTTATGGTCAAATAATTATTAACTCTTGTTTTTTCTGTCCGTTGAGGTAATGAGAACTATTGTCATTTTGAAATGCTATTGAGAACAGCACACAATCTACCCCTTAAATTTTGCATTATATCATTACAAGAGCTAGGTATCTTCAAATTTCAGATGACCAAGGTAACTTTTTCTTACAGCCCCTCCTCCCTTAACATAAGATCCTCCATTCTCTCTTATTACTCAATTATTTGTGTCATCGTACTATCAATTAGGCATGTGTACATAACATCATATATATGACATGTAGATAATTACCTAATAGTACTGATAATTAATGTCTGAGAGGATTGATTTCCTAAAGTCTCCATCTGAATGCATTTCTTTTTATGAGAAATAAATTATTTTTAATACATTAATTTGAAAGGTGTTATTTCTCTTTTATGCTGATGTTGACTACGTACTTACAATGTGAACTAAAACATTAAACATGCACATTAAAATATTCTTCTTTTAATAGTTCACAATAAACCCAATACAGTTCAGGAGTGTGCCGTGATATTTAAATAGTTGTTGAATCATGTACTGCTGTAGTGTTGTGCATATAATTCTTCTCTGAAACCACTACAAACCTCTAAAAAAGAGATATAATGAAATGGTACCAGATGCTTCCCACTTATTTCTCGTAGTCAAAGTAAGTGCAATGAACTGGTATCACCAGTACTATATGGGGAGGGGGATTATGTGACAAGACATAACATGCTCAATGAAGACCACTACATTCAGATCATATCATGTGAGTCAGCACAAGAATGTGTGACTGGGGGTGTTAAGATGCTAGTCAATTGTCTGTGTTTGTCAATGAAAAAAGAGTTAGACGTATGTAAATTTAATTACATCATCTTTAATTTTAATGATGATGGATCAAGGTCTATCATGATCACAAATGATGTAAAGGAAAAAAGGTTAGACCCTTTTTCAATCTCATTTGTTTTCTCTAAGTGTTTGAATCCAACAACATAGTGAGAAGTAAAATACAAAGGAAAGCTGCGCGATTCGTCAAAAACTGCTATGGGCGTACAGACAGCGTTACGCAGATGTTAAACGAATTAGGTTGGGAGCCGCTAGAGACTCAGAGGCTGCGCTGTAGGCTTAGATTACTTGAGCAATTAAGAATAGATATCTTTAAGAGTGACACGGAGAACATCATATTAGAACCCCACTATATTTCCAGGTCCGACAGAAACGATAAATTAAGAGAGATATTTTGCCAAACGGATAGGTATGGGAATTCGTTTTTCCCCCGAAAAATAAGGGACTTTAATAAATGCTAGGCGTAATTTCATTAGAGCGTTTCCTTTTTATATTTAAACGGCTGGTGTCCTAACTACCCCTGCCACATGCCTATTGAGGCGGCTTGCGGGGTAATATGTAGATGTAGATGAAGTTTGTCTTGTCAGTGCCAGATGTAAACTCGGATCCTCTACACTCTTCCAGGAATCTTCATCATGCTTACTTTCATCTTCATTGCAAAGAATTATTATCCAGTCCATCCAATCTTTCAGTTATTATAAACTTTTCCTCATAACCTTTTGTTACAAAAACCTTTTTCAAATGCTCTTTCTTTTGTTGGCTGGTGCCCTAACACCACCTATCATGTGCCCTTGTGGGAGCTCATGGGATTGTACGTAAATGCATGTAACAATAATTATGCAGATCCAGGTGGATCTTCTTTGAAATTGATTTAATTCTTTCATCAGCTCTTTTTCCAATTTATCTCATATACCTACTCCCAACTGACTAAACCACCTCTTTTTTGAGAAAACGCATTTTGTAGTGTTATATTTTAGGGGATTGCCCAAGGAGAGGCATGACTCGTGAGTGATTTCCAAGAGTGTACGTAAATACATTCCACTCACAAGTTCATGGCAGAAGCTCAGTTTATAATATTGGAACTGGAAGGGTTTATTTCCTGAAAACTAATCGTTGCAAGAGAATGGTGACTTTGTCATAGCAGTGTGCCTGTGTTTACTTTTGACTACCGAGTGTGCAATGTGCCTACCTTTCACTTCCACTCCTCACTTACCTCTCCCTCATGTCTCCCTGCCACTTCCACAATGCTAGCCCCTCAATGGCTCAGCATAATTTGCACCCCCATAAGCCACCAACTTTTGTGAGAGCAGAATATCTCTCGAAAAAGTTCAAGGTCCTGCACAGTGGATGATTTTGGGACATAGGCTATGAAGCCTTCAAAATTCTGCAAAATAGGGGAGGAAGGTTGTTTAGCGTTGAAGGGCAGAAAGCCTTTTTAATTTCCACCAACACAATCGCTTCGAGAAAAGGGATTACTCATCACCACCTGCCGTTCCATTTGGACTCATTTCATAATTAGACCTCAAGATAGGGTGCTTGGTAGGGTCATAGCAATGGGTGATTATAACCACTTGCATTGAGCGTGTGTGCCCTTTCATGTCGTTGCTGCGTGAATGTTTTGTTCCCCTGCCTCACTCTCTCTTGTTGCTTCCTTATCTTCCCCTCCCTCATAACCTTCACCCCCTCCCTTCTACCTCCCCTCCTTTCCGCGCAGGTCTGCTCCAGGAACTTTAGAGAGAGCTATACCACATGTTCTGTTTACCTCCCCTCTTTTCCGCGCAGGTCTGCTCCAGGAACTTTAGAGAGAGCTATACCACATGTTCTGTTTCTGACTTTGTTGAATTGATTTTATGCATTTTGTATGTTGTGTTATGTTTTCTGTCCCTTTCGCTCCTGAGGTTCATGACCGCATACATACTGTGATTGAATGTCAACTCACCTATAATTTTATGACTCTACGATGTAGCGTTCGGAGGATACGGTTGGTGTGGCGTCTGGAGGACTGGCTTCCCAGCTCAATGGCCCGAGTTCATTTTCTGGCTGTGGCAAATATTTTTCAGTGGAAATTTCGAACCGTCTAAAATTCCCTGTGGAAAGAACTTAAAACGAACTACTCCTTCCGTTGGATGGGACGTAAAACTCTGGACTCGGTTCTTTTCGCTTTGAGTACACTAATGCTGACGACGACGGTCTTTTCTCCACTCGCCCTCCATTTCTCATTAAAGTTTGCCCTTACATTGTGCAAATGATCTTAATTTCCTCTCCAAATAACCAATCACTAATATCACTTTCAATTGATCCGTGTATAGCCAACTATGGCTGTAACAGTACCGAGTGTACATTTTCTAACGTTCAAATTATTTCGTCTATTTTTTACACTGTGTCATGCTTTCCATCAAATTTGCCCATTAAATTCATGACTGCGTATCTATCATTATTTAATACCGTGTCACATACTATACGGCATTGAGATGCGTTGTCACAATCCTATGGGTTGAAATATGACGATCTTTCGAACGCGGCTCAATATCTCACTATGACGGTGACGTCAAACGATAAAACGGACAAAAATTCGGGCTCTCAGCGTCACATGTTGTAAGCGGTGCATTTGATCGCGCGAAAAGCAGGACGTTTTTCTTCTTAACTTTCGACCCCTTGAGCGTGGATACAACTTAGATTATTTTTTTAATCCAAATTTACGGACACCGAGGGCAATCTAGAATTTCGCAATATAAGGGTGCACCCTGTGAAATGAATACGAATAATATTGAAAACTGGTACAGCTTTAAATACTAGTGAAGGCTTCCGCAGAGTATCTCATCAGAAAGATGTTATCTTTCGGGTATTCCACCGCGAACGTCCATAGTTCTGGAAAACATTTTCACCGGCGTTGAAGCCGGTGAAACTGTTGTCACAAGAATATGGACGTTCGCGGTGGAATAGCCGAAATGCCGGATCTTTCTAGAGGTACAGTTTTAATTATGAGGAATTTTATGCCAAAAATATGTGTTCAAGGAATGATCCCTAAATGAGCACTTCGTTGACATTTGGAAATATGCATTCTTCAAAGGTGAGCAAAGTTATTATTGCTGAGATTTGTTCAGGCATGTTTCAGATCAGTTAATTGGGGTGGTCATTCCACTTGGGCATGGGTTTAATTTCAGCTCATTAATTGGGAATACTAAATAATTTTATTCAAAGATTTGCTATGCATCAATTGTATTTAATATGAAATTAAATATCAATTTATATTGAACTTGTACTTGCGTGGCTTGATGATAAACCTTGTAAAAATATGATGGCTTGAATTATCACCCCCCTTGCTCTCCTATTTTACTTGTATCGCTGACTGCGAAGATCCTTGGCTAAATTCCGGCGACTTCCTGCGAACTCGTGAACAGAGGACGGGACATTTTCGTTGGTGTCATTTTCGAGCAAAGAACTAAGTGAAGGTCACTGCCCATACCTGCCCATGCCTTGCTTCGATCAATAACCTTTCTCCACACCATCGTTATTTCCTTGAGCACTGCCCCTAGATACTAAATCGCCCAAAGTGCGAGTTCAAATGTCATGCTCTATTCGACGACTTCACCGAAGCCGAGTCACTTTAGTAAACAAACCAAGTTCCGAGGGATGAAATCATTTCTCTGGAAAGCTGACCGTAAGTGCACGTGCCCCCTTAACCGTAGCTGTAGTTATGCATCTGAAGGTTGTGTAACTTCAATCCCATCAGTTTATGAATATTCCCTTTATATTGAAACCCTGCCTTGAGGTGGAAGGCTAACATTCTTCCAAGTATAAAAAACTTCCACCCTGCTATTGATCCGTCTATCCTCAAAGAGATCCGTTTATTCTTTTACCTTATCTATATTCACTTTAAATATTCCAGTTCGGTGATTAAAAAATTATCTTCAAGATGGATTCTCTTCTAAAAAATCCAGAAAAAATAATCGGCATTGGTTATAAAACACTTAATTCACATTCCTCAAATAACTAGGAAAGAACTTTACATTGGAATTAACTTTGTGATATTTTGATGAAAACTAGGCTCCCGTCGAGTTTTTTCTCGAGTGAATTTTCCTCCATTGCATCATACAGTGGATGTCATTTGAACATGCATTGTCGGGAATAGCGCGTTTTCAGCACTCTGCGCTGAGCGTTTTCAACTTCCATCTCATATAGTGCCATTCAACAATTCTAAGCGGTCGAATTGCCACCTCCGAGAAATATTGGCGGCTTTAAACTCCCAGATTTGAATTAGTTACTCATACGCTTCGCGGTATTCTTTCCACCTCGCCTTTGCCGAGAAAAACGATGGTCTCGAACTTTTTTCTTCCAAAAATCTGGACTCAGACCACTCCAAAGACCAAATTTGAGCAGCGAAAATGACTCCCGAAGCAAGTGTTTGTTTTTCCGTGACAGGAGTTCTTGCTATTCATGTGGACGTCTTGGAAGATTTCCATTGGTCTTCCACACTGATATATGTGTTAGTTAGTGCGTCGGTCGTCAGCAGTTCTACTTCTTGCATTCCACATGTGAAAAAAGTGAATTGTTCTCCGTGACCAAGTCTTTGAAAGGAATCACCTGTACGATGACTGTGCGGTGCCCATATTTTTTTGGGCCTTTTTTCAGTGCCAGTGCTGTTATCCATTTTGCGTCTTCCTTTCCAACGGTGAAAAATTGTGAAGTGTCTTCATATCCCAAGATTTTTTATCTTAATAGTCTCGTTAAACTTCTGTGCCCTGCCCACCTTCCAACAATGTCATGCCGAAGAGGAAAGTTAAGAGCAAAAATCTGTTTCTCGGATCATTCCGGATTGCGCTAATTTAGGTCAATAATATTCCACTATTTAAACCTGATGGAGCCTTGTCTTCTCGTTTTGCGGATTGTTTAATGTGAAGTTCATCACGGCTGTGGAATGTGACGACAGAAATAGTTTCATTTATCATTGAAGGAGCGAGTTCAATTATTGTGTGTATACCTACAGCAATGAATCGATGGAGCTTCATCAAGGCATGTACGGATCATGCTTCCGTCGAAATCATTTGGATAATTCAGATCTGCAGGTATTTTTTTTGGTTCACTCAGTGAAAATAATTGCTTATTTTGATAAAAATAAACTCATTATTTAACTTTTTAAGTTAGAAATCAATTATCAAAGGTATTTTCTTCGTGAACTACTCAATTGATTTTCGGTGGTTACTGCATTTAATTATGTTGCAAGCCATCGATAAGAGCCTATTCTATTTGTGCCTTCAACTCATTACTGGGTGTCGCCAGGGATTGTATAGTGAGAAAGAGATGGATTTGTTACTCCAAATGAAAAAAATCTTTCAGGTGAATACCCGGAAAAATAAATTTGTTCATGGGCCCTTTTATTGCTGTTTCCTATTATTAGGAAGTTTATCGTCTTTTTTTAGCATTGATTCTGTTCACTTCTCCTCTAGGGTAATTATATTACCATGAAATTCGGTTTTGTGATCTCTTTCTTTGCATTTTATCAGTTTTCAAGGGAGTAAATGATTTCCTGAACCGATATTTAACAAATCTAGATCACACTTCTAAACTCATATGCCTGCACGTGCCTAAGGGTGGAAGCTCATATGGGGCTTGAAATTGACCAAAACTAAATAAATTAAAAGAAGAGATTATAGTAATTATAGTTAAATCAATTTCAATTTTCATGATTATTGGAATTTATTCACCCTAAACGCCCTTCTACTTTATTTCAGTCACTTTGAGGTGCACTCAAAAATCAATGCAGTGCACTGAATGGTTAACGGCTGTCTGGCTATATAAAACGGGTGACTCCAAAATTGTGTGTAAACATTTCCATCTTAAGAGTATCCAGGGAGCCACAGCATATGCGGTAGGAATACATCTGTAGGCAACCTACATATTGTGTATTCGTCAGGATGTTGGTGGGATGATAGCATATATTTCGCGAAAGGAATAACCACTTTGAATTCTCAATATCTTGTTTAATACTAACGATTGTGTACTCTAAGGCCAAATAAAGCTTTCGAAAACACTTGCAGGAATAGAATTTATGTATATACTGACATGCTCAAGAATAGGTGTAAATAATATGCACTGTTGGTGCTTAGCGTTATTTTAATTGGCTCGTCTTCTCCATCCTGTCGTTTTACAAACCACCGCGGGGCATGGAATCTTTGGAAAATATGTTTATGTTTACGGCAAGGTATTATTCATTACTTCTCTGTGTGTCATAGATGCGCGTCTTAAATATTTATTCTCGAATAAAGAAGAATCTGGTGTCATTTAAATATAAGTAATATATTCATATTTCGCTATCTCCATAGCCTTTTATAATTGAAGTTTGTCTTTCTGTGTACAGGATGCAGTTTAAAAGAAACTACGAACAGATCCGTCATTTTTAATATATATTAACATTACGAATTTAGCTCTGGTTAAGTGCTGCATAAAATAATTGCAGTTGGCTGAGGAACAACTTAACATGAAAAAAACGTGGTCTGCGTCGGACCAGACGGTGGAAGTTATATTTCTTTGGCCGGTCGCACACACCCGCTCACACACAGGCAGACAGGATATATAAATGAAATAAAAGACATTTTTTTCTCTTCGAAATGTTGGGGCCTGTTTCTCTATTATAATTTCAAAATCCAAGAGATAATGCATCATAGAACATTATCATTTTACATGGTTTTGACTTGTAGAATGGAGTTTCGAGGTACATTTCAGAAAGTAGGTGCAAGGATTAATGTTTCCTGGAAAAACAGAGAGAGGGAAACCCGGAATAAGGTGTAAAGAGTGTTTCAGAAGCAAAATGGAGGAATCTGGAGCGATCCCAACGTATTTCGTAATCATGAGCAAATGGAGGAGTGTCAAAGCTACGAAACAGTTTATGTATATAATTATAAAACATTGTAAAAAGTATATTTCTAAGGCGTAATATCGTTAAAAGCGATTGAAATACGCACGGAGAATGTTATATTCCTTTAAGTTTAATCTTTATAGCACGCGTATAAGGTACTGGAAGTCTCGGGAACAATGAAGAAATTGCTTAGCAACGAAAATGAAAAAAGATCGAAATTTGCATTAATTTTGCGTTTAAACTTCAAATATTTCAATTTATCGATCGATAGAGAAACATCGGTTGCAAGAAGTAAATGTATTGATCTTTTGGCCTCATTTCAGTCAAAGAATGAAACTTGTATCTAAATTATTTCATATTTTAATGAATGAATGAAAATTACTCTACACGTAAATTATTCGTTTTTCCCATTTAAACCCATTAAAAAACAAAATCCTATCTGGACTCGAAACCAATGAAAAATATTGTGATTTTCGATTTTTTCCTGACTCGACACCAAATTTGAACCATTCCCTGAAAATTTCATCCTTTTAGCTCGATTAAAAATACCCAGGAATTCGTATCAATGAGTACAATTGTGGATTTTTCTCACCCAAAAAAGAGCGTGACGCGGAAAATAGCGTGACGCGGTTTCTCGACCAACATCCCATCCCAAAAGTCTCCAACGGGCGCAAAGAAGTATAACTTCAAAAGGATTTTTAATGAGTGATGCTACAAACCATATAGCACGCAGTATAATGTTCTCCATTTCATGTACTCTACAATTGCCTTTTTTCTCTGTAGAGAAGATGCTGTCATCACCACAATTTTTTATTTCTGAGTGATCCTCTCATTTTTCTAAGGAGTTTCACACATATTAAATGACAACCATAACAAATATGTATGCAGTTACTTTAAACTATATAGGTCACATGATTGACTTGAGTTGTCATATTCTTTTTCTGTGAAAACTTTTTATCATTGGGCAACTAAACAAGCAAATATACTCCAGCATTCTCCCCCAGTCTTTTTACGGTTGATTAATAACGGAATTCTACAGAAAGCATCAAACTCTTATCCTGAGTGTTTAATTGTACTAGGTAGTAGTTTCTGATGATATAAGACGTTTCTGTGGAATTCATTCGCAAAAATATACTTTTTTCATTTGTGTTATTTGTTAATATTGCATTATTATTTTATAAAATTTACATGAAATATTTTAAAATTTTATATTCATTACTATTGGAAAGGGGGAGGGTGAAATTCAAACAGCTTCGGGGAGGAGTCAGGATTTCCGTTGAAAAGGGGTTGCACCAATAGACTCGTTCAGGGGAAGCTTACCTTTCACTTTTCTGAGAAATAGGGGCGGGTGTTGATAGCGAAGAGATACAACCGCCATAGCAACCGTTGATTTCCTAGCAGGTATAAATGTACCCCCTCTTTAAAATTAGACACATTTACTGATTTACTGTCGTGAGGTGCAATGCTCTTGTAGTCTATCTAGTGATCAAGTGTTGAGTGCTCGTTGAAGACCTGTGATCTTGAGAGAGAGCCGTTGTACCCAGTAGTGATAACAGATTGACTAGGACTGCTCCTGCTTTTTGATCGTTTTCGTTGGTGCTTTGTGTTGGCGATGGATTCCTTCATCTCGCTCATTTGCTTCATGGGAAGCCGCACAGAAGACGAGTCTCCCACGTTCGACATCATGGGGAGTCTCCCACCGGAGATGACCATCAAAATTTTGAGGTAATTATGTTATAGTGGTAAACGTAGTCAAAAGACAAAAAAGTAAATATTTTATAAATAACTCCTTTTCAGGTCTCAGTCCACTCCTTCAGAAAAAATTATATTTATTTTAACCATTAGTATCACTTTTATGAACATTTTAAAATTAATTCTTGACATTTTAATAGTTTAAATATCCGAATTAGACCTCTATAGATATGGCCATCAAGTCATTGTTTTGAAGCCCTATTCCATGTGCTATTTACTCACAGCCTGTTTTTCTGAACGTGGAATGTAAATGAATTTAATATCTGTGTTGGAAAAAACTTATATAGTGAATTTTTGGGCTTTACCTACACACACTAAATTTTAACCCTAAAATATGTTAATAAGTTTATTTTTCCCATTGAAATCGTATTTAGTTTCAAGGGGTTACATTTCCTTCAAGTTGCTTGTGAATAGTCCAAGCTTAAAATATTATTTTCATTATTTCATCATTTATATTTAAGATCGATATTCTAAGTTGTTTCAGTCTCCGTATAGGATTGATTTAGGGTTTTCTTATTTTTTCAGAATGCTGGATCCTGCCTCTTTACTTTCTGGTGCCCGAGTGTGCAGGAAATGGCTGCATTACATACACTCTGATGCTGTGCTACGGTCTCGCGTGAGGCAACACCTTCGTCGCATACGAAAGGAGAGTGCAAAGCCCTTGAACATCAAGTTGCGTGTGTTGAGGGACGGAAAGAATATTCGTCCCTTTGATGGAAGGAACGAGCGCTTTGAAATGAAGACGCTGCCTTCGAATAGAGGTAATATTTCCCCTTCTTGCGAAACTTGATCTCCTCCTTCTCTTGTTTCACTGAAAATATCATCTAGTAAACAAGGTAGCATGCAAAATCTGATCTTGAAACTTAATCAGAGCATATAACTTTGCCTAAAACATTTAAAACCCCTTTTTTGCACCCTATTGTGTATTAACGACCGGACCATTTTTAGTTGCAGGTGCCGATTCTGTCCATATTCGTGTCCCAGTTATCATCACCAAGGGAAAAAGTTCGGTAATGAAGAGAGCCATGCGGAAAGCTAAGAATTCTACGTTTTCAGGTGGGTTTACAATTAGTAACATTTTCTCACTCGTATTCCTGATTCATATTTCATGTTATTAACAAATGTGGGTCGGTATCTTTCGGACACAAAGTTAATACGCTCAACACACGTGTTTGTACGTTTCTCATGAATTCTTAGAGAATGATTGTATTTGCTGGTGACTTTCATTCTGTTTCTTAATTACTAAATATTTATATTTTCCGTGTGCTTCCAAAGATTAGAGGTTTTTTTATACCTACCTGTATTACCTCAAATTTTTCTAATTTTGCATAATTAGTTTTTCTTGGTAGTGACATTCATGTCAAATATAGTGCCTTTTATGGTAAGCCTTAATTATGAGAATCTTTGTTCCCAGGCTATTTCGATACACCAGTATTTTATTTCTTTTCTCAATCGACTTAGTATTTTTATTCGAAATTATTTTTATGAATGTACTGCTGCCAACTTCCATCGAGGTTGGTATAAAAAACTATTCACATTTGGATTAGCTTACTTAACTGAATTGTTATACATGTTTTATCTGTAATAAGTTCTATTAAAGGTCTTTACCATAATGATAAAAATAGATATTTTGTTCAGTCTTTTCTCCTGCCCAAATTTTTGTACTTCCATTACATACGTTATTCTACCAATTTAACAACTTTCCATTTAGGTTCAATCTAATGTGCGTTCATCAGAGATCGCTAGAAATTATTTTCTTTTAGTTGATACACTTAACGTACTAAATACCAGTTTAGCCATATAGAGTTTAACTTCACCTCTATAGAGTAAAATTCAAAATAAAAGATGCTGAAGTCGGGACTGTGAAGGCATGTGAGGACAAAAGGTTTCTGTGAATTAATCATTTCTTTGGTGTTTCAGCCCTGGGAAATATTCTTGGGATGAATCCAACACGGTCTCAGAATTGCTCCAGCCATGCATCCAGGGTCGCCTGCCTAGGACTCACTGCCTCGAAGAAAATGAGATTGTGACACCATTGGCATCCTGGTGTATTCCAAGTGACGTTGTTTTATCCACTATGTACTCACTGGGAAATAAATCGCCAGAGAAAAAATTGCACTTTCTTTTTATTATGCCTATGCTGTGCATAACATTTTCCCGATTTGCGCTGCTTCTTGACTGGTTGAAGAGAATGATGAATGTATGCCCTTAAGTGTGTGTTTGAACCGTTCGAAATAATTTTGATCACGTGATTAACGAATCTTTCCTCATTGATCTTCAGGTGTTCTAGCTAAATCCGTTTCAAATAATGGTAGTGAAATTTAAGTCATTAAAAAATTAAGTTCGATTGATCTTTCTTTCATTGGGAAAATACTAGATGACAATTATCCCCACCTCCAAGGTACTTATCAGAGCTACCGGCAAACGTGACTGTTACACAATATCCTGTGTTAACCTCCATAAAACACATACCTTTCGACCCAAAGTACGTAGATAAACGTATTGAAACGAAAGCGCTGAAAAACACAGTGCTTCCTCAAATTTCACCAATTTAAAGTTCTTTCTGGAAAATCCTCCAACTGATGAACATTACTTGAGGGTCTGGGATTTTTAATTCCAAGGACCAAGGGTGCAATGCCGCGTCGCCTCGACGCTATATGCCTGGTGTGGAATCACTTCGTGCCACACTCATTATTGGTGGCTTGCACGGTACTTCGTAGATGTAGATGAAATGTTTGGTCTTACTGTCCTTTCTTTCAACACTTGGTTTACCAAATGTCTCCAATCCTCTTTCATCTCAGCCACTTCACTTCCTAGGGTTTCACTTTCACAAAAAAAACGGTTCACTTTCTTAGAGCCATGGTTCTGAAAATGCCAACGATACACTCGTACTGATGACTTTGGCAGAATTGTTTTTAGCTCTGTTGGCAAATGTTCCGTTGAAGGGGCCCCAAATCCAAAGGGGATTTCCTTATATACCAGCGACAGACCGTACGGAAAATTTTATCTAGTTTAAATTATTACGTTACTATTTTCATCTTAACCCTTATCCGGGCACCTCAAATCTCTAACGTAACCGGGCAAGCTGGGCCCGTTGGACCCTCCTTGTCCATTTTTTTTTTGCTCAAGTGGGGTTACCTGCCAGCAGATATATCATTGGGTTTTATCAATTAATGCCAATTTATACAAATCAATGTTTTTAAATAATTTTTAATGGACAAAAATGAAAAATTTACATGCCAATTAGTTACAAAAATTTGTAATCTGAAATAATAATGATTCATTCTTCATAAAAATGATCTCTGGTGGAAATAATTTAAATTCAGAATCACTTAACGTAAGAGATACAATGTATTCATATATACTTGTCATACGAGTCACTTTTACAACATCAAAACTTATTATTAGAGAAAAAACCAAAATTTCATCAACAAGCACAGAGTAGGCTACCCATCAAAACATTTTGCACTTTTTACACACACGTTTTACGACACTATGTTCATTGCACACCGATTGTTCACAATTGTTACATATTTGTTTTTGTTTACGATGTTTAGAATATGGGCATATA
The DNA here is from genome assembly GCA_963573305.1 of Pyrrhosoma nymphula. Taxonomy (NCBI): domain Eukaryota; kingdom Metazoa; phylum Arthropoda; class Insecta; order Odonata; family Coenagrionidae; genus Pyrrhosoma; species Pyrrhosoma nymphula. The sequence goes on from OY754330.1 coordinate 38,196,967, forward strand.
TAACATCTCTTTTTTGTTATATTAGAACTTGATGAGTGAGCTGGCTCAGAAATTCCTCCATCAAAAATGTCCTTAGCCATAACAATGCTCCTAGACAAACCCAAGTTGGATCGTCTTTCAATGTGGACCTGAACCAGGCTCTCCGATACACTTTGAATAAATAATCTCCTTGAATAATGTTTATCAGCATTCCAATTTGGATGAGTATTCATCCACACCACATACGCTGCTACTCCACTCACATCCAAGCCATTCATGAAGAACGCAAAAGGCCAACGATTTGTGCGCCTTTTACACATGTACGCATGTACCAACTGGTCAAGGGAATCGACTCCACCTTTGGTGCAGTTGTAGTGACTGATAATTTCAGGTTTAGCATTGACGTCCTCCATAATTTTATTACTATGGTGCATGGTTGATAGAAGAACTACCGACCTTCTCATTTTGGGTACATATGATACTAACGTACTATTTTCGGTGAAACCAAACAATGAAGAACCAACTTCACGATTTTTATTGGCTTGAAAATTGCCTGGAATAAATCGTTTATTTTTTCTTACAGTTCCAACAAGAGTGAGGCCATTACTCAGAAGGCTCTGTGCGAGCTCCATATCAGTGAAATAATTGTCACACGTTACATTTCTGTTCGTGTTTTGGTATGGCTCAGTTAGGTGCTGTACAACTCTTCGACCCAAACCAGGCAATGCTCTTTCCCCTCCCTCTTTTCCCAGATAAGGCATGGAGTTTAGAGGGTAAAACGTTTCTGAGTCACAGGCCCACCAAACTTTCATGCCATATTTATCTGGCTTCGAAGGCATGTATTGTTTAAATCGACATTTACCTCTGTAAGGAATGAGCTGCTCATCTACAGTGATATTTGATCCTGGCAGGTAATATTTTTTAAAATTTGAATTTAGCCTTTCCCAGACTTCTCGAATTGGGGCCAATTTGTCTTTCTGACGCCGTACTGATCTCGTTGCTTTGTCATCAAAACGGATAAATGCTAGCAAGAATTTGAATCTTTTCAGTCCCATGGTAGCCCTAAATATAGGCGGTCCATACAATTGACTCCAGAGAACATCATAGTTCGTATGGTTTGATCGCAGGTGGCCTGCTGTAAGAAGCAAGCCAAAAAATGCTCTGATTTCAATACAATCACAAGGTTTCCACGTACTTTGTAACTTTTTTGATGAATTTACCCGTTCAGCTTCTATATTTGTGAACTTGACAATGTCTGCCACCAATAAATCATCAACAAAGAGTGAAAAAGCGTCTATCGGGCTCACTAAAATTTTCCCTGGTGGTAAGACTACTTTGTGTGTTTGGCCCTTTATTATGTTGTGAGCTCTAGCTCGCCCCACTGGAAATGGCTGAGAATTCCATACAGTGTCATCCTTACCGAGAAATGAAACCGGTCTTTCAGATTCTGCCGTGGCGTCAGTGTCCGAGAAATTTTCAGAATCATAATCACTCACTTCAGATGCAGCACTTTCATTGTCATCTTCATTGGAACTCTCCTCTTCCATTGGCTGGTAATCCAAATCATCGTCACTCGTTTCTCCTACGTTCAGCATTTTTTGTATGTCATCTTGAGATAAAAGCTTTTGTCTAGCCATGATCTAAGAAATAAACAAAATATTTTAGTTCATAGAACTTCTCTAAAACTACGAATTACTTCCTTAGTACTTTCGACCATTGGAACTTACCAGTGCATATGATGTCTTCAAGTTCGTGAAGGAAACTTGTAAATATCTGCCGTCACTCCGATGGCCGTGTTACTTTTACGCAATGAGAATAACACATTGAGGCGGTAGTTCCGTATAGAAACCAATTTTTTCGGAATCAGTTAGGTGCAACAGATTATATGCCTACACGTATGTTACTCAGTAACACTTTGTCAGCACTCTACTTTGTTGCCATGTATGCCATAGTTTATATGGGGAAGGAGGATGGAGGGGAGGGGTGTAGAGGTGATAGGGGGTGGTAAGATGGGCAGGGGGGTGCAGGAGAAGGAGACAACAGGGAAGGATGGACAGTCATCAGTGCGTTAGGGTTGGAAAATACCGATGGAGGATTTTTAGGTGGGTGATAATGAACAGGAACGTTCAAATTCAAAGCGTCATTATCTGCATGCTTTCTATATGGCAGGAGATATGCTTTCCTTGATTCCTAATGTCCTTGGGTGGACGCTGCAAAGAAATTCCGAGGGTCAATGAGTTTTTAGGAAACACCTGGCTCGTTTTCAGTGACCATTCTCTACGGGTTTCCCGGTGACTCAACCTGACTGAGGGAAAAGTTCTCTTGGCATATGCCCTTCGGCGAACACCGCGGGACATTAGAAATAGGCGAAAGAATGAAAAACCGTCCCCACCCTTCGTTTATGGATACAAATAATGATGTTTGTTCCGTATTGTTCATTCCTCACCCACCTCACTCTCCTTCACCAGGATTTTCCAACCCTAATGCATCGGTGACTGTCTAGTGTCCACCCTACTCTGTATTCCCTTTTCACCTTCCCCCGGTATCTACCCCCATCTTACCACCCATATTACCTAGAATGACATTCTGCGTACAGAATCTAGTTATTTAATTTACACTAATTATATTTTCCAGCCTTGATAGCTCAAATAAACGGCTTGATTGAAGCTCACACAAACTGCGTGTATGTGCACGTCAGCATCCAAGTGCAGCGTGTTGCATGCTGGTGAACACTCACCTCCTGCCATACACAATTTCGCTAGCTCACAAGGGGTTATGTAGATGTATATTTGAATAGTCCAAAATAATACTTGTAAAATGACAATATTTTACTATTTATATTAACCTTCTAATGATGTGAAACTGATCGCGTATGTGAAGGGTCCATCGGACCCAGCTTGCCCGGTTACGGAAGGAAAAGTTAAAATTTACTATAAACAATGAAACAATAGTAAAAAAAAATTTTTTTTTTATTTTTCTTATGCCATTTTTTCCCATGAACAAAATCATAGAAGTTCACAGCGGAGGAATAGTTTGTTCTCATGTTATAACCTGAAATAAAGGCAATAGGGTCCGTTGGACCCATCTTGCCCGGATAAGGGTTAAAATGAGTCGGAAAGGAGATATAGTCAAAAAATTGTTTTTGGGGCCATTTATCCAATTTTGCGGCGTGAGCGATATAGATACGAGATAGCAAATTAAAAATTTGAAAAGAGCACGTCGAGATCTATAAAATACTAATTTTAAAAACTCCCTGAAATACGTCGCTGTTAAACGTAATAATAACTCATTTTTCATTCTACGAGTAGACTCCACTCTAGAGAGTCCATGATGAGGTGAAGGGAATGATGAATGTTGGCCTTTAAGTTATTATCAGAACGGTTTGAGATAATTTTGATAAAGTGACAATCACTCCTCCAAAATGTTCATGTTTTATTGCTCAATCCGTTTTCAAATAATAGTACATATTGAAATGGAAGTCATAAAAAACAAAATAAGATAAGAACTTTCTTTCATGTGGCAAATACTTATTACGCTGACAAGTAACTAGCCCCCCCCACCAAAACGTAATCATCAGAGCTACCAACGAATGTGAACCTTACACAATACCCTGTGCTAACCTAGTAAAAATACATTTATTTCGACCCAAAGTACGTGGATAAACATAATGATTCCTAAAAACGCGCTGAAAAACATTAATTTAATGTCCCTTCTGGCAAATCTTCCAACTGATTAACGTTACTTGTTGCCCTGGGATTTGTCATTCTGAGGACCAAGGGTGCAGCTCCGCCTCTACGCTGCTGAGTAGTGACAGAGAATGAGGAGAAGAACAGGACAACATTTGATAATAAAAAGTAATTTCGTAAACAATTGAAAATATTGAGTCACTCCTCCAAGCCCTTTTTTAGAAAACAATTCTTTCCAAAGCAACCTACATAACTACATTACGAACCCTTACCTCTCAGAATGATAACATCCAACCATTTGCAATACATATTGAAACAATACCCAAGAGCGTTTTGGCATTTCTCAAGGTGTAAATCATTTTCGCGCCAGCTCTGTATACATTTATGTTACAACACATATGCCGATCTTATTCCCTCATATGTATTCACCAAAACTAATCCTGAGTTATGATAAGAAATGTTATCTTCCAGAGGGGTTCACTGACAAAAATACATGTCGAAAAATATTGCACATAGACGATAAAATATTTTGTCATTAATTTTCAAATATTTACTATATTATTTTGCATAGGATTTAACTTTGCAATATTTTGATCAAAACTAAGCTTCTTACGTGTTTTAAATGAGTTACCACAGCGAGAAGGACCTTTCTCAGTCCACGCTTTATGCGGGGGGAGCTATTAGTACATGTCTTGCCGTCGAGAGTGCGTTTTCATTGAGCATGTGCGCTGAAGCGGACGCTTTCGCCTTCCCCCGAATCTGGGGGCTATTCCCCCATCCAAAGTGGTCAAATCACTCACTCCGAGAGATATCTGCGGCTTAAGACTCCCCCATTTGAATGAATGATTCATCCGCATAACGGTATCTATCTGTCGACCTTGCCCTTGTCGAGAAAAACCGTGTTCTTCTTCTCCTTCCAGAAATCTGAGCTCGGGGATTCTAAACGCACCGAATGAGCGACGAAAATCAGTCAGTCGGTGCAAACGCCTCTGCCGCGCAGAGGCATTCTTGCAATTCACGCGGTCTTCTCGGGAGGATTATTCTTGATCTTCGTCTGTGATATATGTGTGCTAGTGTCTCCGTGGTCATCAATTTTACTGTTTGGATTACATCGGTGAAATAAGTGTAGTGTCCTCCATGGCTGAGCCATCGAAAGCAATCACTTGTGCAATGGTCATACCATGCCCTTATGTTTGACAATCAGTTTTAGTGCCAGTGCTGTTAACTACTCTACGACTTTCCTTCTTTGATTGATAAATGAAGCATTTCTCATTCACTACGTTTTATTCCTAATGCATATTTTATGGCTGTGCCCAACACCTGTGTTCCCTATCAGAAGTAGAAAGTTAATCAGTTCCTCACCCATTCCAGGTTACGCCATTTACGTCAAGTAATGCCTCGGATATCATTCTCGGAGTGCACTTGTCTTATTTGTTAGCATAATGTTTTATTAGAAGTTCATCAATCCCACGGAATATGTGGAAGTAAATAAGTTTAAGTTCTCGGGGTGTGTTTTATTATGGCGTGATGTCGACATTGAAACGATGGAGCTTCATCTAACCGAGTACAGGACATTATTCCTACGTAATCATTTGGATATTTCATATATTAAGGTATGTTTATTTTTTATACTCTGCGGATGTAATGGAAATCATAGATTATTATCCATAAATTATCGAACATTTGAAATAGTCATCTCAATCATCCAAGATTTTTACTCGGCATCTTCTATGGTTTATTTTCGGAAGTATGATTATTTAAATCAGTGTCATCTAATCGGTAAGCACCTATTCCATTTGTGCCATCAACTCAATCGTCGGTGACGTCTTAGATTGCTTTTTAAGACCCTTAAATTGCAGTGTCCAACGTCGTTTGTCTATTCGTAGCGTTAACTCTGCGCATTTGTTCCGTTAATTTTATGAGGAAGCCGCTTTCATTTTATTCGTTCTTCAGGGGTAACTTATGTCTCATCAATTTTGGTGTAGTGATAACTTCCTTGAAATTTAATCATATCTCAACAGAGAGGAGTGTGTTCATAAAAAAACTGCATACATTTCAATTTTACATCACGGAGTCAATGATTCGCTAAACCGGAATTTAAAAAACCTATAACACACTTCTGTAATCATGCCTGATCCTGCCGAAAGGTGCAAACTCATATGGGAGCGTTCGTTTTGTAGCTAGTAAGTTATGATGAAGCACCTCTTTCCTTCTCTCGATACTATTACTACTATTTAATTTTCAGATTCGTTTGGCTAATCTGTGCGCTCGATTATAATGCTTGAGCCTCCCTTTCAGTGAATCTGTATTTTAAGTGAAGAAATACTCTTCATTTCTCTTAACTTTCCGAGCATTTACTCTTCATGCTTAACTTTTCAATTTTTAGTGTGCTCTTGATGTTCTTTTGTTTTAATATTGTGGTATGATTTTGATCATATTCGCCTGAGAGCATGGAATGTATTCGACCTAAATACCCTTCTTATTCATTCCATTCGCTTTGCTGTACGGTCATATATTAATGCAGTGCATACAATTCCTTAAAGTTGTTGGGCTATCTTATACTGGTGACTCAAAATAGGGCATAAAAATCTTCATCCTGAGAGTACCCAGGGAGGCACAAGATACGTGGCAGACTGACTTGATACCATTTATGCAATAATTTTCCAAATATTAAGCATTTGAATTTTTTATTACTTCACTGATGAAACGTCTCCTTTGGGGGCCTATTTCTGGATTTATTTGAACTTAAAAAAGAAATTGAGGTTTTTGGAAGGTAAACCATGCATGGGAGCAATAGTATTAGCAGAGGAATAAATGCGCAAAGTAAAATGCGTTGTTTTTTTACCGATCGTAATCTAATTCCTGCGATGCAAGTCGCCGAAGGGGTTTGAGAGATGAGGTGTTTGGGAACCGACCATGACGAAGGAAGTGAAGAGGAATTGGAAATGTGCAAGCAGTATATTGAATTGAAAATTAACCGTGTCTTGTCTCACTTTCGTTTAGTTACAGTCTCCCTTAATGGTTCCATGAAAGAAAATATTTTAGTATTTATCACGACAGTGGTGTATTAGTCTATCTTAAGTTTTGCATTTATCATCTCTGGTGATGTGATTTGAGACCGAAATATTTTCCTGTGGGTAGCCTTTAAATCCCCGTGCTTCGAAATTTTTAAGAAATCATGGCCTAACATGTAGCCCCCGAGTCTTAAGTGGTTCCGAAAAGTGTCCATATCCTTTATTTTCTTTACACTCTCAATTCAATATTAACCATTTAATTAAAGAGTGCAGCTCTCTATATCATTTTTTTTATTTCGCAATAAGACCTCTGAACGAGATGTAGAAGTGTAGGCAACGTAACATGTTGTGTTCTCATCGTGAATACAGCTATAATGATTGACTTATTTTGCGCTTAAGTTAAGACACATTCGAATTATCAATCTATAATTTAGTACGAATGACATTGCAATGTTCAGCAATGGCATTCACAAAAAAAAGCTTTTCTATACGCTATTAGGAGTTGAATTTATATAAGTACTGATAAAGTGTAAATTGGCTATACCAGAATATGCACATTAAGTGCTTCGTCATTTTAATGCCATCATCCTCTACTTCCTGTCATTTTACATACCACCGTTGGATAGGAAATGTTTGGGCCATGTAATAACTAGTACGATAATAGAAGATGGAATTCGGTACAAATGTCACTCACTACATCTATCATACAGATTTTACTTGCGCTTCCCGATTTTTAAATGGAATCCAACGCAGCTGATGCTCCAGTTTACCTATCTTCTAAGAAGGCCGTTTCACACGAGACACTTTATTTTACAAGTTCATGTGTGCATGTACATTGCAATTTGCGTCGTATAAAGAGGTTAGTGCTAGAATGCATGCGCAAATGCATAAACGCCAGATGGGTAAATACCCCATGCTAAAACTCCGTGCCCCCGTTCTCACAATTTCTGAACACTAAATAACGCTTTAAAGTGCCTCGTTAAAAATGGCCTGTAGGATATACTTTTAGTCAATAAGGGTAATATAGAGCCCTATTACGACCAGAACTATGGTGTTTTTATTATTTCTCGGCTATAAATAGATGCGCATCTGAAATTATACTAACGAATAATGAATAATCTCATGGTCTCTACAGTTGATTGTTTTCTCTTTGAAGAAGATGCTGTCGTTATCACAGCTTTTTATTCCTGAATTATAATTAGCATTTTACTCAAGCCTTTCATATCGTTGAAATAGCAACATTTAGAAATACGCAGTTACTTTTTTATTTTGTAATTAAGGTATTTATATTCTTTTCTGTTAAAGATTTAAAATTTTCAGCAACTTCACTTATGCTTACACCTCAGCATTTTTCTTCAAGTGGCAGTGGTTTCCTGATGACAATAGAAATGTTATTGAAATTTATTCGCATATGTGTTTTGTGTTCTACCTGTTCTATATCGTATTTGTTTTTATAAAATTACTCATACTATATTCATTTTATATGTTTGGGTAGGGGAGGTTGAAATTCAAATGGCTAGGTGGAGGGGTCGCATTATATACTAATTTAATTTGAGTTAGTTTGTATTATTGAATTATTATTATATAAAATTTACTTTAAAAATTTTATATTCATTTCTATTGGAAAGGGGGAGGATGAAATTCAAACAGCTTCTGGGAGGGGTCAGGATTTCCGTTGTAAACTGGTTGCACCAATAGAATCGTTCAGCGGAAGGATACCTTTCACTTTTCTGAGAGATAGGGGCGGGTGTTGATAGCGAAAGGGTGCAACGGCCATTGCAACCGTTGATTTCCTAGCAGGTATAAATGTACCCCCTCTTTAAAATTAGACACATTTACTGATATACTTTCGTGAGGTGCAAAGCTCTTGTAGCCTATCTAGTGATCAAGTGTTGAGTGCTCGTTGAAGGCCTGTGAACTTGAGAGAACCATTGTACCCAGCAGTGAGAACAGATAGACTAGGATTGTTCTCGTTTTTGATCGTTTTCGTTGGTGCTTTGTGTTGGTGATGGATTCCTTCATCTCGCTTCTCTGCTTCATGGGAAGCCGCACAGAAGACGAGTCTCCCACGTTCGACATCTTGGGGAGTCTCCCACCGGAGATGACCATCAACATTTTGAGGTAATTATGTTATAGTGGTAATCGTAGTCGTAAATAATAACTGGTTGAGAAATTTCGATGCAATGTGTATGATCCATTATGTTAAATAATTTAGGGGACTAGAAAATGTACACATGTGATAGAACTTTTTTCTCAAACATGTTCCCTTATTGACAGTTCAATTTCTTACCTTTTCTTCTATCTTCTTAATTATGACATTAGAATTGCATAATATTGCCAAAGAATTGGCCTGAACATGCATCCTTAATCATTAATTTTATAAATAACTCCTTTTCAGGCTCCAGTCCACTCCTTCAGAAAAAATTATATTTATTTTTACCGTTATTATCACTTTCTATCAACATTTTAAAATTAATTCTTGACATTTTAATAGTTTCAATATCTGAATTAGACCTCTATGGATATGGCCATCAAGTCATTGTTTTGAAGCCCTATTCCATGTGCTATTTACTCACAGCCTGTTTTTCTGAACATGGAATGTAAATGAATTTAATTTCCGTGTTGGAGAAATCACTTATAATGAATTTTTTAGGCATTACATATATACACTAGATTTAAACCCTAAAATATATTCATATGTTCATTTTTTCCCATTGAATTCGGATTTAGTTTCATTGATTACATATTCTTCAATTTTCTTGTTAATAGTCCAAGCTTAAAATATTATTTTCATTATTTCATCATTTTTATTTAAGTTCGATATTCTAAGTTGTTTGAGTCTCCATATAGGATTAATTAAGGGTTTTCTTATTTTTTCAGAATGCTGGATCCTGCCTCTTTGCTTTCTGGTGCCCGAGTGTGCAAGAAATGGCTGCATTACATACACTCTGATACTGTGCTACGGTCTCGCGTGAGGCAACACCTTCGTAGCATACGAAAGGAGAGTGCAAAGCCCTTGAACATTAAGTTGCGTGTGTTGAGGAACGGAGAGAATATTCGTCCCTTTGATGGAAGGAACGAGCGCTTTGAAATGAAGACGCTGCCTTCGAATAGAGGTAATATTTCCCGCGAAACCTGATCTCCTCATTCTCTTGTTTCACTGAAAATATCATCTAGTAAAATAGGTGGCATGCAAAATCTGATCTTGAAAGTTACTCTGAAGATATTTCTTTGCCAAACATTTGAAACCCCTATTGTGCACCCTATTTTGTATTAACTATTGGACCTTTTTTAGTTGCAGGTGCCGATTCAGTCAGTCTTCGTGCCCCAGTTATCATCACCAAGGGAAAAAGTTCGGTAATAAAGAGAGCCATGCGGAAAGCAAAGAATTCTACGTTTTCAGGTGGGTTTACAATTAGTAACATTATACTACTCGTTTCCCTGATTCATATTTAAAGTTATTAACACATGTGGGTCGGTATCTTTCGGACACAAAGTTAATACGCTCAACACACGTGTTTGTACGTTTCTCATGAATTCTTAGAGAATGATTGTATTTGCTGGTGACTTCCATTCTGTTAACTAATTATTAAATATATATATTTTCCGTGTGCTTCCAACGATCAGAGGTTTTTTATACCTACCTGTATTACCTCAAAGTTATCTAATTTTGCATATTTAGTTAATCTTGATAGAGACATTCATGTGAAATATAGTGTCCTTAATGGTAAACCTGAATTATGAGAATCGTAGTTCCCAGGCTATTTCGGGACACCGGTATTTTATTTCTTTTCTGAATCGACTTAGTATTTTTATTCGAACTTATTTTTATGAATTTACTGCTACCAACTTCCATTTGGGTTGGTATAAAAAACTATTCACATTTGCATTCGCTTTTTAACTGAATTTTTATACCTGGTTTTTCTGTAATATGTTATATTAAAGGTCGTTACCATAATGATAAAAATAGATATTGTGTTCAGTGTTTTCTCCTGATGCACTTTTGGTACCTCCATTACATACGTTATTCTACCAATTTAACAACTTTCCATTTAGATTCAATCTAATGTGCGTTCATCAGGGATCGCTAGAAATTAATTTCTTTTAGTTTTTACATATATCGTACTAAATACAAGTTCAGCCTAATAGAGTTTAAATTCACCTCTAAAGAGTAAAATTAAAAATGAAAGATGCTGAAGTCGGGACTGTGAAGGCGTGTGAGGACTAAGGTTTTCTGTGAACTAATCATTTCCTTGATGTTTCAGCATTGGGAAATATTCTTGGAATGAATCCGATACGGTCTCAGAATTGCTCCAGCCATGCATCCAGGGTCGTCTGCCTAGGACTCACTGCCTCGAAGAAAATGAGATTGTGACACCATTGGCATCCTTGTGTAGTCCAAGTGTCGTTGCTATATCCACTATGTACACACTGGGAAATAAATCGCTTGAGAAATAATTTCAATTACTTTTTATTATGCCTATGCTTTGAATAACATTTTCCTGATTTACGCTGCTTGTTGACTGTTCTAGATATTGTTTAAATTTCAACACCTTTGAGTGAAGTACCTTGTTCGGAGTAAGTCAAAGATGAATTTGTAATTTTTTTGGAAAAAAAATCCCCACATCTCTAAACACGCTACTCTTTTTTCAAGGTGACTATAATATATGCAATAAAAATCTGTCGCATCTGTTATGAGTGCTCCATAGTATGGCTGGAAATTAGTTAATTTGTTATACTTGATAATATTTTATTTTAGGGTGACTATACCGAGGGAGCTTTGACTTAATCTTTCCATTGCAATTCAATGTTGTGAAGATTGGGATTAAATAGTAATGCATACAGAATAAATATTAATAAAGGAATGATATAGAATAAAATTCAGCGCAGCTTTCCTTGCAGGAAGCTCGTGACCACAAGAACTAGATCAGACGGGTGGATGTCTTTTTCATCTGTTCATAAAAAATATCCACGTTATGGTGGTGTATAATATAACGAAGGGTACAAAATTTACTCACAATCGGTTCAATTTTATGAGGCAGTATGAAAGTTAACAACTAATAATATATTTAATATTCTAGATTATTTAAGGATTTTTACGTCCTATCACTAGTATTATGGAATTATATTTTACCCTAGTGGAGTATATGTATCAAACAATCCATTTGAATTTCTTCCGGTGAAGGAAGAATAAGTACCTGTATATTTAATCATTATATTTACGTATCTGTTTTAAAAAATGGAAGAGTTGTAGGGCACTTAATAGGCGTATTTTAAAAAATATTCTCATAATAAGTCACTTCATATCGCGATATCTACGGCGGTTTTGGTTGGGCGCTGGTGGAAATGTTTAAGATCTGAATTAAGGATGCTTACTCTCGAAGGAATTATTTCTATCTTTTCTTATTTAGGAAAATTAATCGCTTTTATTCCATATATCGATACGTATACTAAAACCAAAAATCCACTCCGAGCTGGTGAACGTACGTTGCGTAGCTAATAATCTAAAGTAGGAATTAGTGGGTACACCTGACTCGTCGATGTTATTTTTTGATCATTTAAATGTGCATGCGGATTGAAACGTAGATTCCTCAACGATATAATGTAAAATGTTCGCTAACATAATGTAACGTTACTTGTTGCCCTGGAATTTGTCATTCTGAGAACCAAGGGCGTAGCTCCGCCTCTACGCTTCTGAGTAGTGACTGAGAATGAGGAGAAGAACAGGACAACCTTTGATGATAAAAAGGAATTTCGTAAAAAATTGAAAATATTGAGTCACACCTCCAAACCCTTTTTTAGAAAACAATTCTTTCCAATGCAACCTTCATAACTACATTACGAACCCTTACCTCTCAGAATGATAACATCCAACCATTTGCCATACATATTGAAACAATACCCACGAGCGTTTTGGCATTTCTCAAGGTGAAAATCGTTTTCGCGCCAGCTCTGTATACGTTTATGTTACAACACATATGCCGATCTTATTCCCTCATATGTATTCACCCAAACTAATCCTGAGTTATGATAAGAAATTTTATCTTCCAGAGGGATTCACTGATAAACAGCATGTAAAAAAATATTGCACATAGACGATAAAATATTTTGTCATTTTCTTCAAATATTTACGATATTATGTTGCATAGTATTTAACTTTGCAATATTTTGATCAAAACTAAGCTTCTTACGTGTTTTAAATGAGTTACCACAGCGAGAAGGCCCTTTCTCAGTCCACGCTTTATGCGGGGGGCGCTATTAGTACATGTCTTGCCGTCGAGAGTGCGTTTTCATTGAGCATGTGCGCTGAAGCGGACGCTTTCGCCTTCCCCCGAATCTGGGGGCTATTCCCCCATCCAAAGTGGTCAAATCGCTCACTCCGAGAGATATCTGCGGCTTAAGACTCACCCATTTGAATGAATGATTCATCCGCATAACGGTATCTATCTGTCGACCTTGCCCTTGCCGAGAAAAACCGTGTTTTTCTTCTCCTTCCAGAAATCTGAGCTCGGGGATTCTACACACACCGAATGAGCGACGAAAATCAGTCAGTCGGTGCAAACGCCTCTGCCGCGCAGCGGCATTCTTGCAATTCACGCGGTCTTCTCGGGAGGATTATTCTTGATCTTCGTCTGTGATATATGTGTGCTAGTGTCTCCGTGGTCTTCAATTCTACTGTTTGGATTACATCGGTGAAATAAGTGTTGTGTCCTCCATGGCTAAGCCATCGAAAGCAATCACTTGTGCAATGATCATACCATGCGCTTATGTTTGACAATCAGTTTTAGTGCCAGTGCTGTTAACTATTCTACGACTTTCCTTCTTTGATTGATAAATGAAGTATTTCTCATTCACTACGTTTTATTCCTAATGCATATTTTATGGCTGTGCCCAACACCTGTGTTCCCTATCAGAAGTAGAAAGTTAACTTTAAAAATCAGTTCCTCACCCTTTCCAGGTTACGCCATTTACGTCAAGTAATGCCTCTGATTTCATTCTCGGAGTGCACTTGTCTTATTTGTTAGCATAATGTTTTATTAGAAGTTCATCAATCCCACGGAATATGTGGAAGTAAATAAGTTTAAGTTCTCGGGGTGAGTTTTATTATGGCGTGATCTCGACAATGAAACGATGGAGCTTCTTCTAACCGAATACAGGACATTTTTCCGTCGTAATCATTTGGATATTTCGTATATTAAGGTATGTTTATTCGTTATACTCTGCGGATATATTTAAATACTGAAATTATTTTTCTAGAAATTATCGAACATTTGAAATACTCAACTCAATCATCCAATATTTTTACTCTGCGTCTTCTACGGCTTATTTTCGGTAGTAGGATTACTTAAATCTGTATCATCTCATCGGTAAGCACCTATTCCATTTGGGCCATCAACTCAATCCTCGGTGAAGTCTTAGATTGCTTTTTAAGAACCCTAAATTGCATTGTCCAACGTCGTTTTTCTATTCGTAGCATTGACTCTGCGCATTTGTTAAAACGTTATTTTTATGAGGAAGCTACTTACATTTGATTCGTTCGTCTGGAGTAACTTATGGCTCATCAATTTCGGTGTAGTGATAACATTCATGAAATTTTATCATATCTCAACAGAGAGGAGAGTGTTCATGAAAAAACTGAATTCATTTCAATTTTACTTCACGGAGTCAATGATTCGCGAAACTAATAATTAACAAACCTATAACACACTTCTGTAATCATGCCTGATCCTGCCGAAGGGTGCATACTCATATGGCAGAATTCCCTTTGTAGCTGGTAAGTTATGATGAAGCACCTCTTTCCTTCTCTCGATACTTTTACTACTATTTAAATTTCAGATTCGTTTGTCTAATCTGTACGCTCGGTTCTAATGCTTGAGATTTCACCAGCAAAGTGATTGAGTGAATCTGTATTTTAAGTGAAGAAATACTCGTCATTTCTCTTAACTTTCCGAGCATTTACTCTTCATGCTTAACTTTTCAATTTTTTAGTTTGCTCTTAATGTTCTTTTGTTTTAATATTGTGGTATGATTTTGATCATATTCGCCTGAGAGCATGGAATGTATTCACCTTGAACGCCCTGCTACTTCATTCCAGTCGCTTTGTTGTGCGGTCATATATATTAGTGTAAACAATTCCTTGAAGTTGTCGGGCTATCTTATACTGGTGACTCAAAATAGGTCATGATAATCATTATCTTGAGAGTAACCAGGGATTCCCAAGATATGTGGCAGACTGACTCTATACCATTTATGCAATAAGTTTCCTAATATTTAAGCATTAGAATTATTTAAATTGTGGTATGATTTTGATCATATTCGCCTGAGAGCTTGGAATGTATTCACTCTGAATGCCCTTCTTATTCATTCCAGTCGCTTTGTTGTGCATTTATATATTAATACTCTTCATTTCTCTTAACTTTCCGAGCATTTACCCTTCATGCTTAACTTTTCAATTTTTAGTGTGCTCTTGATGTTCTTTTGTTTTAATATTGTGGTATGATTTTGATCATATTCGCCTGAGAGCATGGAATGTATTCGACCTAAATACCCTTCTTATTCATTCCATTCGCTTTGCTGTACGGTCATATATTAATGCAGTGTAAACCATTCCTTGAGGTTGTTGGGCTATCTTATACTGGTGACTCAAAATAGGGCATAAAAATCTTCATCCTGAGAGTACCCAGGGAGGCACAAGATACGTGGCAGACTGACTTGATACCATTTATGCAATAATTTTCCAAATATTAAGCATTAGAATTTTTTATTACTTCACTGATGAAACGTCTGCTTTTGGGCCCTATTTCTGGATTTATTTGAACTTAAAAAAGAAATTGAGGTTATTGGAAGGTAAACCATGCATGGGAGCAATAGTATTAGCAGAGGAATAAATGCGCAAAGTAAAATGCGTTGTTTTTTTACCGATCGTAATCTAATTCCTGCGATGCAAGTCGCCGAAGGGGTTTGAGAGATGAGGTGTTTGGGAACCGACCATGACGAAGGAAGTGAAGAGGAATTGGAAATGTGCAAGCAGTATATTGAATTGAAAATTAACCGTGTCTTGTCTCACTTTCTTTTAGTTGCAGTCTCCCTAATGGTTCCATGAAAGAAAATATTTTAGTATTTATCACGACGGTGGTGTATTAGTCTATCTTAAGTTTTGCATTTATCATCTCTGGTGATGTGATTTGAGACCGAAATATTTTCCTGTGGGTAGCCCTTAAATCCCCGTGCTTTGAAAATTTTAAGAAATTATAGCCTAACATGTAGCCCCCGAGTCTCAAGTTGTTCCGAAAAGAGTCCATATGCTTAATTTTCTTTACACTCTCAATTCAATATTAACCATTTGATCAAAGATTGCAGCTCTCTATATCATTTTCTTTATTTCGCAATAAGACCTCTGAACGAGATGAAGAAGTGTAGGAAACGTAACATGTTGTGTTTTCATCGTGAATACAGCTATTATGATTGACTTATTTTGCGCTTAAGTTAAGACACATTCGAATTATCAATCTCTAATTTAGTACGAATGACATTGTAATGTTCAGAAATGGCATTCACAAAAACTAAAGCTTTTCTATACGCTATCAGGAGTCGAATTTTTTATAAGTACTATTAAAGTGTAAACAGGCTGTACCAAAATATGCACATTAAGTGCTTCGTTATTTTAACGCCATAATCCTCTACTTCCTGTCATTTTACATACCGCCGTTGAATGGGAACTGTTTGGGCCATATAATAACTAGTAAGATAATATAAGTTCGAATTCGGTACAAATGTCACTGACTACAACTATCATATAGATTTTACTTGCGCTTCCCGATTTTTAAATGGAATCCAACGCAGCTGATACTCCAGTTTACCTATCTTCTAAGAAGGCCGTTTCACACGAGTCACTTTATTGTACAAGTGGATGTGTGCATGTACATTGAAAATTCCGCCGTATAAAGAGGTTAGTGCTAGAATGCATGCGCAAGTGCATTAATGCCAGATGGGGAAATACCCCATGCTAAAACTCCGTGCCCACGTTTTCGTAATTTCTGTACATCAAATAACGCATTAAAGTGCCTCGTTAAAAAATGGCCTATAGGATATACTTTTAGGCTATAAGGATAATAAAGAGCCCTAGTACGACCAGAACTATGGTGTTTTTATTATTTCTCGGCTATAAATAGATGCGCATCTGAAATTATACTAACGAATAATAAATAATCTCATGGTCTCAACAGTTGACTGTTTTCTCTTTGAAGAAGATGCCGTCGTTATCACAGCTTTTTATTCCTGAATTATAATTATCATTTTACTCAAGCCTTTCATATCGTTGAAATAGCAACATTTACAAATACGCAGTTACTTTTTTTAGTAATAAAGGTATTTATATACTTTTCTGTTAAAGATTTAAAATATTCAGCAACTTTACTTATGCTTACACCACAGCATTTTTCTTCAAGTTGTAGTAAACCTCATGACAATAGACATCGTATTGAAATTTATCGCATGTTTTTTGTGTTCTAGCTGTTGTATATCATATTTGTTTTTATAAAATTACTCTAACTATATTCATTTTATATGTTTGGGTAGGGGAGGTTGAAATTCAAACAGCTAGGTGGAGGGGTCGCATTATATACTAATTTAATTTGAGTTAGTTTGTATTATTGCAATATTATTTTATAATATTTACTTTAAAAATTTAAAATTTTTATATTCCTTTTTATTGGAAAGGGGGAGGATGAAATTCAAACAGCTTCCGGGAGGGGTCATAATTTCCGTTGAAAAGGGGTTGCACCAATAGAATCGTTCAGGGGAAGCTTACCTTTCACTTTTCTGAGAAATAGGGGCGGGTGGTGATTGCGAAAGGGTGCAACGGCCATTGCAACCGTTGATTTCCTAACAGGTATAAATGTACCCCCTCTTTAAAAGTAGGCTCATTTACTAATCTACTGTCGTGAGGTGCAAAGCTCTTGTAGCCTATCTAGTGATCAAGTTTTGAGTGCTCGTTGAAGGCCTGTGATCTTGAGAGAGCCGTTGTACCCAACAGTGAGAATAAATAGACTAGGATTGCTCTTGTTTTTGATCGGTTTCGTTGCTTCTTTGTGTTTGTGATGGATTCCTTCATCTCGCTTCTCTGCTTCATGGGAAGCCGCACAGAAGACGAGTCTCCCACGTTCGACATCTTGGGGAGTCTCCCACCGGAGATGACCATCAACATTTTGAGGTAATTATGTTATAGTGGTAATCGTAGTCGTAAATAATAACTGGTTGAGAAATTTCGATGCAATGTGTATGATCCATTATGTTAAATAATTTAGGAGAGTAGAAAATGTACACAACTGATGGAACTTTTTTCTCAAACATGTTCCCTTATTTACAGTTCATATTCAAACCTTTTTTTCTCTCTTATTAACTACGACATTAGAATTGTATAATATTGCCAAAGGTTTTGACTGAACATGCATTCATTTTATCTACATTTCAAGTACTTGTTGACAACTCCTACTTTAGTTGACTTATGATAACTGATGAAATAATTACATTCTTTTTAGGAAAAGGACAGAAATAAGTTGGTTGATAATGTTATATATAATACTCAGGTGTGTGCGTTCGAATAAAAAAATGTTTTAAATGTCTACATTCCAGGAACCCTTAATTCCAGAAATAATTAATTTTATAAATAACTCCCTTTCAGGTCTCAGTCCACTCCTTCAGAAAAAAATTATATTTATTTTAACCATTAGTATCACTTTTTATAAACATTTTAAAATTAATTCTTGACATTGAAAGAGTTTAAATATCCGAATTAGACCTCTATTGATATGACCATCAAGTCATTGTTTTGAAGCCCTATTTCATGTGCTATTTTCTCACAGCCTGTTTTTCTGAACGTGGAATGTAAATGAATTTAATTTCTGTGTTGGAGAAATCACTTATAGTGAATTTTTAGGCATTACCTACATACACTAGATTTAAACCCTACAATATATTCATAAGTTTATTTTTTCCCATTGAAATCGGATTTAGTTTCATGGATTACATTTTCTTCAAATTTCTTGTGAATAGTCCAAGCTAAAAATATTTTTTTCATTATTTAATCATTTATATTTAAGTTCGACATTCTAAGTTGTTTCAGTCTCCGTATAGGATTGATTAGGGGTTTTATTATTTTTTCAGAATGCTGGATCCTGCCTCTTTGCTTTCTGGTGCCCGAGTGTGCAAGAAATGGCTGCATTACATACAATCTGATGCTGTGCTACGGTCTCGCATGAGGCAACACCTTCGTCGCATACGAAAGGAGAGTGCAAAGCCCTTGAACATCAAGTTTCGTGTGTTGATGGGCGGAAAGAATATTCGTCCCTTTGATGGAAGGAACGAGCGCTTTGAAATGAAGACGCTGCCTTCGAATAGAGGTAATATTTCCCCTTCTTGCGAAACTTGATCTCTTCATTGTCTTGTTTCACTGATAATATCATCTAGTAAAATAGGTGGCATGCAAAATCTGATCTTGAAAGTTACTCTGAAGACATTACTTTGCCAAACATTAAAAAACCCCTATTGTTCACCCTATTGTGTATTAACGATTGGACCATTTTTAGTTGCAGGTGCCAATTCTGTCAGAATTCGTGTCCCAGTTATCATCACCAAGGGAAAAAGTTCGGTAATGAAGAGAGCCATGCGGAAAGCAAAGAATTCTACGTTTTCAGGTGGGTTTACAATTAGTAACATTATCCTACTCGTTTCCCTGATTCATATTTAAAGTTATTAACACATGTGGGTCGGTATCTTTCGGACACAAAGTTAATACGCTCAACACACGTGTTTGTACGTTTCTCATGAATTCTTAGAGAATGAGTGTATTTGCTGGTGACTTTCATTTTGTAAATTAATTACTAAATATTTATATTTTCCGTGTGCTTCCAAAGATTTCATGTCAAATATAGTGCCTTTTATGGCAAACCTGAATTATGAGAATCGTTGTTCCCAGGCTATTTCCGCACACCATTATTTTATTTCATTTCTGAATCGACTTAGTATTTTTATTCGAACTTATTTTTATGAATGTACTGCTGCCAACTTCCATTTGGGTTGGTATAAAAAACTATTCACATTTGAATTCGCTTATTTAACTGAATTTTTATACCTGGTTTTTCTGTAATAAGTTCTATTAAAGGTCGTTACCATAATGATAAAAATAGATATTGTGTTCAGTCTTTTCTCCTGACGCACTTTTGGTACCTCCATTACATACGTTATTCTACCAATTTAACAACTTTCCATTTAGGTTAAATCTAATGTGCGTTCATCAGAGATCGCTAGAAATTAATTTCTTTTAGTTGATACACTTATCGTAATAAATATCAGTTATGCCATATAGAGTTAAAATTCACCTCTATAGAGTAAAATTCAAAATAAAAGATGCTGAAGTCGGGACTGTGAAGGCGTGTGAGGACTAAAGTTTTCTGTGAATTAATCATTCCCTTGATATTTCAGCTATGGGAAATATTCTTGGAATGAATCCGATACGGTCTCAGAATTGCTCCAGCCATGCATCCAGGGTCGCCTGCCTAGGACTCACTGCCTCGAAGAAAATGAGATTGTGACACCATTGGCACCCTGGTGTAGTCCAAGTGACGTTGCAATATCCACTATGTACTCACTGGGAAATAAATCGCTTGAGAAAAAATTTCAATTACTTTTTTATGCCTATGCTGTGAATAACATTTTCCCGATTTGCGCTGCTTGTTGGCTGTGCTAGATATTGTTTAAATTTCAGCACCTTTAAATGAAGTACCTTGTAAGGAGTACGTCATAGATGAATTTGGAATTTTTTTCGAAAACAAATCCCCACATGTCTACACTCACTACTTTTTTTTCAAGGTGACTATAATATATGCAATTAAAATCTGTCTTAATTGTTATGCGTGCTCCATAGTATGGCTGGAAATTATGTAATTTGTTCGTTAATTATTTATACTTGATCATATTTCATTTTTGGGTGACCATACGGAGGGAGCTTTGATTTAATCTTTCCATTGCAAGTCAATGTTGTGAAGATTGGGATTTAATAGTAATACATTCATATTTAATATTAACAATATTAGTTTCCAGAATAAAATTCAACGCAGCTTTACCAGCAGGAATCTCATGATCAAAGGGACTAGATCAGTACTGTGGATGTCTTTTTCATCTATACACAAAAAATATCCACGTTATGGTGGTGTATAATATAATGAAGGGTATAAAATATTCTCACAATCGGTTCAAATTTATGAGGCAGAATGAAAGTTCACAACTAATGAAATATTTAATATTTTGGATGATTTAAGGATTTTTACGTCCTATCACTAGTATTATGGAATTATATTTTACCCTAGTGGAGTATATGTATCAAACAATCCATGTGAATTTCTTCCGGTGAAGGAAGAAAAAGTACCAGTTTATTTACCTATGCTTTATTTTTCTGTTATTACCTATTTTATCCGTGGTTTATTTTCGGTAGTATGATTATTTAAATCTGTTGCATCTCATCGGTAAGCACCTATTCCATTTGTGCCATCAACTTAATCCTCTCTTGACGTCTTAGATTGCTTTTTAAGACCCTTAAATTGCAGTGTCCAACGTCGTTTGTCTATTCGTAGCGTCGACTCTGCGTATTTGTTCCAACGTTATTTTTATGAGGAAGCTACTTATATTTGATTCGTTCGTCTAGGGTAACTTATGGCTCATCAATTTTGGTGTAGTGATAACATTCTTGAAATTTTATCATATCTCAACAGAGAGGAGTGTGTTCATAAAAAAGCTGCATGCATTTCAATTTTTCTTCACGGAGTCAATGATTCGCAAAACCGGTAATTAACAAACCTATAACACACTTCTGTAATCATGCCTGATCCTGCCGAAGGGTGCAAACTCATATGGGAGCATTCGTTTTGTAGCTAGTAAGTTATGATGAAGCACTTCTTTCCTTCTCTCGATACTTTTACTACTATTTAATTTTCAGATTCGTTTGGCTTATCTGTGCGCACGGTTATAATGCTTGAGCCTCCCATTCAGTGATTCTGTATTTTAAGTGAAGTAATACTCTTCATTTCTCTTAACTTTCCGAGGATTTACTCTACATGCTTTACTTTTCAATTTTTTAGTGTGCTCTTAATGTTCTTTTGTTTTAATATTGTGGTATGATTTTGATCATATTCGCCTGAGAGCTTGGAATGTATTCACCCTGAATGCCCTTCTTATTCATTCCAGTCGCTTTGTTGTGCGGTCATATATTAATGCAGTGTAAACCACTCCTTAAAGTTGTCGGGCTACCTTATACTGGTTACTCCGAGTAGGGCATTAAATCTTCATCTTGAGAGTACCCAGGGAGGCACAAGATATGCGGCAGACTGACTCTATTCCATTTATGCAATAGGTTCCCTAATATTTAAGCATTGGAAATATTTCCCCCGAGTCTCAAGTATTTCCAAAAAGAGTCCGTATCCTTTATTTTCTTTACAATCTCAATTCAATCTTAGCCATTTGATCACAGAGTGCTGCTCTCTATTGCATTTTTTTTATTTCGCAATAAGACATCTTAATGAGATGTTTAAGTGTAGGCAACGTAACATTTGTATTTTCATCGTTAATACAGCTATTATGATTGACTTATTTTGCGCGAAAGTAAAGACACATTCGAATTATCAATCTCTAGTACGAAGTACGAATGATATTGTAATGTTCAGCAATGGCATTCACAAAAAGTAAAGCTTTTCTATACGCTATCAGGAGTCAAATTTATATAAGTACTTATAAAGTGTAAACAGGCTGTACCAAAATATGCACATTAAGTGCTTCGTCATTTTAACGCCATAATCCTCTTATTCCTGTCATTTTACATACCGCTGTTGGATAGGAAATGTTTGGGCCATATAATAACTAGTACGATAATACAAGATTGAATTCGGAACAAATGTCACTGACTACAACTATCATACAAATTTTACTTGCGCTTCCCGATTTTTAAATGGAATCCAACGCAGCTGATGATCCAGTTTACCTATCTTCTAATAAGGCCGTTTCACACGAGACACTTTATTGTACAAGTTCATGTGTGCATGTACATTGCATTTTGCGTCGTATAAAGCGGTTAATTGCTAGAAAGCATACGCAAATGCATAATCGCCAGATGGGGAAATACCCCATGCTAAAACTCCGTGCCCCCGTTCTCGCAATTTCTGTAGGTACATCAAATAACGCATTAAAGTTCCTCCTGCAAAATTGCCTTCAGGATATACTTTTATGCAATAAGTATAATAAAGAGCCCTATTACTAACAGAAATATGTTTTTTTTATTATTTCTCGGCTATAATTGGATTGCTCATCGGTTATTTTATTAACGAATAGTGAATAATCTCATGGTCTCTATAGTTCACTGTTTTCTCTTAGAAGAAGATGCTGTCGTAACCACTGCTATTTATTCCTGAAGTATAATCATATTTTACTCAAGCCTTTTATATCGTTGAAATGGTAACATTGACAAATACGCAGTTACTATTTTATTATGTAACCCTAGTAGTCATATTCTATTTCTGTAAAAGATTTAAAATTTTCAGCAACTTTACTTATCCTTACACCTCAGCATTAAAATTGCTTTATTTATTACATTTTATATTTTTCGATAGGGGAGGGTGATATTCAAACGTCTAGAGGGGTCAGGATTTCCGTTGAAAAGGTGTTGCACCAATAGAATCATTCAGGGGAAGCTTTGCCTTTCATTTTTCTGAGAAATAAGGGCGGGTGTTGATATAAGTGCAAGGGTGTGCAATAAGTGCAAGGGTGCAAAGGCCATTGCAGCCGTTGACTTCATAGCTAGTATAAATTGAACCCTCTTTAAAAATTATCCATATTCACTGATCTACTGTCGTGAGGTGATAAGCTCTTGTAGTCTATCTAGTGATCAAGTGTTGAGTGCTCGTTGAAGGCCTGAGGTAGTTAGAGAGAGCGGTTGCACTTAGTAGTGGGAACAGAGGGACTCAGATTGCTCCTGTTTTTGATCGTTTTCGTGGCTGCTTTGTGTTGGCGATGGATTCCTTGTACTACCTCTTCTGCTTCATTGGATGGCGAATAGAAGATGAGTCTCCCACGTTCGACATCATGGGAGTGTCCCACCAGAGATTACCAACTACATTTTGAGGTAATTATATAATTGTAGGCAACGTAGTCGACATGGAGGCAAGAGCATATACTTGCCTTGACGTATTTTATGTTTCGTCATTAAATTTGCAAATATCTTTGCACATTGAAATTCTTAAGCCATTGTTTTTCAGTCGTATCCAGATGCTTTTATTTAATCATAACCTAGCCAGAACACTATTTCATGTTTATGTAAAATGCATGATAACTTAAGGTATGCATGAAAACAAAATCTCTCAGGAGCATTTAATATTTACGTAAATTCTGCGTAAGATTTTCATAATGGAGAACACGTAAACGCACCTGCTTGACATTTACATAAACAACTCGTAAGCGGACTTTCACTTTGCACATGTAAACGAATTTACGTGGTTTTTACTACGCGCTTACAAGCAAGGACCAATGAGAAGCAAGTTTACAACATAAAAAGTTGAAACTGTCCTTGTGTAATGAAAATATGTTTCTTAAAAAGCGCACGTGAAGAATGGAAAATATTTAGCATTATTAATTAAGGAGGCCTTGATCTGTAAATGTAAATGTTTTTGATCCTTTCACGTAAATTCTTTTGCGTATATTTTTTGTGCGTTTTCTGCTATGTTTTGACGCCACATGGCCAATTTCTTTGATATAACTTCAATGAAGCCACTTTCAAAGCCTCACGCTAAGTTTACTAAGGCCATAGGATGTCACACGTGTTCACACGCTCTTCTATCATTTAAAAGAACCACGCCGATCATAAGCTTTCTTCCAATATTCTTCCTTGACACCAACGATGCAAAACACTTTTTCGTTGTTCGTTTGTTCCCTTGCTCGGAGTTGGCACAAGACTACATGCCAAAGCAGCCATTATCGAATGGTGAAGTTTGTTTTGGTGTTTTATTTGAATGATATTTGAAGAGGTATCGCAGTGTGATGTATTTTGTGCGCAACAAATCATTTACAACGGACTATTCTTGGACTTCAAATATGAATCTAGAATGGTCTGCAACGTTATATAGGAAGACGCACGTCTGGTTATGGATTTTAGCTGTGACGATTTAAAGAAAATTATCCCAATAGAGCATTTAAATTCAAGTTTTAAATAAAGTTGGCATCACTTATTTACCTACATTGTGCAATTAACAAGTGTATCATATTTTTGGTCTCAATATTTAAAAACGAAGTTTTTGTGTTTTGACTCTGTACATTGTGGCGTGCCAGTGATTACACGCGTTATTTATGTGCTTGGATTGCGTGTGTCTTAGTGTTGATATTTACCCCCTCTGCTGAGCCCTCCAAGATGTTTTGTTCAAAGCCTTCTTGCCTCAAACTATGTCCCATAAGAGTTGATTTCCGTTTCTTCATCATATCGAGCAGGATTTTTTTTCTCAAACTATCTTTAGCAGCTCTTCATTTTTTATCGGTCTACCCTGAGTATTTTTGACATCCTGCAGTCGAACCATAGATCAAAAGCTTGTACTCTTCTCTTCTCATGTCTACCCTGAGTGCCCAGTACTTTCTTCCATGCAAGATAATGATTAAGATATCTTATGACCTTGATTATGACATATGAAATGGAAATCGGTCCGATCAGTGCTTCTGCATTGCTCTATAGAATGGTAGGTCATGGTAGCTATACATAGTTTTCGTTTACTCTTGTAGTTTCGAATTATGAAAAATTATCTTCAATAATGATATACATGTACTTTCCTTATGATTTGCCCATCAGAAGTTTTCCGGGAAGGGGTTCAATTTATTTTCTCCCTGCGTTCGTTTCAGAAATGGCAGACTCCATAAATACTTATAAAAAAGAATATCAGATATAGGTCAGGCAATACATGTGTATGCATATGTTTTTACTCTTTTGCATAATTTTAAGTGTACGCATGTTATAATTTCAACTTGTTTGTGTTCGAATTCAACAGAAGAAAGCGATAATGATATTGAGTACTACTAAGTATTGAGGCAGAAACATTCGTTTATAATGCACTAAATTCCAATGTTTTTACTGGTGAATCATAATCTGAGCATGATATCCGCGGATTATTCATTGAAAACAAATATTTAAATTTTAAGTACACCTCTATTGATGCCTTCATTTCAAATCTGTCTGTGGTGTATGAGTCTGCGATGCTGGTTATCGTGACTAACTTGTTTTCCATTAACGTCTGGACATGTATGTAACGATTGGGGCAGGTAAAAAAACTGGCGGAATGAAAACATAACCCCCCAGGTGGTTTGCTGCTCGCACGACGTTAAGTTCATTGTCCATGGATGCTTTACACTTTGAGTGAGTTTCCCCAAACAGGGGAAGTTCCCATTCCATCCTAGCCCCATTAGATGATACTGCCAAGGACGAGCTAATTTAGAACGCTGTCCATCTACCGAAATATTGACATTCGTGTCTTTGGAGGGTTGGCCACGCACTTCCTGCCAAGCAGTTGTTGAAGGGGAAGTTATGCGAGTCAGTGTGCTCGACTACAGGCTACTGCAACTGTTGCATCACGCTGATGGTGTGATTATTTATTCGCAAA
Organism: Pyrrhosoma nymphula; assembly: GCA_963573305.1. Lineage (NCBI taxonomy): Eukaryota > Metazoa > Arthropoda > Insecta > Odonata > Coenagrionidae > Pyrrhosoma > Pyrrhosoma nymphula. The sequence goes on from OY754330.1 coordinate 38,223,325, forward strand.
TTTAACGGTGTGATAGTGAGGCCAACGTAGAAGGCCTGGCAGTACTTGCAGTTTACGAGATACGAGACGAGTTTATTTAAGTACTGTTTTGTAATAGAAAAAAGTGTACTTTTCTTAACAATTTTATTTTTACATGAAAGCCTGTCCCTTAATCTATTTTTCTGCATAATTTCCGCTAATACTAAGGCACACATCGTATCGTAGAACCAGTTTTTGAATCCCATCCTCATATAAGTCTGCCTCCTGATTTGTCATCCACTGTAACACGGTCGTTTTCACCTCATAATCGTCGTATTGGCGGTGACCACCCAGATGCATCTTCAAATGCAAAAACAGATGGTAGTCAGTGGGTGCTAGATTGGGACTGTACGGAGGGAGATCGAGTTGTTCTCGGCCAAATGATCCGATGAGATCATGAGTTTGATAAGCCGTGTGTTGACGGGCATTGTCATGGAGCAAAACGACATCCTTACTCAGCATGCCACTATATCTTTTGTTTCAGATTGCACTGCACTAAAAGCTGTAACTCATTTCCATACCATTCCATTGCTAATATTGTTTTCTCCATAAACGTCACTGATCTGACGATTATTTTTAGCTGCTGTCACGCCTTGATCTCTAAGAAAACGAATCACAGCGCGTATATTTCACAGCCGGCGGGATTCTCAATCGGTGGAGGCTTTTAAAATACTCACAAAAAAATTAAACACGGTCGTATGTTTCCTTAACAGCGTCCGTGGCTTCCTAACAGATGTAGGTACACAGCGCGCATGTGCCAAATACGTTTCTTCACTTGGGGGCTAGGTTGAGAGGCACTAAGGCTAGCCACAGAGGGTACACGTTTGGCTGAAATTACGTGGAAAGTTCAAATCAGATAAGTTTTACGGTACAATGGAGGAACTAAATTTCATCACACCTCCGTAGGAAACAGAAGTGACAAAATAGATATACAATACCGAATAGATAGTTACGACAGTTCCTTCTTTCCATGTACCATTGGTGAATGCTACAAAATCTATAGGAGACGCTATGACAATCTGTTAGCGTGCTATTCACTTTCGCCTTTTAATTATTCCATCAATGATCCTACAAGATGAAAATGTTGCCCATAAATTCCATTTCCAAAATAGCCTGAAATCGAGGTGGAGTTTTTTTCCGGTGAGAATACATATCGACTCTTTGATTTGATTGGGCATTTTTTTACGTTATGAATATTGTATGAAAACTCTCATTTCAAAGAGACTATCTTTATAAAATCTAAATGTTGTAGCCAAATTGTCACCCAAAAATTATAAAACGTCTGCATGATTTCATGGTTTCACTCAGTCGGTAGCAAACACTATAAAACCTGTTATTTGCTCTTAAACGGATCAAACAACTGTGGGCATAACTAAAAATAAGGCAGCTTACATCAGTGATGAACAAATTTCTTTTTTTTTTCTTATTAATTATGTCCCTCATCAATAAATTCAAATCATGTTGCATTCCTATGCCACATGTATGAGCAAAAAATGTCATTCTTGAAAGCCAAATGTTTGAATAAGTAATGTTTCTTTCTGCTCTCTGAGCAACGTGCTGTTCGCTGTTGATTTCTAAGGAGCAAAACGACTTACAGACGTAAACTCTGGCCATACCGAGTACCGTAACACCCCAGCACCCCTGTTTCACTCCACAGGCTCGTAACCTTGTTGACCGGGGGTGAAATAACAAAATTTCCCGCTTTTTTGTTTCTTTCTTGCCTTTCTGTGATATGTGAAAGTCACTCTATCACTGCGCCATCTCCGGAAAATACCCAATTCGTCCATATCTAGTTTTGTTTAGAATGTTAAATAAGTGAAAAATCCTAAATTTGGTGAAAATCCGACAAAAATTGGCCATTCGATAAAACTCGACTGTCACCTCAACATTGAGTTAGCTAACTAAGAGCAAGAACGTGCAAATTATTTGTGCAAAAATGCCATGCTTTGAAGATCGGAATTATTTTTTTTACCTTTCACTTGGAATTCGACAAATAACCTTTCTCAATCTTGCAGTTACGAATTTGCCAACCACGTAAAGAAATCTCAGGAATCATCGTCCATTAATCCTCACGAATTACCATTTGCTTTCTTTCTGCTTTATTTGTGTCGTTGTCGTGACAACCTCGACTCGGCTCAATTCAAATGGGACTGAAATCCGAGTTTTCTAGGTTTTATGTGTACTAGGAATTCAGAAGATGATGTTGAATACTTCCTCAGTTGTGTTCATATTGACAGCATTTCAAATAGCTTTCATCGTGCCTAGTGGTAAGTACATAAGTATTCCTTATCACCATTAGTAATTTGTTGAGAAAAATTAACTCAATTTGTATACATTCAGGAGGAAATCACTTCAACAACATACGCTGTAAGCTTACCATTTCTGGATTTGAATACGCTGGAACACTCGGAAGAGGTTCCTCAGGATATAAATGCAAATCCTGGGACAGGGTATATTTCAACCACCATGCATTTCATTGCGACGATGTTTTAAAATTTGCAGATTTCGTTGGTTTTACAATTTACACAAATTATGCCATTATATATCTCAATAATTATAATAATTCATACGCAATTTTCCAGATGCCAGAGAAAATATTGGATGAGAATTTTATAGATGGTTCCAGAAAACTGGCGCACGCCTTTTGCCGAAACCCAAATAGTGATCCTCATGGACCATGGTGTTACACTTCTAATCCAGATGCCAAAGTTGACTACTGCGATATCCCTCTCTGCCACTTCCCAGGTAAAATATATACCTAATCTTAGGTTTTATGGTAGAAATGAAATTTATTTATCCAGTAGTATTATGCAATACGATAACATTCCTCAATGTCCCTCTCTCAGTTTCAGACATCAGCCCCCCAATCTATCCGCCATTTTTAAAATCACCAAACCCCTGTCCAAATCACTCAAACCCACCAAATCCCTTCCCACCCCGAGCAACCCAACTGTTCCCATGCGGTGCTAACACAACATTCACCAGAGGTATTTCTCTTTAGTCTCCGTCTAATTACAAGAGAAAAATCGATGTCATTTCCTTACAGTATAATTACGTGAAATACATTCCAACAATGCCATGATGAATGCTGGTAAGCTGAAATATCTATGACATGTTCTCCGAAGCTGAAAATGAAATTATAGTCTAACTGGACCAACAATTTACAATAAGTGGCTACAAAGAAGTTATTCATTCAGCTACTGAAAATTACGAACTTTCTATTTATTCGTACAACTTAAAACATATAAAAGTCTACCCGTTGGTAAATATATATGGATATATATATATATATATATATATATATATATATATATATATATATATATATATATATATATATATAACAAACTCTATTGAGAATTTTACAAAGAGCAGCAATCAAATCTAAGAAAATGGCTGGAAAAAATGTACGGGCACTGAAAATCTTAGGAGATAAACTGTTACGTGAAAGGTCGTGTGGGGTGTCTGGCGCAACCCACGCTACACAGCTTCAACGAAAGTGATTTTTCATAAAAGCTTACGGTCACTTGATTATAATTTTTTAATAGGATCTTTGTGCAAGCTTCAGGCAATTCAGCTAGAGAAAGTTATACATAACTAAAACCAGAACTGCACGAAAAAAGCGCTCATACAAGACTGGGGTGTCTGGGACACCCCACGCGACCACCGCTGGGTTAACAAGTAATGGTGAGAGTCCATTATCCTGTCGCACGCCGGTTTTGATCTCAAATGGCTCGGGTACTTCACCTATGAATTTCACTTTGGAGGCTGTGTTAGTTGGTGTGTTGGATGATTGCTCTTGTATTTCAGTCAATGCCAAATTCTTCCGGCAAATTTTAACTATATTTTTTTTATAATTTTCCTTTTTAGTACTATAGTCAAGAAATAAATAAATAAATCGGAGTTTGCAATAAAATGTTTTAGACTTTCTACATCTCCTTAACGCTTTCTACAAATATTTTATCAAACATATAAATATTAATAATTCATGCGGCAAATACGAGCACAAAGGATGCAAGCTGCCTGTTTGCCACCTACCAACAGTCCGGATGTCCGATCAGATAGCGCACAAAAAGGAAGCAAGTTGCATCCCTAGAATCAGCTGGCGAGCCACTGCCTCCAAGGCCGGCAATTTTGGAAAAATAGGCCTCCTGGAACGGACAACCAGGACAAAAGATCTGGACGCTCGTTCTCGTTAATGCCCGCACTGATGAATTGCTGCCGGAAACCGTAATCCGCTTCTAATGTCCCCGCCTCCATTTGATAACATGCCTACATGTTCTAAGCCGGTAGCCGGCAGGCAGGTAATTACATTCTTTGCTTACGTGCCCTGAGGCACGAGTAGCGTAGTTTTTTTGTGCTAGTTCATACCTGAATTATTATGCTAATGCTGGAATAAGACGGGAATGCGTTCACTATGAGCGATTTTTTAACGCCCACGCGGACAATGTGCACGACACACACCCAGATCAGGATTCTTCCAGCGAGTGGCACTGGTTTGAAAACCCTCGCCAAGGACTACTAGTAGGGAACTCCTTAGAGGAGTCCATGCGCCCTTGACGAAAGGCACCGCTGGAAATCCCACACTGCTTGAGGACTGGATATAAGGCTCTTTTCTAAGTCACCGCAGGGAGCTTGGTTCACGCAGGTCTCTGGAACTCATCCCTCACCCACTGCGGTGGGGCAATGGGGGAACCTGTCGTCGCGGCAATAGACACAGCGGAGGAAAACGCCCCGAACCGTACTTCTTAGAAATCATCGCGTACCTACCGAATGAAAAAGCGTCCACAGTTCTACCGGTTTAGCTACAAATAAAATTCATCTGACATTCAAAATTTACTCAAATGCGGGTTAGAACGGTATCAAGATTCAAAATAGGAAATGATTTACTGTAATAAGAATAATTTTATGTAACGAAGTAAAAAAATTAGATACTACTATGCAAACCGAATGACATATTGAAATGAATAGATGAAAATTATTATCAAATCTCGAGCCTGCTTGCTAATCACTTAAATATCTGTCGTCGTTCGGTTTTTAAAGTGGCTTTGTATGCCACCATCAAACTACTACGAAAGCAGAAAATATTTTGCTATATGTACTATCGTTTTCACTGAAATGTAGACACCCAAACTGATTGTACTGATTTGATAAAATGGGGCCGGGTCGGAAAAAAACATAAGAGGGTTGGCACACGAGGCTAGCTGCGGACTTTGCCTTAACGTCACCGAGAGCCGACGAGGACGGACTTGGATGCGACCGGGCTAGCAGAATTAGAGTCAAATAAACTCCGAGAGCATAAGCCCTAGCGAAAGGAATGCACTGAGGAAACTCACGTCCACGCACACGTTGGGGCGATCGGAGTATTTTCTTTTGGGCTCCGTCGCGGGGTTTTTCCTCTCCCTAGATTCAGGTTTAGGCTCACCGTGAGTGTCTCGGAGGGAAGCGGATTTATTTCCACCTGGTCCTTATAGCTTACTATGGTTCGCACACCAAGTGACAGATTAACGCACTTGGGGGCCTGTAGGCAGTACAAGCAACGGGGCCCACGTTAATAAACAAGTCGCAAGAGAAGAAAGGGGAAAACAATTCTCATAACAAGGGGCCCATAGGCAACTGCCTACTTTTGCCTTATTGTTAATTTGGCTCTGCGCACACCCACTCATTCGTTCGTTCTTTAAAACACCTCACTTCCCACATTTTTACGTGAAAAAGTACTGGAAGTTTGAAGATGAAAAATATCAATTGAATTACAAACCTTTTTCAAACTCTAGGGTTTATCAAAATGGTCGAAACTACGAATGCATTTGGTTATTTATAGAGGATTGTAGATACAATGAGTAGGCATTTCACTGCAAGGACACAAAGATGCAACCACTGCCACTTCCAATGCTTTTTCCCTCTCAGTGAATTAAATCTGTTAAGAAATAAATGTGGTAACGTAGAAAGCCATTATTTTTATAAATTAAGCCGTAAATAAAAAACCGCATTAACTCTTTCTTTTGTCAACTATATAAATTGTGTTGAAGAATGCATCTTTTTAATCTAAAAGATTAAAAAAATGGCCTGACTACGGATTCAAACCCTGCCAAAACCGCACACCAACTTCGGCGAATGGAATTAACCATCTCGGCTACGGAGCCGCTTCCCTCCGAGTCACTCACGGTGAGCCTAAACCTGAATCTAGGGAGAGGAAAAACCCCGCGACGGAGCCCGAAAGAAAATACTCCGATCGCCCCAACGTGTGCGTGGACGTGAGTTTCCTCAGTGCATTCCTTTCGCTAGGGCTTATGCTCTCGGAGTTTATTTGACTCTAATTCTGCTAGCCCGGTCGCATCCAAGTCCGTCCTCGTCGGCTCTCGGTGACGTTAAGGCAAAGTCCGCAGCTAGCCTCGTGTGCCAACTCTCTTATGTTTTTTCCGGCCCGGCCCCATTTTATCAAATCAGTACAATCAGTTTGGGTGTCTACATTTCAGTGAAAACGATAGTACGCATATTCGAGTTTTTCATAACATTTCATTTCAATAGCTTTATTAAAAATTGACAAAAAAAATATTCTCTATATATATAGATTTTAGGTGTCAATGATAAATTGTTTATGCCCGCAAAACTGAGGTACCATTAACAGTAATTCAATGTGGATCAAATCTGCACTATAGAAATGGCACGTAAGCTCCAAATCCTTTTATTTACATAAAAATTCATTTTATTAACTGTACATCGTCCCGTAAAGCGTTTAATCCTCGGTTAAATTAACAAATATAAATTAGGAAAAATAAAATCATGCATTGCCACTGCTCGGTGGCCCGAGTCGCAAAGGAAAGTACAAACAAGGAAAAGTATTAAGATATTGAAGAGGAAGTTCTTCAGGGAAATATCCATAATTACGAACATCCGTCATGCAAAAAAATTTCAGAATAGCACCTTAGGAATGAAGCGCTCTAAGCCTTAAAGCATGACCAGCTCTCGTCAAAAAATTCCAGCCAAGGAAATACGTGCATACATGATGCGGGTGGAGCGTCGTCGTAGGAGGCGTCGGTCGTCCAAAGGCAAGCGTCATAAGCCACGTGGTGACGCCCAGCATCCAAAGGTCTAGTAACATTGTCGTAGAGTCGTCATTCTAATTAAGTATCTATACCCAGAAGATATTGCAGGTTATCCAATTAACCATCAATTGTTTTCAAATTGTCAGGATAACCTAGTAGTTCATCATTCCACCCTATTATATAAAACTAGATTTAAAAGGTGCCCTTGGCGCCCAATTATTAGAGGAAGATATTGAAATTAAATGGAACTTGATATAATTAGTTTATATCCAAAACTACAAAATTACATTGTTTCCGTTTATGTGTGAAAGAGAGCAACGAGAGTCCGTGTGAGAATACTGCTTTTTGGAATTTAAGTCCAACGTGGTCAAGCGACTGACCCTGCGACTTGTTGATTATAATAGCATATGCCGGAATCACAGGAAATTGTTGTAGTCGCAAGATGAAAGGGAGTGTTGTCTCAGTCGTAAATAAATCAGAAATGATTTTCGCTTGTATGAAATTTCTTGCAAGCAGGTGAATAACGGCATTTCAAAATTTAAGTGACTGTGGCTTCATCTAATAACGTGATTTTAAAGTTGAAGTGACTAACAACGTTCATCCATCTTACAGCGTTCCCGAGTCAGTGAGTGAGTGACGAGGGCTTTTCTTATATATAGATCCTTGCTGATTTTGCCAATTCTACAATATTTTCAACTATGCAAGTCTTTTAATTTCAGAATGCAAAGCAAGCAGTACAGGATCTGAATACGGTGGTATGCTGTCAAAGTCAGTTTCTGGTCTGGATTGCCATGTTTGGTCCGTGAGCAATATCGGGGACAGATCAGGTCAAATATACCCGGAAGCTAACTTCCCTGGCGGTAGCCTAGGTCCCGAAGGACGAAGTTGCAGAAATCCTAATGGAAATGCAGGTGGGCCGTGGTGTTGGGTCAAACCTAACAATGAAGCTTTGAAGAATGAGGAAGGCTTCACTGATGGGGAAGCGACCGGTCTAGCAGCTGAGCCCTGTGATGTACCTTTCTGTGACGAACCAGGTAAACTATTGCGGTCATCACTGATAAATTGGACGTTTAGACGTCTCGCCAAAATTATATAATTTTTTCCTTTACCTTGACATTTTTGTCTTTCTTCTTCATCAAAACAGGCAATTGAAGCCCTGGGGTCACTTAGTCCATTTCATCGACCTTTATTTGTTCGGTTATACCGTATACATTAGCGTGCTTGGCTAAATGGCTGTAAAAAAAGGTTCTTTAATTCGCTAAATTTACCATCTGGAAAGTCTTTTTAGCTGCATTTTCTACCCGTCATAAAAATATTTTGTTGACTCTTCGTAGCAGCTTTTACTTTTCATCCGTCGTTATCAGTCTTTTCACCATAGGTTTTCACCATTATTGCTTTTTAGCCTTTATATTGTTTTCAATTCAACCAGCCTTCGTCGAGGTGATAGAAATCGGCATACATGCAAACTACCGAGCATTATGCTTCTGTAAATGGCTCGGTCATGGCGTCATCGATACCCGTCTTTTATGTTTATGGCCATTATTCTACTACTCTAGTATGTAATAACGTGTTTTTACTACTCGGTACTACCCGGATATATTTTTCAATGCGATGAAGAAGTGTGTTTAGATAAGATGGAATAACATTTGATGAATTTATTTTCCATTTTATCGGCAACTAACGGTCAACTTTAGGATTGAAAGTTAGATTTCCATATATCTTATTAATAAGCAATTGAAACTTATAAATTATTCATATGTACGTGTATTCTGATTATAATTGAAGCGATCGTACAAATGAGGAAAATATTTACAGAGTTCCTTGAAAGCCCACTCTTTCATCAGTGATTCTTCTTTTTTAATGGAAAAATATAAAAATGAGTTTTTTCGCATTATTTCATATTAAACAAACGCGCTTATTTGCCAAATCCCTGAAAAACTGCCATTCACATAGAAAATGAAGTAGCCTTTCCTGCATTCAATTTCCGTGACAATTTATCCTGTCGGAAATGCAACCCACCGTACTATATATTTTTCCATTTCACCCATGGCAGCATTCACTGCATTTGTTGATAAAAATACAGTTAGGGATTGGATAATCAAGGTCGCTTGAGAAATAGTTTTCTGCGTGGAGTCCCAAGATTGTAATACCGGCTTTGATGGCAGGTTTTCAATGGTAATGTGACCTTTACCTGGGTGCCTGGAGGGGAGAGCTTCGGAGAAGTTCAGTACTTTAACTGTCTTTTGGATGTGATGTTGAACCATGGCCCCCTTGTCATCTTTCATGAAAGCAGGGTCAATTATGTGCTGGGCTTCTCTCCTCCATTCTATACAATTTACACTTCTATCCTGATAACCTAGCCTGAGGCACTGGTTTGTTCACAGCAGCTTGAATTACTTTGATGATGGTAAACATTTTATGGGATACAGAATGACAGGTTTTGAGCCTAATTAGAAATTATAATTTCTGCATGCTTTCCTTTCTACTTATTATGACCTGATTAAAGGCCACATTATAAGATGGCGTTCATAATGTAATGATACCTGTGGATAGCAAATAGGAAACTGGCTATAGAAATACATGCTCAAAGTTCAGAGGGAATTAATTGCTTGTGACAGCAAGGCATGCATCTGTACAAAAAGCTTCCCCAAATCCACATTAGAAAACACTGATTATTCTTAAATAAACTTTGTAACGAATACATTTTTTTCTATTGGTATTTTAAGGCACATACTCTTTCACTTGATAAAGTAGTAAATTCCTTTGGAACACCATATAATTTTCATGAACACTATAAACCATCTAGTATCTCAGTTGTTTCGCCGTAAAATGGCTTTAATATCATTTTATTCATATTCTGTCTACTACCAAACCGCTGATATTTTAAACCTTCTTGAAAGTATTCCCTATCATCATCCTTAATTTATAACCATTATTCGACCATCAGAAGTATAATTTTTGCAATGGAGAATCTTGAAAGTTACAGTAGGTAAGACGATGAATTATCATGTTTACATGATGTATAGATTTGAGCATAGCTTATCTATCAGGAAATACTAGCCAGGCCAGACCAGGTCATATTAACTGCAAATATGTATACCCTTGGCGGAAAGGGTAGGTGCCTTGCCTTTTTGGCTTTTCTTCCTCTCACTAGCTTTCTCTACCCCCATTTTAAATTGCCTTTCTTACCCACAGTAGATAACCAGTATTGGAATTAGATACCTCAGCTCCTAGAGTGGCCTACACCAAATTCTATGTGCAACTTATTTATTGTCCAAAGCAATGCATTTGCATTTATGCTAACTTGCAAACATAGTTAATCATTTACATATTTTCCCTCTGCAATGGCACAATCAAAAACTCTAATGGTCATAGATGGTGGATAATAGCTCATATGTGACATATACATACTCGGAATGTTTCGCCTTACACTTTTTTGTGGGCAGTCTTGCTAAAAAATTTCTCTTGACTGGGTGTATAGTTTTATCTGGATCAACATACTTCTGGCTGAATGGCTCAAATCTCTCCTCTGGAAAGATGAGATTCATCTACTGTTTGCTCATTGGAAACCATTTTGCATTAGTTGCATCTGATTTAGCAATCCCCTGTTCCCTGGATTTGATTGTATGCACCAGTGAGTTTTTCATCTCATGGTCACAATATGTTAGCAATGGGTATGCAAACTTTTTCTGTGATTTCTAAAAACTTCCTGCCTAGATGTGTGGCCTTTCCTCAAACATATATGGTAACTTTTTATTTGAATTTCTCAAAAGCTTTTCATTTTATTTTTTTTAAGTTGGTAAAGACTGTGTGATTTAATGTTGAACATATATGATGTGTAATGATGCATTTTATTTTTAATTTTACAGATTGTATGGTGTTTGTTAGTGGACCTAGCTCATTTGCCCGTTATATGTCTATAGACAAATTTTCAAAAAACTTAACATTCTCATTCAAACCATGGCTCATGGATAAATGGGAACCAAAAATGAATGGTCATTTTACTAATATCTTCATATCCACCTCTCCATCTCCATATAGTCCAGGGTTTGAACTTAAACTTCCACTTTATGGCAAAGGTTCAATGGAACTAAGATATATTGGATTTGGAGAAAGCCGGGAAGGAAATCACTTGGCTATGGGGGCTGAGGTGAGCTTTATTCTTAGCTAAGACTTTGCATGGATTATAAAATCTCATGCTCTTTCATACTAGTGAATATTAAAAATAAATTAAATTACATGCACAGCAGTTGCTTGAGAGCAGTTGGCCTTGTTTTTCCCTGAACACTCCAGCACACAACTTACTTAATATTATCGCAAAGGAATAGAGACATAATTCAATAAGCATGAGTTAAATATGTAATTTGTTTGGAGAATATGCAGAAAATTTGGAGAATATGCAGAGCTTGCTGGGAGAGATGAATTTCCGTAAGACAACTAACTATACATGTTCAAATGTAATTTTAATGTAATTAATGTAATTTGACCGTAAGACAACTAACTATACATGTATAGTTAGTTGTCTTACGGAAATTCATCTCTCCCAGTGAGTTCTAATCCAATTTTCTGCATATTATCCAAACAAATTACATATTTTACTCATGCTTGGTCAAAATCGGTTACCCTTAGGGTCATTTTTGCTGATTTTCTGGTTGAATTGACGTGGAATGACACACATAGGTAGTTGATTTTGCTGTTTAAGACAGCAAAGAGAAAATGGCAGTATGTTACATTTGCTTTATAACAATCCCCTTTTACTTTTCTTCATGCTTTGGCAGATACATCACAAATTTTTGTTATTTTTTTTGTAAAATATTGAGAGAGAAAAAATGAATTATTGAATTATGCTGCAAGCAGTTCAAAAAATGAATATCCTTTGTTAACAAGCAAAGTAAGTCCTTTGGACATAATTTATCATTCATGACATTTTGTTTCTTAACTTTACTCATACATACTTTATTTAAATCCAATAAAATATTGACCTCTATTAGATAATTACGAAATGTTTTTTTGTGAATAGCATATATTAGACACTACCATCAGGCACCAAATGGAAGTTAATGATCCATAATATACTGATTCCTCTAATTATTTATTTTCTAAAACTACTGATTTTCTGGCTATAAGGATGTAGGCATTAATAAATGTTCACATTGTGAAGGGATGACAGCATTCCCTGGATGATAGTTTGTATACACCCTGATATACACCATATATGCTTCCTGAATAACTGCATGTTTTTTCATTGATGTGTAGCTCTGTCAATTCCTTTTTCAGAATAATGCACAACTATGCATTTAAATCAGAGAAAAATTGGATGAGAAATATTTAAAATTCAGCTAAAATTGGGTGGATACGTATTTTAAATTGTGTATTTTTTGGTAAATTGTTGTGGATATTTTGATGTTATTTATTTTTCAAAAGCTCACTAATAGGGAAGATAAATATATCATTTGAATGTGGCATACTGTTTGTAGAAATGCACTATTTAGTTTATTGACTATACATCTAACAATCATTCCTCCTGAAACACTGAAAGTCTTTTGGTGTTCCTCCACATCTAGTGTCATGGTATATATCTGCTGATTTGGTGTGTTATTCCCATCTGGTGATCCCTGATTGGCTCTCTGGTTTTGGCCTTAATGGTGCCGGAATAATCTCCTCCATGTGCTGGAGAGGATGTAACAGTCTTTTCTGTTGAAGTTCTCTCCATTCTTTGTGATTTCTATGGCTTCACAAGTCAGTTGTGGGAAGTAGCAGTTTTCCTTGGTGATGGTATTGGTTTTTCCTGTTGTTGATCCAAGAAACTGGATGCGGAGGAACACCGAAAGCCTTTCAGCATTTCATCATGTAACCCCACAGAAGTCTATGTCAAAATCATTCCTCACTTGGGCACAGTTTAGACTGAACCTGCAATGGCATAGGTACTCACTTGAAATCCCCTACAAATTGACTTTATTTTCTTCATGCCTAATTTCAATAAAACCATAATTTATTAAAAACTAATTTTCTGACCCCGATTTATGTTATATTAATTTTTTGCACCACATCACAATGAAAAACTCATTTCCCTTAATTTGATGATGCCATAAAATTAATATGATCAACATTGTGTTAATGAATGAATGGCTTTTGACATCCAGCTAAGATAAAGAATCATATCAATTAAAATGATAGCTAGATAGATCCCAAAAACTGCTTGAATAACTGTAGTTCTGATCCAAGATGTAAAATGTTGGAATAAAAGTCATATTAATGGCTTTTCTGTAAATACTTACATGCAGGAAAATGAGGAAGACTATATTATGGAAAAAATAATTAATTGGTGCACATATCAAATAACCTGGAGTGAAGACAACCTTTCTGTGCACAAACTGACTAATACTAATGGAAATGAGACGCAGTCAGAGCTCCACCTTGTATATGAACCAAAGGAGTCACAACAATTCAAAGAGCTGGAAGAGGATATGAGAAATCTCAATTTCATAAGCACATCTGGAGAGCCATCACTTTGGAGTAGAGACTGTGATGAATGTATGCATCACACATGTTTGCTAAATATAGCTTTCTGCATTTTCATTTTCTTCTAGTAAAAAAAATAACTTTTTGGGTATTCAGATAGTAACAAGCTTGGTATGAAACCCCTTTCAAACTCCTCATTTCTTTTTTCTCACTTTTTATCATCCAGGAATTCCTATTCTGACAAATATTTTTGGCTTTTCTGTGATTTAAAAAAAAATTCATTCAACCTTTCATGTTCTCTACTGGATGCTTCGTCAGAAATGATAGGAGGGGATATGAGGAATATTTCAAGCCATCTGCAAATATGCATCTGTTGCTTGACTCTCAGTACAAGGAGGTGGGATTTTTCCTGACAAAGTGCTCAACAGAGAAAGCAAAATGTTGAATGATAATTTTTTAAACCATTTGACTTGATGGGGCTAGATTTGAACCCAGATATCCCAATTGCTGGTCAAATGTGTTTGCTAGTTACACCACCAAGCTATGTAGATTGGTTCTCCGCATTAACACATTTATAGCAAAGCTATTTTTAGGTTATTATATCATTTTTGAAGCCCAAAAATAGGAGCACTAATCATCAGTAAAGTATTAATTTTTTCAAATAAAAATAAAAATTATTCAAAAACCCTTCACCTTGTTCTGAGAGATTCACAATTTAATTCTCACAATTCATCAAAGAACATTCAAATTTTTATTGGATATAGAACTACTGATAAGCACATCGAACTATAATGGGCTCCTGAGCTGTAATGCACATTTATTGTAGAGATAATTCTGTGAGGAAAATTTAGCAAGCTGAAGGTATATGTTATTGTTATCTTAAGGTTATGAAATTTGAAGGCAAAAATATGATTGATGGTGAAGAGCTTCATGCAGAATCTACCAAGCACAAAGTTCCATGATAAAAATCGCTAATAAAGTTAGCTCAAGATATCTCTTTTGCTCGAGGATTTTGCAAATGATGTCACAAATAAAGGGTCACCCTGAAATGTCTTGTGAATTATGCTATCCACATACCTATTCAGTGATGCCATTAGTCCTCATTCATCCAAAAATGTAATCAGCTTGCTTTCTTGGAAGTTGTTTTCCTGAAGTATTTGATTTAGAGTCTTGATTTTCTTTTTTCAAAATTTTGGTGATGTGATGCCAGCAGGCCAATTGCAGTATGTACTCTTTCATCCAGAATTTTATTGGCGTCGAACATGTACCCGTCCATTACATCATAGTTATTACCATTAAAATACATTCCCACAATCTTACCCAGCACTCTCATAGTGCATCATGGAATGCATCAGCTCTTCCTCTTGCCTAAATAGGCTCTGGATATCTGAAGTATCTGCATGACGCCTTACCAGGCCAGTTACTTTGGTGGTGGATGGAGTCTGGACCTCCACAGGAAGTTTTGAATTTGTAAATATATAGGGTACTAAATGTTAAAGCAGTTCTTTGTAACAAAACCATTGCTTTCATTTATTCATTATTCTGAACAACTTTTTCAATTGAAATTTTTGTAATTTTCAAGCATAGGAATTCTTGGATAGTTATTGTATTCTTTCAGGAATTTGTGTGGCAAAAGCTTTTGGATGTTACACTGCAGTCACAATTAAACTAATAATTACTTAAACACACAACTTTGCTACTGATTTTCAAAACTTTCACCCCCTTCTCTGTGCTTATACTCAAACTGGACCCTACCATCTCCCCCACTCTCCTCCCTGAAATGGAATCCTGGCTACGTGACGTAGCCAGGATACGTGACGTGACGTGTCAGCAGGTGATTTTCAGCTTTTTTTTTGGAAAAGTTCAATTGCCTTCTTGGCTCATCTGTAAACTCTTGTCCATGTGCCAATTATGTTATTGATTTTGAATTTAACTGTATTATACTATATGTGAGCTCCAGTCAAAATAACTCCATGAATTCAATGCAAGCTCTGAAACTAATTCCTACTACATAATATGCATGTTCTTAGAAGGGTACTGCTACTCTCCTGCAAGAGTAGGTACTACTCTAGTACAAGATTACCTCTACATTATCTACCAGCTATATTCATTGAGACCTAAAAAAACTCTTTTCGGTTGCAACTTTACAAGGGTTGCAGGTGATCAATAATTCTGATTATATAGTCATATGACTAACACTAACTGTGAAGCCTTATTTCCAGCCCAATGCCATGTGCATACAATCATAGAATCAAGCCTGTCTCATTGGGAAAGGCTAAGATTGAATCCTACTGGCACCTATTTTAAATTTAATGCAAGAGGATTTGGGTCCATTGGTATTGAACTCTCTTCTTCTCCTAATAATATTGGACCGAGAATAAAGGTAGGTATGTACATATTCCCAATCTCTGATGTCATGTAAGAATCTTGCTCCTAAAATATTTTTTACTTTTTGAGGAATGTCTCAATCAAATTTAATGCAACAACCTGTGCAATAATATGAATTAGGATCGATTCTGGACACGTATCTATCTACTAATGTACTTGTTGGTCAAAGAGGACGTTTGAGATTCTTGCATGGAGGTTAGCTGGTTAGCTAAGACCATTGCTGTGAATTCGAACAACTGTAAATATTGGCAAGTTAAAAATAAAACAAAGATTCTAGATTAGAGTGTTGGATGTTTTACCTGCTCCGCTACTGGAGGAAATCAACTTTGTGCGAATATGTGTGGTAGGAGTTGAGGGGTGCATCAGTTTATGAATTTATTTCCAATATGGTCATCGGAGTGAGTAAATATGTTTTTCAGGATATTCTGTCAGTTTAGGATCAGGAAATTAGCTTTCCACAGTCAGAAACAATAGGCACAAAATCTGTTTTTACAAAGTTGATTTTCTCTGATTCCGTAGGGCAGGCTAAGATCCACCCATATCCTGGGAGGTAGGCAATCAAACATCAGGATTCAAAATTACTCCATCTAGGAAGCTGTGAATGCAGTTTTCCCATCGAACTTGCTAATGATCAATTATTTTGATTCGACTTACAAAATATGAAAATATGTGCATACTATGCCACTTTTATTATGTGGAGTAAATGAGGTACTGCTTTTGGGTTTCCCACCATGGTACATACATCCATCATCAAAGGAAAAGACTTACATTGATGAATAGGGACCTACATTTTTCGCATTTACAATAACGCTCATTTTTACATGATTTTCAGTTTTTATGTGAAAAAATGCAAATTTTGTTTTTCATTAAAATTAACACAATTTTGAAGTATTTTTATCATTTTGCACCATATTATATCCTTGATGGGTATATGCATCAACTGCATTGAAAGACCAACAGATTGCAGTGCCAGGAGTCACAACTTAATGCTTTAGCTTTAGATTTCTAAATCATCCGACTAAATATCCAGATATGTATAATGAGGAAATACGTGTCACGGACTATGGGTATAACCATTTCCTCATCATAAAAATGCGACACCTTCAAGTGTTTTAAGCACATGGCACACAGTCTTTCTCCTTTCAACTCAAAAGAAGGATGGATTGGTATGAGAGGGAGAGATACAATAAGACGAATGGAGCCCATACGCTAGGGGATGCTTCTCTTTCCAGGGTTTATACTCGAGTCACTGCCGACACTCTCTTTATCCTTTAAAAAATTGTCTTCGCTACTACCCATAGTGTTGGATGTACAGCATTTCTCAAATCTATGCACAATAGACTGAGGTGATTAGGTTCCAAATATGTACTTAGTTCTGTCTTGGAGAGCTAGGAGATGATCTTTATAACAGGAAATTTTACCTAAGCAGTCCAAAACCCTGCGAATTGATTGGTTGAATATCAAATGATAACTTCAACTTGAGTTACTTCCTGCTTTAGGAAAACAAGTCAGAAAAATAAAAAAAATACATGCATGTATTATTTTTGTGTGCCTTCTCTTTGATAAGTTAATTTTTTAAAGTAATTAATATCTGTATATCTTAAATAAGAATATTTTTTTGTGAAATCTTAGATCCTAATTGGAAAGAAAAATCATACAATATTAAGCTATGGGAACAAGAATAGCACTGAACATGTTATCTCATACAGAATAATTGAAGAAAGCTCTTCAGAGGTGACGGTCACATTTTGGGAATGGAAGGAATATACCATCAGGTGGGGAACATGCAACTTTTATATATCTATCCCATATATTCTTCTTTTCTACTACATGTTACAGCCAGCTTTTCCAGAAGAAAAAGTTCCTACATAGTTAAGCACAAGAAAGCTTCAGTCCATGCTGATTTCCAACAGACGCATATTCCCAGCACATGTGCTAGCATATTCTGGAGTGAAATATTGTTGATTTGGAACACCCACAGCTTGTTTTGCCTGAATTTCCTCTATAGCAATCTCGACTATAACAATCTCTGGTATCCCAGGGTACTTCCAGAGCATTGCTTGCCTTCATTTCACCCAGAGCAATCAAATTTTCTATAGCAGAAAATTACTCTTAAAATTTTTCAAGTTGCACTCTTCCATTAGCAATCATCATTATCATCACTCTGCTCTGGTCAATCTTTGTTATCAAAAAAATATAAAAATTGCACATTGAAATTTGGCAATCAGTGCACTGCATGAGGCAAGGGTGGCATAGATGGATCATTTTCAAGTTATGCAAGAAAGCTCATAATTTGATAGAAGCAAATTAAGATGAAGGATAGGGCTATGGATAGAGCTAGGGAAAGGTTGGTGGCTAGGGATAACTAGCCACTATTGAGTGAAGAATAATCCCCACAACATGGGATTTGAAGCTACACAGAATGGCATATGATGCAACCAGAATCAAGGAGCCACATTTCATCTATGGTGCGAATGACTAGCAATTGCTAGTCATTCACATACCTTAGAATTATGTAGTACCTGAGTACTCCTTATTGACAATCAAAGGATATCGGGGATTTTACCTTGTACATTGGGGAGTATTGAGCTGTTGTTGCACACGGATTTAATGAAAAAGAAGACCACAGAGACTTCATGGAAACTCCACCACTTCTCATATATGACATCCACCCCTGTGAACCAAGTCCTGTAGTTGCTAGGATTTAATATTCTGACTGACTTCTATTTCATATTAAGAAATATATGGTTATGTGGGCATCCATTTGCTGTTCTCCACAGTATTTTTAATGAAACAGCACCACATGGACTACCTTTTCTCTGGCTTCTACCTTCTGACCTATATGGCATGGGTTAACTTTCCAGGAGCAAATGTTATTTCTTCCACCAATCCTGCTCTATGGGTTAAATGCATAATTGCTATTATCTAATTCTAGAGTTTGCAAGCCTTTGTACCTTATCAAGGCTGTTGGTGAAGGTTTTCAATTTGTCAAATGACCTCATTTGTAAATTATTTTGAAGAGTGGTAATTTTTTAAGCAACTAATAAAATAAGTATTTAAGTCAGCCTTGTTTTGAAATTAAGTTGAGTACCTGCCTTTGTAACTGAATAGATACATGAATAATATGTTGCTGTCAAGGTTCATACTTTAAAACAAATGGTGTATAAAATCCATGATCATTGAGTTAACGCCTTAGTTTAACTCTGTATTCTACTTTCATGATTTACAGTATATTTGGAGACCAAATTGGAGTATATACTTCATCAAAGGAAGCAGCCATTGATCAGATGCAGACATTGTTAGAAGCCCATCACAGTTCAGCTAGACTGATTCGTTGGTTCTCACCATATTCTCCTCAAGAAACAGTTACTCAATGGACATTTTACTGTTCTCCTGAAGGTGAGCTCACTTCATCTGAGATTCAATTTTATGAGTTTAAATGAGTGTTTGTCATCCTCAGGTTAAACTTTTGAGTCATTGAGCCCATTAACTGCATCTTTCCATCAACAGCCTAATCTCATACCCTTTCTATCAGGAAGGAGGTAATTTAATTCTGTGCAATTATTTGCTTAATTATATTGATTGCAATGATTACTCATAGTGATGGTGATTTATTACATGCGTGGTGAATGCAAAATAACTGTGATACATATATTGTCGGTTTTTGTGAAATAATGCGATTATGTTACTGAAAGTTAGGTATTTTCACCATAATTGTGCTTTCATCTATTGAAGATGCCATTACAACTTGTACCTAATTTTGGTTGCACTATCATGCAGAGCACTTCTATCCCACATTTTATTGGTCTTACTGTGGTAACTCACGCTGTTTATATTTTCACTTGCGAGGCAGATTTTCCTGAAAGACATCAATATTAATAATAGATTAATTGGTATAATCAGAAATCATTTGGTTTGATGGGGCTGGTAAGACAACAAACATTGAAGGTCAGATTGACATAAGGCCCACCATTATTTTCGTGTTTTTCCATTCATTTTTTTCAATATCACAACCATTGTTATTTCAGGCATAATGTTCAAGCGAAAAAATGGTTTTGTACTTTTTTCTTATTGTTTTTAATCGTTTTTAGTTTCATGTTGCCTATATACTAGGGGCATAGACGCTCATTTCAACTCTTTTCGAGACACATTTTATTAGGTCATTGATATCTTTACTCACTTGTATATTAAACCATTTTTTTCAAAAATCAATATGCGCCTTACGAAATGATTAGATTGCATAACGTACTGCTCGTCTTCCCTCAGACATATATGTATATGTCTTTATTTATATATTTATAGATTCTATATAAGCTAACATTTCTGGATTTCCAAGTACAATTACGCTAGGCATGCATTCTGTTTTTATAGACGTATTACATTTACAGCGCATTATTGTTCCGTAATATATATTCATGGTGAATTATTATTTACCCTCAACACAACATTTAACTTTTTAGTTTTCCTTCCTTCCTAGTTGTCAACTTGAAGCATGTTTGATGAATTAGTACCAGCGATATTCATTGGTTTCCTAAAAGGATGTGTATGTATTTTTATTTTACAAAGTTAAATCGATTTTTGTTTCCAAAGTATATTGTTAAATTTATAAAGTATTTCCTTTTCACGTCACTGTGTGTTAAAGTTTCTCAGATTTACGGATGGTGATAACTTATTAAACTTAGTGCCTAATTTATCGTAGCATTAACACTTAAGTACAAACTCATCTATTAAAATAAACAATATTTGAAATCAACTATCATGTTTGCAATTTTGCTTCAGTTAAAGTTTATTTATTTTTCTAGGTATAGTTGAGAGAAAAATATTGAATTTTTGGAGAGGTAAAGGAAAAAACGATTTGACCTAAGTTAAGTTGGATGAATGTTTTAGAGTTTATGCTTAATAATAATCACACTTACTGCTATGAAGCAATTAATTCAGGTGCCATAAATATTTAAGTTATTTAAGGTTTTATCAAGTCAAGTGTATTTCCTTGAGGGGAGGCAACACAAAAGTCTTGAGTGAACCCCCACCTCCTCCGTCCAAGAAATACAAGAGGGATGATTCGGGCCGCCAAATCCTCATTGCTGAGGAATTAGACACATTTCTGGAGGAAGAAAGTGATTTCAGCGATGATGCTGGGGATACGGAGTGGGGTAACAGTGACGGGGAAAGCAAAGATATTGCTCCCTCTCCACAAACATCATCTTGACCAAGTCCTATTAGCACTACTGGTCCTTCTTTTCAAGGAGAAACAACACTCACACCTGAAAGAACATACACTTGAACATCTCACAGACAGACTACCACACAAATTCCATACACACTTACCCTGGAATAAATATTCCTGAACCTGGAGATGAACCCCGAGACTTTGTTTTACATTCTTTTGACTGATAACATTGTACACATGACAGTGACAGACATAAACAACTTTGCTGACACACTATTGTGACAAAATGTAGCTCCAAAGGCTAGGATACTGAAATGGAAGCGTCTGGGCCCTGAGGAATTTCTCACATTCCTTGGATTATTATACCACATGAGAACCATTCCTCTAAGTTATCTAGGTAATTATTGGAGCACAGATTCATTATTCAATTTTTTATATTTTTGGGAATCCCTGGAAACCCCAGGGAATATCTCTATTCCTTCTGGCTCTACGTAATAAAATTTCTGCTCCATCCCTCTTCATACAAACCTATTCCGCGGCCTTCTCCTTTGTCCCCTCCAAGGATCATGGGCTAATCAAAACATTTCCCAGCCATGCTTAGTTGAAATGAACAAAAGAAGAGGAAAAGGACTCTCCAAAAAAAGGTGCCAGGAGTGATATAAAAAGGCACAAAGGAAAGAGACAATTTTTTACTGCCCGGCGTGCGATGGTTGCCCGCCCTTAAGTCTCATTCCATGTTGCCCAGGGCCCAGCCATACTGACACACCGGTTCCCATACCATCACCAAAGTTAAGCAATGTTGGGCCCGGACAGCAGTTGGATGGGTGACCATACATACCTTCACCATAGCGCTCTTGTCTCCTGTCTGCATGTGGCAGACAGGCATGGGGTTGGCGCAATGGACCAAAAAGGTCTAAGTGCCCGGGCTCCTGCCCCCCCCCCCCTACAAGCAATCTATCTTTCTACACCATTTACTGTATTCATTAAAGAAACATAATAAGAAGTGATCTCATTGTAATTTGGTTAAAAGACAATTTAAATTAGATGCATAAACTTACTTATAACGTAAGTGTAATGGGGAATCATGTACGAATTGGTTCTCACTTAGACACAAACATTAGTCGTTTTATGGATATGTAAGGAGAAGTAACGAACACCATAACACCTTCCTTTTGTCAATTCCCACATTCACATTTGCTCTAATTCATCATTTGAATGTACATATAATCCTTATGACATACTATGTGAATCTTTAAAAATACTGAGACCTAATGCTAAAAGTAATAAAGAATGAAAAGAGAACGGAACGGGAGACATCTAGGCAACACGCACTACAAGTTCTGACTGGTGACTCGTGATGAATTTTTATTTTGAAAATTTTTAAACACTGAATAACGATTTTAAGGGTTAAAATCTATCGGAAAACTAGTAAATAACATTTCAGTCACGAGATAGGTTAATCAAAAAATGGTGCAGCATTCAAAGTGTTAAGCAATTCATCACTCATGTGATACCAATTAAGAAGGGACCAATAAAAAAACTATCGTGGATCATTTATAAGTATTGGCTTGCAAGTTTGGGTTACCTGGTTCCATATGATGGCAATGCCTAAAATGTATTATAATCATAGAGTAGTTACAAGTCACATTTCAGGGTATTCACAGATCGTGAAATTCCACGACCTCGTACATTTCTCGGTAATACTTTCGGAGAGCACAGTCTGCGGATTCCTCAATTTCACCTGCTTTCCCTGGCACAATTTACACCTCTTTCACCTATTTTTCTATGCTGCATATGCGCACTGATACCAACCTTTTATTATCTTCATTAACCCTTTTCCTTTCCAATTCCATTCACTAAAACCTGTGAAGTGCATTTATTTCTCAACACCATCTTGCGAAATCTCACGTTTTCCTCCTAATTCCCTGAGATGGCAAACACTCACAGTATTGCGGTCACGTTAACATTACAATGTAACATTTGGAACGTTGCTAAAATGTTGTGAAAACTTTTTCTGCTGCTGGGGATTTAATGATAGAAATTTGGTGAGAATCTCATGAGAAAAAAAATCATTCCCATAGCCTGGGATTCTAACCCACAATTCTGTTCTAGGCCAGTAGCTTTTCCCATAGAAATTCTTGCATTTATGTGCAAATATTAAATTTACTGTTGCGGCACTTCCCAATGTTAACTTGATTTTATGGCGATTCTTATTACCTAATTATCTCATATTTCAAATTTAAATATATATTTATACATTCTGCATATTATAGCCTTAATTTCTAAACCATTTACTTTGAGTATTTATCATTACATAAGTTTCTATATGCAACTTTCTTAACAGTCTACAATCGTAAAACTTACTGCTGCATTGCAAGATAATTATTGGGATGAATTTGACCATGAATCTCTTTTTATTCATTTCCTTTGTATTTTACATTTATTTAGGCATACTGTAGAAATGACACACCAAACCACCTATCAGGGCTTGAACCCAGGACAGTTCCTTTCAATACATAGCTCCACTTCGTAGAGCACACATGTGAACGTGCATATCATGTGAACCAGGAAATTCATGGATTTTTTTTCTTTCGCTCTCAACTGCCCTACTGTCCACTCAAGCTGTCCACTCAGAATGTACAAAGTTGCTCACAATGTCACATCACATGCAGATATTTTAATTTCACCATGGTTCAAGTGTGAAAACCAATAGTTTTACACGCTAACTTCTCTCGAAAAGGATATATTTTAAGAGTGCTTGTCTTATTGTTGGATAGTTAGAATACATCTCTAAAAATTAATATTTGTGAATCGCAGGTAAGTCATCCTCATTTGGAACCAATTTCAATTTATAAATTAAAGATCGGAATCAAATGTCATTTTAAGCATTATTTTTTTGGTATTTAATTTTGATTTCACAAATAGGTAATGAACTGTGTCATGCAGGTTGCATCCCATTCTGACATGTGAGGGCATAGATCCCGAGGCCAATTGTCACCGCCTGCTACTATGATCTGCTGAGCTGCTATCAAATATATTTGAAATTTGTGTTTATATGTATGTATTCAAACATATTTCTGAGGAAAAGGGATGTGCTTGATAAAAACAAAGTTTTTTTTATACCAGTCAACTTGGAATAACTGCTCTTGCATTAAAGACAAATTATGTATATCCCTGGTAAAAGAGGAAATATGTAGTAATACATTTACCAAGTCAGAATCCATGATGTAAGGAAATCAAATTACTATTTTATTACCCCGTCTAATCATCAGAGATGGGAGATAATTGATTACAAGTATTCTCGGGGTAATATTTAATTGGTATGTAATCGTTTAGTGATTACAGTGATTATGTCGATTTCTCCAGTTTTTTTATTGTTTTTATCTGCATGAGTAGTGGCTTACAATTGTTTATTTTGACTATTGGTTTCGACCAGCTCCCCCTTCATTGTATTCTCAAGATGGATGTCCACCAGAAACATTTTTCTCCTTATATGTTTCACGATTTTCAAAAGCTGTATTGCAACCAAGCTTCTAATTATTGGATGTGGCCACCGAGATAACACCTGGTATACCAGTACTGCTTGAGAACTGCAACTGACTATGCATTGAGGTTTAATTTATCACTTTGGACCATATTGCCCAATATATTGGCTGTGACACCAATATATCGGGCCCCCACGTATCGGTCAGTTAAGCCCGAGATATTCTTGGTGGGAACTTATTCTTAATTTCTTGTTATTTAATGAGCCATTGAGCAAAATGGATAGAAAGCCCTAAGGCTGAAACAATAAAATGGTATACATATCTTCTCACTTCTCATCAGTCATCACAACACCAATGCTTTCTCCTCTTCTCCACGCCAATTTCCACCATAAGTGTGGGCAGACCTTTTTATGAGGTGATGCCTGGAATTGTTTTCATTATACAAATTTGCTGTTGAAAAACTTGATTTGCACTACCAGTTATCCAGCTAGAGTGAATTTTAAGCATTGGTTGTCAGTTAGACAGAAGGAAAAACATGATTTATTTACCAATTTATGGTTCATCAAATTCTCTTGCAAATTTTTAAATATTCATAGTATCATTTTCCCATATTTCTAGGTTATTTAATTTATTGTTCCTCGCCATAAGGTGGTGCCGGTGCACCACCGGCACTACCCGTGCGCAGGCCTATGATTGCCACCCATGGGAATACTCAATATTGGGGCCATGTAGGTTTTAAATAATTAATGCCTAAAAACTGTTATTGTGATGTGATGGTATTTCCTCAAACTATCACGAAATTGATATTTAATAATTAGTTCTCGAAGTCACTAAAACTCACGGAATTGGCCATATATATACCGCTTTCTAGACGTGAGGACTTCGATTTCGGGTGTGAGACAATGGGCATAGAACCGTAGGATAGCTGAAAATTTGAGATAGATACAATGTCGTTAGGTAGATACTAAGTAGGATAATAAAACATTTAAACATAGATTGCGTAATAGTACATTCATAATATATAAATTAAAATTATATTTTTTTATTTTGAGAGAGCAGGGAGGAATACTGGTCAGGAGCACTGTTTCAATTTCTTCACAGTTCCAGACCTCTAGCTCCAGCCTGGTTCCAGACCTGTTCCAGATTAGTTACAGATCAAATATTTTTACCTGGGATGTCTTGGGGCATTTGGGGCCACCAAGGGTATGTGTTCACAATTTTCCTATTGGAGGAGGTTTATGCAAATGTTTGAACAGAAGAAAGAACCATGTAAGGCGGTCTAAATGTTTGATTGTCTTGTCATAATGGAATCTGGTACCCAAGCAAAATTTTTTCAGAAGGTCACAATGTAACAGTCCCATGACATTGATTCTCGGGAACTTCGCACGTTGCCGGAACGTTGCAGCGACGTAACCGCCACTCCTGTGGCGTTGTAGGACCATCACATTGGTAGCAATGCGACGTGCCTACAAAATTACGGGACCGTCAACTGCTACTGGGGTATTTTTTGAAGGACTGAAAAAGTTAGTATGATTGAAAAACTTGTAACACTCTTAGAATTCAATTTTGTGGCAATCACAGAGTTTGTGATAACATGTGAAGTAATTCTAATCTACAAGGAATTGTAATGGATTTCTTTTTTGTAAAGTAATTTTTACTTACATTAGATTACTTTAAGTTTTTGCAGAAGTACATAATTTTAATCTGCCCCAAATACATTTTTTGCGTAATTTTCCAGACTCTCTTACTCATATAGCTTTAGCTTAGATAGGACACCACAGCAGAACCTTTAAACATAGACATGGCCTTCAGAAGACTCCTTGGGCTATAAAAACTCTTTTAGTAGTATGAAATTTTGGTAGTTTTTTATATTTGTAATGTGTAAATGTACATAAAGCATCATGAATTCATTCATGCTTGCCACAAACAGAGCGATGAAATATGTAGAAATTGCCATGAGAAAAAATCAGCTAGGACTGGGAATCGAACCATGGATCTTAGACTTGCTGGGGCAGACCACTTTTCTATGCAGGCTTCCTAATGGCAAGGGGAATTAGGAATCTGGGTAGCATAGTGGTCTGTGCATTGGCCCGGCAAGCCGAAGGTCCATGGTTCAATTCCCCATCCAGGTCATTTTTTATCTCGCGGTAATTTCTGCGTATAAAGCATCATATTGATTCAAAAGAAAAATTTAAAATTGGTGAATATTTCTCATCATTAGTTCTTAATTAGGGCAGTATGTTAAGATCCAGTAATAAATTCAATTAGGTGAATTGTCAATGGTAGGTTTAACTTCGTAGAAGTTCATAATATTAGTACTCATGATCAATTAAAATACTTATCTACACATTTTTTATTGTACAATGCGTTTCACCGATTTACGGTATCATTGGCATTTATTGCATTTACAATGCTATAAATTGGTGAAACATACTGTACAATAAAAAAAATGCAGACAAGTGCTAATTATTTTAATTAATCATGAGTACTAAGTGAATTATATTAAACAAATGAATGTTCTAGATCAATAACCCTTTCACAGAAGAAGATGAAGTGCCAGAAGCTCTTCCCCCAGAATGCATTACCTCCCTGAATCCAATGGTGACAGAAAAGTACATGGGCAACCAGTGGGTGTCACGATCTGGAATGCCCTGCCTCCCTTGGGTTGACCTCTCAGTTGTTGAGCGGCTTTCAACATTTGAGCATCGCTTTCCTGACCCATCCCCACGCCATGCTGGTAACAGCTGTCGAAATCCTACTGGTGGACCATTGGGACCATGGTGCTACATATTATTAAAAGATGAAACAGATTCATCAGGAAGGACAAAAATTAAGGGTGAAGAATGTGGAGTTAGAGCATGTAGATATGAAGGTATGGAGTATTATGAAATACTTTAAGGAAGCAAAAATTCTGAAGGTTCTCTGTGTTTTTCCCACCAACACCTGTTTTCAAGGAGCTTGCGATTATACTAGGTTAATTTTTACTAACCATTTACAAAATGAGAAAATTTTTATCATGGGCCCTGGTTTTCCATATTTTGAAGATAATGATTGCCAAGTGTTACTGACCAGATAATACCTTAAATATCCTAAAAGCTTGTATCAAGTTATCAAAAAATGCACTCATTGCCAACTAAACCTGCAGAGCAAATTTGTATGCTTGCAGCAAGTAAGCAGCAACTTGTTAGAATCCAATTTTTGTTTGGAGGTTTTTGCAGTGATTAGTATTTCCACTATCTACCATTTTCGGCTTTTCTGCTGTGTATACAAAATATTTTTTCTCTACGCATCAGAAAACCTGATAGTTGCTATTTGCTAGTGGATTTTTTTATAATTCACTTGTACATAGTACTAGCAGCAGAATATCTTATTTGCTTGCTGAAATTCTATGAAAATTGTACTGCTAGATTGCATCATTACAGGGTAAGACTCCATCCATCTTATTTTTTGTAAATAATATGCTTTAGCCCTAGGTTTTATTCTTTTGCGAAGTCCAATCAGAATTCCTTCAAGTGTATGTGGAGGTATTCTTCATCAGGAATGTATTCTTTTTATTGGTTATTTTTTTATTGTAGATTGCCGCATGTCTGGCATTGGAACAGATTACATTGGAAATCTAAATAAAACCATTTCTGGTAGGACATGCCAAAGGTGGGACTCCTCATTACCCCATATGGTAAGTTGATGAACTCTTTTAGGTATTCTACACCAATTTTAGTGCACTACCAGAAAATGAAAAGAGGATGCAATAGGCTGAGTGCATTTGAAAAGTGGGTGTGGAGGAAAATGTAGAAAGTGTGATGGATGGAAAAGAAGACAAGAAAGTGCTTGGTATGGTAGGTGAGGAGAGAAAACTTCTGGAGGAGAATTGGAGATTGAGCATGTGGTTGCAGTGGGTTATGAAGGGGGAAGGGATGCTTAAGGCCGTGATAGAGGGGAGGATGTTGAGTCACTGGGGAAAGTAGAGAGTAGACTCTATGGACGGGATGAAGAGGGGTAGGATACATGCTGAGCTGAAAAATGGAAACATGTTAGGAGATAATGATCTTAATCTCGTAAAAGATTAGTACATAGGGGTATCTCTTCTTCTATGAAGTCTTCATTTACCAGTAGGTAACCTCTAATAATTATAATAATAAAAATAATCTATGGCATGAACTGTATCACAGGTACCTAAGGTTCTGCAGAATTCTTCTCTCTATGCTGATCAAGACCTAAAGAAAGCTAATAACTTTTGTCGAAATCCTTCTCGAAATAATGCTGGACCATGGTGCTACACTACTGACCCCACAACTCCAGCTGACGTCTGTGATATAAGAGATTGTGCAAAACCTGGTGAGTATACTTAAATTAATACTTTCCAGATTCCATCTTTCACATCCATAGTTATTATGCATCGGTATCTGAAAAGGATATCTCTGCTTTGAATTGAATGATTTATGAATTGAGCGGAAAATTTAAAACTACTGCTGTCAAAATATGTACAAATGTATTTGGTGAAATAGGAGAGCAAAGTTCACTTTCAACTGCTGATTTTATGACAGTGTCTCAGTGGTTCCATGCCAAATTTACTGTTCTAAATTCTGTGTATTTGTTCACCAGACAATGAAATCCTATGAATGTGCCAAATTCAGAGTGAAAATAGCATTTACCTGGATAAGGATATAGCCCATATTCCCGTAGTTCAGTGCCCACTAATCCTCAAAATTTAGGAGATCCACCAGTTCTAGGTAGAGTAGTAAAGGTTATCTTAGTGTATTTACCAAGGCAGCCATGGATTGATGTGTATGCTTGGTACACGAAGACAATATGCCCTTCTCTGAAGCATTTACCTGTCATATCGAAGAGGTAATATTGCACAATTCTGATCTTCTTTATCATAATACTGTAACTTCTTCTTCTGAATATCTTGATCAATTAATACTAACACTTGCACTTCTGTATCATCAATTTTGAAACTTCATATGAAACTGTAACTGCACTGGTCAGGCATAGCATGCAATTTTTAAGTGTAATACCATGTAATATCTGTTACTTGCAACATGATAATAATGAATATATAATTTGAAAATACATATGAATGATACAGTTTACAGTATTTAAAATTTTATAATCTTGGTAAAATCTTTACTCACATGATGGCTAATACAATGCTGATTTTATTACTCAGGTGTAATAGGTAACATGACATACATGATGGCAGGTGCCAGAATAAAACCTGCAAGGCTGCCTAAGTACATTCAATGGTTTAATAGTTGCACTCAACATAATGAAAAAACTATTTACATATATTTTAATGATTTTTCCCATCAAGACCAACTTACAGTTCATCACTTCTTGAAATCACCATCATTAGTCATTAAGTGAGTTAAGGAGAGGGAAATTATGCAAACCAAAATCACATTTAAATATTAGCAATGCGACTCTATGACCATAGTTGAAAGCAACACCAAGAATTGAGAAATGTTTCAGAACTGCAGAAAGAATTTTTAGGAAGTCGATCTGTCTATGTCAGAACCCACTAAACTAATGGCCTTTCTCTTCCCTCTACCTCCAACATCTGTGTGGTGCCACCGTTGATGGCACCTGAATGTGGCCATGAGTCAAAAGAACAAATGTAACATAGCCCCTATAGTCATTCAATCCTAAGATTGGTTAAATAGAACCCTCAATTCTACCTTGTCCCCCTACTAACTCTTTTGCCGTTGTAGTTCTTCTGTTTCTTATTGAATTTTACCTGGATTATGTATCTGTCCCTTGGTCTTCCTCATAGGACTTTCCCATCTGTGTATTATGCTCCTTAAGCCTGTTTCACACAATCGTGTGTCGCATACAAGTCGAGGGATCATTTATGCGATGCTTTTCAATGATAGGGAAAGGGATACCTTGAGCATTCATTTTCTTATTTCACATGATCATTACTGCAAAGCTTTGAGAATCATTTCCACATTAGTTTTTCTATTTTCAATCATAGAGTAAATTTTTACATGTGAAAAGAATGGCTCCGATTGGTTGCAGGCCAGTTTACGTACGTGTTCAGGGGTGGAGTACTTGATGGTCATAAATGATGGAAAAAGTGATAGGGATCCCTATCATTGCCTCTATCCCTTAAAATGAATATATCAGAGAGGCATTTTTTGAGCTGTCATTGCCACCATCCCTGAAACTGTCCATGAAAAGTGATCATGTGAAATAGGCTTTACAAATTGGTCTCTCAAAAATCGTCCTATCCATTTGGGTTTTATCTTCCTGATGGTGAACTGTATGGAATTTTCCTCTTATTTTCTTCTGTGCACTTCCTCAATTCTGATCTTATCCACCATTTGATCTACAGCACCAGCATCAACTTTTGAAAGCCTCTACATATTATCTCCGTTAACAATTTTCCAATGGTCCTTGTCTTTGAGCCAAATAGCATTGCACACAACTCAACTGTGTTCAGGTTCTGCTACTATATATAGGAAATCCAATTTCTTCAGCACAGAAGTGGTTTTATTTTTCATCATTAATGGTTTCTTGGATAGAGTTATTCTTCATTTGATGTCCGTTCAACTTCTTTCATCCCATGTCATGCAGCTTCCAGCAAAGATTAATGATTTCACTCATTCTAGCACCTCTCCTAACAGTGCAATGTCGCCTTCAGCTTCTCTCTTCCCAATACCAGCATCATCGTATAACTTCATCTTTTATGATAGCATTTCTTCCCATCTTCTGCATTTTCAATGTTTTTTGCAGAGACGTGTACGATCTTAGTGAGGGGAGTTGGTGAAGGTCGATTGCTGTACATACTTCCTCATTGGAAGACACAAGGTCTTTCAATTTGGCTCAAGGAGTGGGATCCTGATCACACTGATGGCCTTGTTTTTGTTCTGCGTCCATCAGAAGGAGACAGGTTTGTGCACATACGTAGTTGATTAATATTCTCTCATATAAATCTAGGTTCATTCATCATAAATCAAAAATATGGTCTTATAAATCGATGGTTGGTTTTGGTTTGCAATACACTCTTGGTAACCTGTCATACCAAAAGATCTGGTAATTATTTTGAAAAATACACAAGAGTGGAGGACGAACTACTTTTGCACTGATAATTAATTTCTTCATTGCTGACAGAGATGGGTATTTATTTAAATAAGTACCTAAGACACTTTGGTTTTTAAAATATCATAATAGCATCACCGTAAACAGAATAAATATGTATTCATGCCCAAATTTTAATATTTGCAGATATTACAAGCTGGTCATTGGAGCAGATGATAATCAAAAAGTGAAAATGTTTTACAGGAATGCATCAGGTAGTATAACATGCTCATTTCCTAGATACATGTGATACGCTATGTATAAGCACCCAATTGGCAGATGTCTTGTTCAAGTTTTCTTATAAATACATAAATATTTATGTACTTATTTTTATTCCATAAAAATCTATATGTAATAAAACACAGTAGCTGCAAGGGGCATAATATAGGGTCAAATCCACTAGTAAATTGTTAAGAGAGCTACTCTAATTTCTTTCTTAGCAAAATGAAAGTCAAATGTAGGTATTAATTGACCAGTAAATAATAATATATAAAAAATACTTTTTAAAAACCATGCTTATATCCAAGTGTAACAAGTGTCTCAGTAAAGGACTCAATAGCAGGATAAGGACGCACTGAGTGCCAGAGGTCCATAAACCGCACTACTTAATTTGTGCTAGGAGTCACATTTTCACTTTACTACAAAAACGCAACCCGCAAAACAAAACTTAATTTATAAACAATTTAATTTTAGTAGATTTACTCAGTAATTAGTGAATTTAATGACTGATTCATGTATTGTCATAGAGATTAAGAAAGTGTGTCAAATTTCAGCGTGATTGAACATTGGGAAGCGGGTTATATTTTGGTTACAATATTCCATCCAGACAAACAACAAACAAACGGCAAGTGGAAATAAGCGTGGTAAAAGGAAACTTTTTGAATTATAAACAAGTATATTCAGTAGCTATTTCATATTAACTCTTTTATCATGCTCATAATTAATGATAAAGTTTGATGGTAATGAGTTGATAGGCATTCATTCATGTTTTAGGGGAACATCTGGTGAAAGAGAAGACAGTGCATTATGTAGTTCCTGCTGGCCGCTGGGGAGGGTTCAACCTCAAAATTGGTCATGGTTGGCTCATCTTGAGCTATGAAGGCGTCAGTGACCAGCGTCTCTTTGACTGGACTCATTATTACGATGAAAAAACTGATGACCGTTCTGATTTTCCAGTCACACCTCTCTTTCTTACATTCACATCTTATTTGGGAAATACAATAGGCTTGCATTTTCCTTGTTGGGGTGAGCATATCATGTAACCTTTAGTTTAT
Source organism: Pyrrhosoma nymphula (assembly GCA_963573305.1). Taxonomy (NCBI): domain Eukaryota; kingdom Metazoa; phylum Arthropoda; class Insecta; order Odonata; family Coenagrionidae; genus Pyrrhosoma; species Pyrrhosoma nymphula. The sequence continues at coordinate 38,256,248 of OY754330.1, forward strand.
GTTAAGTCTTTTGATTAAACAAAAGTTTGAATTTTTAAGTTATAATGTGATGGTCCTTGGCTATAAGGGGTGGCAATAATTTGTGGTAAATGACATTATCTTCGGTGAAATGGTGAAGAAAGCATCAGTCGCAACTTTTTTAGCTTCTTTAACTTAAGTCTTAAGACTCCTTACATTTGTTTGACTGGACAAATCTTGGGTGAAAAATACAAAACCACTTGCAATTAAAAGAATTCTTTTAATTGCAAGTGGTAGATGTGTATTTTTCACCCAAGATTTGGCCAGTCAAACAAACCTAAGGACTATCCCCATTCAATTGTCGTTGTTCTTAGGTATGTTTGCATCACAACGTTATCGATTAAAAAGGAGTATATTGCCTCATTTACGCGGCAGCCGGTGATGGCTATTATATTGCTGTCGGTAGTAAAAGTTAACAATAAAAAATATCTTCACACTCGAAAAACACTGGTCTGAAAGGTAAAAAAATATTTGATGCATTTTAAACGTTTTTTTCCTGAACCTCCACTACTTAGTAGTAAGGAGAGAAAATCCTTTTTCAACAAAAAAAAATATTTTGGCCCATAAAGGGTAATAGATCGCATTATCCATCATACCACATGGAATTAGAATGCCTTGAATCATCACTTAATCATCATTAAGCTTTGGCCGTATTCTGTTCTTGCTCATCTGGTTTTTGTCACCAATTCGAGAGAACTTCATTTGACTTTATATAAGTCGGGTGTTTCGGATTTAATCAAGGCTTTTCTGGTGAATTTCAGCAGAATCTGGAATATGATTGAAAGTGAGCGTCGGATTGCATATTAGGACCGATTTATGAATTTTGTTTCTCCTCCATATCGAAAAAATCTTGTAGCGTCACATACTTTCATTGATTAACACAATTTCCTACCGAAAAGAAAGAAAAGTAAAACGTTCTCAGGATGTCATGTAAATATAAATTAATACTGAAGAAAAGAGGCTATAATAATTTAATATTCCGTTCGAGAGACCGATGGTGACTCGAAAAGACTTTGCCTCTGGTATTTTAATGTATTATCATGCTTTTCCAGAATGCCACGTGGAGAAGACTTCAACGGACAGGTTCACCAAACTTTTGCCCATCAGGCGCCCTCTGAATTCCACAACAGATAACTCAACTCATTTGGAGTTCCTCCTTCGTGGGACTGGTATAGCACTCATACCTTTAATGCGTCAGCCGGGAATGGGGGATTACCACGGCGTGACCATCGGCGAGAGGCATGGCAATTTCTCATTCCTGATCCGCAAACGGCCAAAGACGAGGATAAAGGTGCTCGCACGAGCAAGTCTCCCCCAGAAACTCCTTCGTTTGGACCAATGGACGCGTTTCACTATCAGGTGAGTTTTTATCAATTTACTATCCAGGTGACCCTTACCCCTCCTTTTCTTCCACCCCGGAAATTACTGAGCCTCCGCAGGAAGGCCTGATCAAGACTTTTGAGGGAAGCAGTAGTGCCGTCCCCAATATTTATCAACGCCGTAGCACATACTCCCATTGGGGGCATGAGGGGTCATCTTCGTCTGATTAATCTACCGATTAAAGGTAGGTAATGATGAAAGTCAGATAAAATCCAACAGACTCTTACACGTAAAGTGCCCTATCTGCCCCTAGTATTTTTTTCTTCATCTCAGTGTAAGTTCTACCTTTCTTCATCCCGTCCATAAAATATATTCCTGTCTTCCCCTTCCCCGCTTGCCTAACATCCTTCCTTCTATCACGGCCTTCAGCAAGCCATCGTCCCTCATTACCCCTTCCAGCCACCTACCCTGCCTTCCCCTAATCTCATCCACCAGTTTCCTCTCCTCACTGACCATGTCAAGTACTTACTAATTTGTCTTCCTTTCCGTCCACCGCACCTTCTCCATCCTCCTCCACACCCACACCTCGAACCCCTTCAGCCTATTTTCGTCTTCCTTTCTCAAGACCACGTTTCTGCCTCATACATCGCCACATTCCATATCTAGCTCTTCACCAGCCTCTTTTTTACATCCTTACTTAAGGTCCCTGTCATCAGCACCCTTCTATTATCTACATCTACATATTACCCCGCAAGCCGCCTCAATAGGCGTGTGGCGGGGGGTGTTAGGACACCAGCCGTTTACACATACAAAGGAAACGCTCTAATGAAATTACGCCTAGCATTTATTAAAGTCCCTTATTGTTCGGGGGAAAAACGAATTCCCAAACCTATCCGTTCGGAAAAATATCTCTCTTAATTTATCGGTTCTGTTGGACCTGGAAATATAGTGGGGTTCTAATATGATGTTCTCCGTGTCGCTCTGAAAGATAATCTATTCTCAATTTTTCAAGCAATCTAAGCCTAGGGCGCAGCCTCCGAGTCTCTAGCGGTTCCCAGCCTAATTCTTTTAACATCAGTGTATCGCTGTCTGTACGCCCGTAGTAGTTTTTGACGAATCGCGCAGCTTTCCTTCGTATTTTATTAAGTTCCCGGATTAAGTCTTTCTGCACCGGATCCCATATGCTCGCTGCATATTCAAGGTGTGGCCGGACGAGTGCGAAATAGCACCTCTCTTTTACTTTTTCATCCGAAAATCTTCCCACAATACGCTTGACGAATCCTAGCTTCTTCAGAGCCCTGCCACAAATATTTCTTATGTGTGTTCCCCACGATAGGTTCGAGGTTATCGTAACTCCCAGATACTTCACTTCATCTGTCGCCTTTATTTTAACACCATCCACAGCATATACATGGGGGTAGTTGGACCCCCTCCGCAATAAATGTACCGCCGTGCATTTGCTCAGATTAAGTTCTAGTCCCCACTCTTGGCTCCACACATGAACGTTGTTTAAATCCGATGATAGAATTTCAAAGTCAGAGTGATCATTAATTTCGCGATAGATGACAGCGTCGTCAGCAAATAAACGTATTTTACTGCTAATTCAAGAGCATAGGTCATTTATGTATATAATGAACAAAAGGGGGCCGATTTCGCTTCCTTGTGGGACACCTGATGTCACTTTGACTACGTCAGAGCTAATTCCGTCAAGAACTACTTTTTGCTTACGATCACTCAGAAAGTCGCGTATCCAGTCCATTTGCCAGTAATTTGTATAAAAGTTTGTTGTGTGGTACCGTGTCGAAAGCTTTCTTAAAATCTAGGAATAATGCGTCCACTTGTCTTTCCGATTCACCAGATTTGAGAACGTCATGAAGAAAGAGCGCGAGCTGTGTTTCACATGATCTACCTTTCCGAAAGCCGTGCTGACAGCCATGGAGGAAGTTAAGACTGTCCAGGAACGTCATGATATTGCTAACGACGATATGTTTGAGTATATTGCCTATAATCGACGTTAGTGAAATTGGTTGATAGTTCCCTGGGTCCTGTCTGTTTCCCTTTTTGAATATCGGTGTAACGTTTGCAATTTTCCAGGCTATTGGTATCTTTCCTTCAGACAATGACTTCTTGAATATTATGTCTAAGAACGGTGAGATCTGTGGCACTAATTCCTTGAGGACACGCGCGGGTATTCCCTCCGGACCCGGAGATTGACTATTTTTTATCGACTGTAGCTGTTTATTTATCCCATCGCATTGAATAGTGATTTCTTTCATCGGTTCCTCAGTGAATGAAATGTCAAAATTACATGCAGTATTATCTGTAGTGTATACACTTTCGAAGTAGGAATTTAACGTGTTAGCTTTGTCAATATTTTCGGTGACAAATTTGCCATCTTTATCAAATAACGAATTTACGGTTGAAGATTTTCCCTGAAGCTCTCTCGCAAATGACCAAAAAGATTTCGGATTTTCTTCGAGTAATTCACCGAGTACTTTTTTCTTGAAATTTCGCAATGCAGTATGCATTGTACGCTTATTGATTGAACGCTTATTGAACGCTTCCTTCGCTAGCTCTATTCTCCTCCTAATGTCTTTGCTACCATTCCCATTTTCTCCTAGCGTACTACCCAAGTAATTAATTTGTTCTACTTGCTGTCAGCAGCCATTAATGCGAGAATTGGTTCGCTGCAGCTCTCGACTCCATTCTCATCTCAGCTAACCGCTTCATTCCTACATAGTCCTTCACTTTGACGTCTTTCATATTTTGCCTGATGTATTCCATTCTTGGTCTTCCTCTGTAATTTTTCGATTCATTTTTGCTTCCATTTTTGTTATCAGTTGGCTACTCTGTCGAAAAATATGTCCAGTAAATTTGTCTCTTCTTTCTCTCAGGTCTTCTCACTATGCTTCTTTTCTATCCAATTCTTCATAGGACCTCTCCGTAGATGATTCCCTCCGTCCATTAAATCTTCTTCATTATTCGATGACACTACATCTCCATTGCTTCCTCTTTCTTTCGCTCTGCAGCTCCAGGCTTCACTTCCATATAATAGCATGCTCTAAATGTATGTTTAATGAAGTGACTCTGTACTTGTATTACTAGCTGTGAGCAGACTCCTCTTTTGGTAGAATGCCGTCTTTACTTAGGCTATTCTGCTCTCAATATCTTTCTCGTTTTACTACTCACATAACATAATTCTTCCACTTACACGATATATCGCTTTTCAAGTTTGCCGATATATCTGGCTTCTTGAATCCCCCCACCAATCTTTGTTTTCTTAATACTATAAGTCCAAAAGTTGTACTTCTTTATTGTTACGTTCATGCAGTTTACCATTCTAGTCAGATCTTCTTACTTCTTTGCAAGAAATTCTATATCATCAGCAAATCGTAGCATGCTGACTTTTTCTCGATTCACTGGTTTTCCTGTTTTTAATTGACTAATTTTATTCAATTTTACTGCATGAGGGGTGAGGAAAGCATTGTTTGTGCCATATCCCTCTGCTTTTCTCGTAACACCGTGTCACAAATGGGAAATTCTTACCCGGATACGCCTTACAGCTTTGAGCCCAATGGTGAACATTGCAGCATTATTTTTATAAAAAACCTTGAAAAAATCGCCTAGTCAGTACTTATGCTTTTCTGACGTTAATAATCAAAATGCACGTCGTAATCTTCTCCTAAATAAATTTTGAAACAATTTTTGAAATAATAAAAAAGTACAATTGTGTAATATATGTACTCTTTTTAAACGAAGGTGGATTTTATTAGGGTTTTTTTCAACGGTTACATTGAATGTGGGGGCGGGTCTGTCCCTTAGAGCTGCGAATCGATGTTGAATAAAAAAATTCCAATCATAAAGGTCTCAAATATGACTAAAAATCACGTCCTGTGGAATGAAGATAATTGATATGTCCGATAATTTATTGTTATTTATTGTTATTCAAAGGCTTGGTATGATATAGCTTTGAATTATCATAAATTTATCTCGTGTCACTGAAAAATGGGGCAATAGGTCATGAGTATTTCAAAATACCAATTTCTTGGAGACTTGAAGGCAAACTTTTCCTAAATGAAATAAAGAACTCTCATTTGTCATACGTGCTCCAAAATATCTTTTCCTCGAAGTTTCACAGCCAGAATATCATGGTAGTTTTGAAAAGTTTTACTCCTCTCACGGGTTTCACCTATGACCTTGACCGCATCTGTCATTCAAAAATAATCTCGGATTCTTGACTGGAGCATGAATGTGTTGGTGAAGGGCCCATTATCCAAACCTGGACTCTTCAATCCTTTTGTGATTCAGGCCATTAAGATGTTTTCCAAGGGCCCCTTGGGATGGAGAAAGAAAGAATTTCGACCGTATTGTGGTAAAAGACGAACTAGAACCTCAAATAAAGCGACGGAGATACAAGGAGGCCTAAAGAAATGGAATGCAGCTTTTTTATTTTTATCCTAATGCATTCGTATGTATAATGGAGGAGGAAACAACGATGGAGGAACAAGTTTTGCACTAAAGGTGGTTGGGGTGGCGAGAGGTGATTCATTGTGGAGCGGGAGTCAAGAGGACATCTCTGGTGGCTGAGTGCATGGCTTCGTGAACGCGGAAGTCTTTATCCCAAGATACATTTCGAAGATTCATCCCTAGATAGACGACTTTTTCGATTATAAAAGCATTTTATAGCTTTATACTTTGGATGCACGTCTTTATCGATGAAATATGAATAACTGTCAACTGCCAGTGAGGTAAAAACAAATATTCCTCGAGCAGGCACTTAAGTTTTCACGTTTTCCCGAGTACGACATAAAATGGACTGTCGTTCAGGCTCTGCTATGGAGTTTAAGATATTTCCGTCATATTTTCTTTTAGCCCTCCTTTCTCTTTTCACCTATTATTACAATTATTTTGTGATTTACCGGTGTAGCTAGGTTTTTTCATGAATGAATGCTACTTTAAAATTATTTCTTCATCTCGGCGTAAATCCCACCTCTTTTCACACAGTCCATAATGCCGATTCTATTTCTTCCTATTCCTCGTTTACCCAGCATCCTCTCCTCTATCACGGCTTTTAGCATCCCTTTGCCTCTCATGACCTTTCCCAACCACCTTGTCTGCCTCTTCCGAATCTGCTACAGAAATTTACTCTTCTCACCCCCCACATAAAGTTCGTCTTCCTCTCCGTCCAATGCACTTTCTCCGTTCTCCTCCACGGCCACATGTCAAAAACCTGCAGCCTATTCTCGTCAACTTGTCTCAATAGTTCACGTTTCTCCACCATACAACGCTACACACTATAACAAATTCTTCGCCAACCCATTCTTTAAATTCTTACACAAGGTCCCCGTAATCAGCACCCTCCCGTTGCTTAACACCTACTTTGCTAGTGCAATTCCATTAGGATTAATATTTTGTGGAAAGATGCCCGGTTCTCTTATTCTATGAGAATGACTTAGTGTGTATGTATTTTTTATTTTAGTTCATATGGAATTCATGAGTTATCCAGTTCACGCTGGTCATTTGAAAATATTGACATTTCGTGGCTTAGAAAGATTATTTGTCACTGTACCTGATTCGAAATTTCTAGAAATTTTAATTTAATTTCAATAATGTAAATTACATCTATCTTGTAAAATTAAACAAATAAGTAAACTCTTTAAGAAAGCCATTAAGAAGTCATTTCAGTTGTAAGAATGCGTCCAATACTCTTTGTGTAGTAATGAAATAGCTCCTTGCTTTATCCAATCGGTCTATCTTACTCATCAAAAGAAAATATAATTGTTAAAATATGGCAGCATTTCTGAAAAAAAGTTTTGCTACAGATAGGTCTTGTATTTGGAAATGAGAGAAAATAGTAATAAATAGTGTGCCGCTCAATAAGCACGGAAGTCACGTCATATTTTGTGTATGTATTCTTTACTCTACTTAGTTTCCAATCAATTATGTCATACAGAGAGTAAATTTATCGAGCCTATAAGCTTTATTTTGTTTCCATTAAAAATTTATTAAATATGGCGAAAATATGAGCGCAGTCATTCTAGATAAAAGTGTTTTGTTCAGGGAACTTACCATATTTGCGGCCAGTAGAACATTTTTGCCTGACTTATTAGAGAACTAATTTGGAATTTATCTTTGATATAAATACTCTCTAATTGTTAATATGGACTATATAGCCCTTCGTAGCTCATTGGTTACCTGAGGCCTAATTATATTCGTAATTAATTGAATAAAAGTAAATAGAGCGAATGATCTAAAATCCTATTACTTTAGGTTATAAAACAATTTTCTCTTCGTGGGAAAAAAGGTTACGATTCATCAATAGGAAATATTCCTAAAAGGTTTTAATTTTGTTTTAGATTAAAAGTGTCGACGTGGTGAGTAAATATCACTGTTTACTGTCGGCATGAATGAGAAACCATTTTCTAGCATTCCGGTATACAAATCTTTGACTTTTACAACTCTCTGATTAGTACAATTGCCACTCTGTTAGAAAACATGTAATTATTATTGATTTTACAAACAAAAGTTTTAAAGCGTCTGAAGATTATTATGTTGTGATTCAGTGCTTTTCAGACTTATCATCATGGCGATACCCTATGAACCATGAACGCCCTATTCTACGTATTGAAAGGTTGCACCTTGATGTTACCATGCGAAATCCAGGGGTGTCACAAGATCCAGTTTAGAAAGCGATGCTATAAGTAAACCACACGCTTAGGTAAAATGGGATTGTACTTTCTACTTTATGCTCCGATTCTGGGAGTTTGTAGTCCGTGACGAGATATTTTGACGAAAATTTGAAGTTGGCACCATCTATGTCCTACTTGATGAGTTATTTAAACCGGTAAAAAGCAAGTCACATAATCTGATGCTAAACTGTAGGTTTCCGCAGCGTTAATGCGAGGGTTCCTGCATATTTTGGGCACTCTCCACGTTGGCTGTATGTGATGACAGCAGTTTCGACCTGATAACGCCCGTCGGAAACAGGTGAAACTGTTGTTAGCAAACAGGTATCGCCAACACGGTGAATATCCGAAAACAATACAGGAATCCTCAAACAATTAGGAATGGTATCCAATAATCAAACACAGGAACTGTGATATCTTATGTATAGATTGAATGCATCACAAAAGTGACGTCATTTCTTCATTTGTGAAAAGTGCACTTAACAAGTGCCTTACGCAAGAGCCTTTTTGATTTGCGACGGATAAACAAACCGCTCGTGTGAATTTGTTTCAAACCGATAGTGTCAATTAAAACATTCATCACTTAAGAGAATTTATATCAATCGGTCGTGTATTTCATCTCAATAAAATAATTGTTGACATTCTCTGAGGTCTGTTTTGCCACTGCGTATAGCTTTGATTGATCTTTATGTCATTTCACCTCTGAATGAAAATTAGAAGTTTTGCGTACTCGGGAAATATACCTCAATATTTGTTAACGTTTTCCTCCGATATTATTATCATAAGGTTATTTTCTCAATCAAAGAAAAGTCCTCAAATAACGAAAATCAAAGAGTAAATGCCAATTTCATCCAGAAACTTTCAGTTTTGATCATCAGCTGTGTGCTTAATTTTTGATCAATTAAATTATGGCCTTGAATTAAATACTTTTATGTCGCAACGAATATTTTGTCATGGGATTCCCAATGAAAGCCTTCGGGTGTCATTAACGTTAACAGATGGTTATGTTACCGGTTGATTTTCCCTACTCTTCGCATACTCCTTGAAATCTCAGCCTTTGTCTTTAAGTCTGTTGTTTTCTATATTAATTATGCTCCTTAAATAGCTTTACTGTATAAAAAAGAAAAGAAGTACTCATTGATCAATACAGGAGTATTTTTTGCATGAAGTGCGTAGTTTTTTCACCGAATAATGGGATTTTAGTGGGTTTAAAACTCCCAAAGAGAAAGTGATTTGTTGTTTGTGAATGCTTTTACCGCCAAGTAGGAAACCGCGGAAATTGTGTCTTCCGGAATCAGCGGCCTAACGAGAGGTGAATTTGCATCATCCTCATATAACACGGGAGGAGGGATCAGAATCCACCCCCATAGAATTTACGGTATATACGTCTCTACCTTAATGGCTTGCTCCTCCGGAACGCCAGCCGTGTATGTCCCTTCCCCCGGTTGATCGTGGCCTCGTTCGACTCTCGCATAGTGTCTGCGGCGTCGGCTCGGCCGTGCATTTCCCGAATGCTTAATCGCATTCCCGTGCTTCGGGTGTCCCAGTCCCGCCGAGGAAGTGGGCGGTCTGGTCCGCGCCTCCGTCGAGTAATTCAATTTGAGTCGGCGTTTGATGTCGGAGAGCGCATTAGCACATCAATAACCTCTCGGCTTATTTAATTGTAAACTTACGAGACCGGTGCCATGGGAAGGGGAGAGAGAGTTCCCATGTCGACTAATTAAGGACCCACTCGTCCCCGGTCTGCGGGCTGAACTTCTTTCTCTCCCCCCCGCTTCTTTCCCGTCTCGAGGGCGGCGTAATCTTATCCAGGAATTAAAACTTGCCATGCTTCAGAATTTCATCTTCAAATGAAACTTTCCCCTTCACTCCCTTGATTAGCGACCGAGGCTCATCCGGGCAAAATTGAAACCGTGGTCGATACAGCTTGTTCTCTTTGTGCGAGTGAAAGCATCACCGCTTCCCTTCTTTCCCCGCCTGTTTGGTTTCGTTCCGTGAATTTGGCGAGGTGATTCCATTACCCGGCTTTTGGAAATAATAATTGGCAAAGGTGTCCTCCTCTTCGCCGACATAACGCACTTATCCCCTCTCGGGCGCTGCACCCGTCTCTGCGCTGATGAATGGTGGCACCCGAGGCAATACATTTAATGCGCGTCTGTTAAGCGCTATTTACGTAATTGTCACGCACCAACTGTCTCCATAATTAACTGTTAAGCCTAGGGTTAAGTTTGGATTAGGGATTTTATCGTGATGGGGATGATTATCACCGGTTAATCAAAGAAAGGTGCTGATGAGTTCCCCACTCCATGGTTGTCTATATTTCCAGGTTTTTCAATTTCATTTTGCTCACAAAAAAGTGTGAGATGAGGATATATCTCGTCTGCTTTCTGCCGAACCAATATTTTTTTAAATATTTTATACCAAACCTACTGACGGGTAACCAGCTAAAAGTCTGGTTCAAATATTGAGTGATTTTGTAACCAATGATTATGATTTAGGAAACAATGAATATAGCCACCCTTTGTGCCAAAGGCATAGCCCGGGTATTGAAGGATTCATAGGACAAATAAACATCGCTGCTATTGAAAATGCTCCTTTTGACGTTGTCAACCGCTGGATTATACTCTACTCTCCTATCCTGATTAAGATACTCAACGCACATACCAACGTTGAATGGCGGAACTCATTTAAGCCATTGAATGTAAATATATTTATGTACACAAGGGAAGTGATCAAGCTGTTATTTACTCAGAAGACGGCTCAAGAGAACTTGAGGGACGAGGTCACCATCTATCAACCTAGGTGCTATTTATTAAGTAGTAATGAGTCTTCGTGGCCCATTATTGGGTTTCCCGTGCATTAAACAGGACAAACAATTACTCAACTCTCCGTGCACGAAATGGAAAACGAAGGAATTACAACGATCAAAACAAACAAGATAGGATACGAATTCCTCAAATTATCATGCTAACAGTGTTTTTTAGGCTTTATGGTTTTCTTAAAAAATAAGTTTAATGTTTTTCACATCCGATGAAGTTCAACGGGTACCTTCAGCTAGTATTTTTTATAATATTTTATATTAATAACATCTTTCCTTTTCCCCTTAATTTCGTATTCCGTACAACTTGGGATGCCTAATTTGTACGGAGTTGTCTAGTACGATAAGGTTTATCAAGTTTTGTTTCAAGTATCGAGGTCCAAATATAATGTTTATCTGCTCATAAAAGTGTGTTGACCGGACGTTGCAAGTAAAACATGTGATGCTTTTCCACATGGAAACGTAGATGATAATTTTATTTGTGCTTTCCGCAAAATTACGACGGTTGTTGCATTGATAATAAGTATGCTTGATGTCGTTACATATGCATTGACATTTTCATGGTGAAAAAATTTGATTGAGAAAATTGGTTATCACGATAGCTATTTACAGAATGTCAGACACTAGTGCATTCCTGATTGTAACAAAATTTTGCAATTGTACTTCAGATGATTCCTTCATCTTTGTAGCCACATTAAAGTTAAGTTCTTCTTTGTGCGTTTCAAGAAAGTTTTACCCATAGATAAAATTACGGCCCCGTACAATTGATTTCACTAAAAATAAAATATTACTTAATCAGTCAGTATAATGCATGGCGTACACACCTTCTCTTGTTGATATTGCCGTAAGGTTTTCTGATTTCAGACCGATGTTCTGTCATGACAATTCGTGGCAGCCGAGCCTGGTGATGTGCAATATGCGTTTTAAACGCTCTGCTGTCTGACTCGTGTCTGTCGTTTGCTGGAGAACGTTGGAAGAAAGGTCAATCTGAGTTTTATTGATTTATTTAGCAAAGAGGTTGGGAATAAAGGCCTACAAATCCATCTAATTCTGCGCAGAGGGTTTGAGAATACACAAATATTTGTATTGTCTTAGGCTGGAATATGTGTTTCCACCTAGTTCTCTCTCCTCCGCTCTGATTTTTTTCAGTTTATATTTAAAACAATGTCAATGTAATCCGTGACGTAAAGGAAAAAGTGAAGCATAAGCACACGAAGATTTTATTCACAAAGGATAATTTAAGGATACATTTGGCCAAGGAATTTAAGGGTGGCCGTTGTAATGTCATCAAGATTTTTTAAAGGAGATGCGCATGTTGTCCAGGATTAATAGACTCCGATGAAAGATTGGAAAGTTGTACCATGATGGGAAGTAAAGGTAGACAATTGGATCTCCCGAGAAATAACCCTTATTTTATAGCCCCTCCAGTTTGTGGCCAATGTAGTAATACCTCCCCGGGAAGATATCCAATCTTAAAATATTTTACTCACAGCAAAGAGCCTTAGGGACAGCGACAAATATACCTTGGGGCAGGGGACACAGCTAAACCAATCGTCGTGCGCTTGGCTACCTCGAGGCTAAGAATCTTTCGGGCCGGCGGAAAAACAGTGGCTGCATCATCGTTCTCCGGCAAGCTGAGGGTGGGGTGGCGTGCGTTGAGCCCTGGGTGCCGTCCAATGGGCGTTTTTGACATCTGGAGAAGAAATATTTGCATGCCGGACAGCTCGCATCTACGGGGGGTGAATGACACAAAACAGAAAAGAGATTTATTTTATTCGTCTACCGTGGTTTGATGTAATGTTCTCCTTCATTTCCATTACATTTAGACGTATATTTTTATGGAAGACAATGAAGGCTCTTTGTTACCATCTGTCAAATTGAATTGGATGATGTAGATTCCTTTACACCATGCATTGTAAAGGGCCGCTATATATATATATATATATATATATATATATATATATATTTCACTATCGAAAATTACGACTAGATATCCTGGTACGGCGCGCCGCCGCGGTGGTCGTATTAAATTTAACAATAAGATGTCTTCCTGCGTTGCTATTGGGGAATATTATAAAGAAAAAAGGTAGGTTAAACTTAAAAATTAAAATTTCGAATACCAACTAGTGCATTTATGCCTTAAACAGCCTTGATGCTGAAGTATGTGGCATGAAATGCAATAATTGACTGAAATACATTTAGTAAACGGAATGCCCATTGATCTCTGTAATATTTTTCCTGCCAACATTTGATAACGGTTCTGTTGTTTTTTTTACGTAAAAGAGTATAAAGTTCATTGTTCCCAGGAACCCTTTCACTCGAAGACCTTAACAAAATGCATGCATTGTACCTATTGATTGGTCTTTTTTGAAATTAAGTATTTGGACTCTCTTTTGATGCTGTAAATTGATAATTTATTCAATAAAATCCGTAATGTTTGAGGATTATTGATAAACCTGAATTACCATTACTTTATATGTATCATTTGATGAAGGTCGTTTAAGGAGATGGTTTATTCTATTAAAAATGCAAATAAGATTAGTAATTAAGAATTATTTTTTACAGCTTCAATGAAACAAATATCCGCCTGTCCCGTGAAAAAGAGACGATGATCGACTTTGTGAGCAATGAGACATTGTTGTTCTACTGGTTTTCTCTCGGAGCTGAGAAAGGCAACATTACGTGGGCGACAAATTGCCATCCTCCAGGTAATATCAATTGTTTTAATCATTACTATCAAGTTGGAATGAAGTGGTGTGTTCAGAAAATGGCGAAAACGGAGATTTGTATATGATGTGTAATTTGATTTTTTGTGGCTTTGGAAATTTGCTATGGTTTTATCGTTTTATCAATATTGGAATATTTATCCACGTAGGCGATGCATTTGGATTTAACACCGTTTGTACCCATGGAAGTTTTCACTGCCCCACATTTTTAGTTGGAAAAATCATTTTTTCCCCGACGAGGGTCCATACGCGGCTTCGCCAAATTTACAAATCACGAAATTATATTCGATGAAAACAGTAGTTGACGGTACTAAAACTGGAACTGGAAATCTGGTAATGAATCTCACAACATTAAAATTTAAAAGGTTTTTTTTCCTGTGTTACCAGATATTTGTGGGAAGGGATGAGGAAAATATGGCTCATTAAAATCCAATCTAATTAATTCATTCTGAAATCCATTTTGGGAAACAGTATTTTTCAATGAATGCCTGTTAATAACTTAAGTACCTTTATGACCAAAATTTGTGTGTAATAAATATAAATATTATAAAAATCTTATTTTTTCAGAAAATTTAGGTTCCTCTTTCCAGTATTGATTTCTTAATTGGTTATCTAGGAAGAAGGGTTTATTTGCATTTATTATTTCACATTTTTTACATTTTGGCGTCTCAACCTCTGTAGTTCCGTTTGATGACTTTATACATTTGATTAAATTAAGCCTCTATTGTTAAAAACTTTCTATTGTTAAAGTCTTACTTTTTCAATTGCTCATTAATACGCCATTAGGTCTGTCTGGAGCTTAATTTTATCCTTCCATAAAAGTCAATGTTTATGAAAATAATTTCACCATAGCATGAGGCGGTCGCAATGTAACTTTAACCCAGGAAGATGGGACATTCTTATCATAGTTTAGATAAATTATCCTTTGATTTGCCGCAGAAAATTTATTCTAAGACTACTCGTAATAAACACCGAATTCTTTCATGATTAAAAAATTAACGATTGAGATAAAAGATTTTTCGACGAAGATTATTATATTTATGATAAAAAACTAATATTATGATGAAATTGTACAAATACTAGATTTTTGAGTTTTCTTAACTTCTCTTTTTTGGAAATCTACATCTACATACTACCCCGCAAGCCGCCTCAGTAGGCGTGTGGCGGAGGGTGTTAGGACACCAGCAGTTTACATATAAAAAGGAAACGCTCTAATGAAATTACGCCTAGCATTTATTATAGTCCCTTATTGTTCGGGGGAAAAACGAATTCCCATACCTATCCGTTCGGCAAAATATCTCTCTTAATTTATCGTTTCTGTCGGACCTGGAAATATAGTGGGGTTCTAATATGATGTTCTCCGTGTCGCTCTGAAAGATATCTATTCTCAATTGTTCAAGCAATCTAAGCCTAGCGAAATATGGATAAGCCAGAATCCAGGTTGTCTTCGGTAGATTTGATTTCCGAATTTCTCGCTCTTTACAAATTTGACGTTTACAGAAGACCATTAGTATGATTTCCACGGGTCCATGAGGGCTGGGCATACCACTTTGGTTGTTAAGAAATTCCCCAGAATTGGCTTTTGGTCAAGTAGGAATATCTTGTGGTCATATTACTGGAAATAGATGTAATTGGGCACTGGTTATGTATTTTTTGCTTTTTTTCTGTCTCCAGACATCGATGGTCGCCCGAGAGACGGAGGATGGTCCTCTTGGGCTCCGTGGCAGTGCAGCGTCTCCTGTGGCGGGGGCGTCGGCCGGAGGGAGCGCCGGTGTACCAACCCGACACCCAATGTGTTTGGAAAGGGCTGCGAGGGCCATCCAGTAGCCCAGGGCCCTTGCAATCGATTCCCCTGCGGTGCGGTGTCCCCAAGTATGTACATGATTTATTTAGACTGCTTTCCCGAGAAAAGGCCAGCTAAAAAAGAACTGCTATATTTCGTCTCTTCCTCTGATTTCCTCTCATTGTTTGATTCTTTGACTGCTCAAAAGGAGAAATCATAGGGAGTGGCGTTCTTTCCCTTTTTAAGAATGAGGATTGAATTTAAAACTGATACAAATGGCTTTATTTTTGAGAGAACTGCGTTGTTTTTGTTGGCTGCAACAACAGTTTCGTCAGCGTTACAACTGGCGTATTCAGGTCGAAGTGCCGAAGCCTTGGTCTTGTCCTTTCTTATGGATACTTACATACTGAAGGACAAGACCAAGGTACTTCGGCCCGAAGACGCCAGCTGGAACGCTGGCTAAGTTGTTGTCGTAGCAACAAAAACCACTCGGTTCTCCCGAAAATGAAGCCATTTCATCTTAGGCACCGCGGAAGCCTTTCCTCGAACTGAAACGGATACATTTTGAAAATTCAGTGTCGTATTTTCCACACCCTTAGTGCTTTTCGTCATGTATCAATCATTTTTCAGGAGTAAGTAAAATGTGCAAGGTATGATCCAAGGGAAAGGCTTGCAGCTTGATGGAACAAACGTTCCGATAAGTGAATTGATTTCATTAGCATTTTACCAATTTGTGAAGCGCAGCGTCTAATTGTAAGTGTAGATGCCGCGATGCACTCTTTCAACCTCGTCAGAAAGTTAACTAAAACATTACGGGAATTCCAACAAGATATTGGTATTCGATTGGTGTCACGGAATTCTGTTTTTCACTTCGCACATCTGAACTAAGCCATCTAATACGCGTGAAAGCAAGCCTCAGCCTGTGCTGTTCCACGGCTTCGTATTTGAGGCACCAATTGCGCCAAAAGGTCTCTCCACAAACGATTTTAAAAGGGAAATGCTGATGTCGTGTGTGAAAAATAAGTCTATCTGATTAAATGATGAAGCATTTCAACGCACTGTGTTACATTAAACTGAACCAGAAATGTTTAGACCTAAATTGATGTCATTTTCAGTGGTCCCAAAAGTACTTTCTGAGAGAATGTTCAAGGAAAGTTTTATTTTACATTTAAAAAACTGCACACTCAGCAATAATTTTGTTGATTGAATTAACGATTTCAATAATGGTATCCAAATGGTAAAGACGAATGCACTGGTATTTAGATTTCAAGTTTCCTTGTTGACCCGAGTGTCACAGTAGTCTACGCGTCGCAAAAGCCTTCACACCAGCACCTCTTTCAATGTCGTTATCAAAGGATGATTTATATGTATGCTTTGGCTGAAGACAGTTTCCCAGATTATTTTAGATGTGAATTTCTTCGGATTGTAATAATCCTTTACAACGAGCTGTCGTTTGATCGCCCAAACTGATTCAAGCGCGGAATATTGAAAAATTTAATTGAATTTCGTGAGCTGAAGCTTCCTGTGACAAATCATCGCCCGCTTTTCTCGGGCAGTAGCACAACACTATTTTTCACCTTGCTCTCAGGATGAGTTCACTCCTTGGGACCGCATGTTATTTCGCGGTGGAAGCAGCGAAGCTTATCAGCAGGGTCTGAGCTAGCGGAATATCCGAGTTTTAGGGGTCCCGTACTGAGCAAAGGCCTGAGGACAGCTATGAAAGAATGGGGAATGGAATTGGGGGTAAGGATGACACATCTTCATTTTGAATGCTAGCAACTGCACAAAAGGTATACCTCCAAGGCTGCTGAAAGCAATGAAATTGTGGAACTTAAGAACAAAAAGTCATGAGAGGTAAAATGGGGTCGAAAAGTCAGTGATTTTAATACGCACTTAAGAGTATTATTCATATTTTCATTTGATGATAATTAATTTGGGGAATAATGATTAATTTATTTTTAATCAAATACCTTATATATGAAAAGAGTGTTCTTCGTTGGTTCGGCCATGTTGAGAGAATGGAAATGAGTCGAATAACGAAATATATTATATAGACAGTAGAGTGAATGGTTTGAGAGGAAAGGGCAAATCGAGAAAGTCGTTGGTGTAAGAGAAGCGAAAATGGTTTGCAAGGAAAAGGTATGATGGAGGAAATTATGTAAGGGAGCCAGTTTTCTAGGGCTAACAGCAATAACTAAGTTCTATGACTTTGCCTACCCCGAAAGGCAACGGCATTATGGACATGTATGTAATCTATGGTTGAATATAAGAATTTTAATTGTATTCATAAATCTCTTCGCATATTTTCGAATTCTTACGTGTAACTACAATTAGCCGTACGTATGATTATACTGCTAGCTCAATTGTAACACAAATATGGCACAAAAATAGATTTAGATATGTACTAAAGGTGATTAAAGGTCTTTGAAATATGTGATACACCAATCAGATGAGATTTACTCTGGTTTTCTCGCCAGAGTCATAGTCACAGTCGCGCTTTGGTGACACAGTGTACTACCTCAGAATAAAGATGGGTCGGGTGTAAGCGAGAGATCTGTGAACAATTTCCTCAAGAGTTTGGTTAAACGCTTCGCGCTTTTCATTCGATGCCATGATGTTTCTTATTGATAAGGAAGGAAGTGAAAGCTATGGATTTCTGCATTGTAAACCCTCAAGGCTGGAATTATGTAGTGAAAGTTAATGTTCTCATTTTACGAGAGGAAAAAAATATCGCTGCCGTTTCCAAGGCTCGTTTCCTAGAAGCACGACTCGCTTGCTCGTCAAAGAACTTTTATCTCCTGAAGGCTATATCATCTTGAAATTGGTTCGATTCATCAGAGAACTAGGTTAGCTACGTACTTTATCGGCCAAAAGCAAATCGTAAAATGATACATTTTCTGCAAGTTGGACACCGAAGGAGCTTTAAATTCTTTTTTTGGGTGAGAGTAATTTGGTAAGTTTTCTGGTGGTGGCTGGATATATTTTTTGCTTAGGGCACAGAATTCAAGTGTTGATTCGGTCTTTAGGCGTTGTAGTCGGTAACGGCTTTCGGTCTCTCCTCCGTGTGAGGATACCCAATGGTGAATGAGGTTTCTTCAGGCATCCTGCTGGCGTCAGATCAGAAGAAGAGATTGCAACTCCGAGATCCTGGGACCCCGTCCAATTTATCGGTCCTGAAAGCCTGGGATTAGTTAGACAAATCCCAAAATTCCAGGATTGGTATTGTAGTCTTTTGCTCACAGATGGCGCCATATTTTTTTTGTTTACCAGTTGAAAAAAGTATAAAATCATTTTGAAAAAAGTGAGCAATTCATTTTTCTGATTTAATCTTAGTTAAGCAAATTAAGAAAAGACAGCATTGTAAATAAGATAATGAAATGCTAAAGTATCTCTAAATTATGCAATTTAACTCTAAATTTAGTTTCTATTCATCGTTGTACTTGAAAATGTAAAAATGTCGATCTATTTCCTATATATTGTGATCAAATTTTTATTTCCAGCCTTGTGCAAATTTGTGCCCATCAGTGACTTGGCAGTCGCCGTGCACACACCACTTCGTGCGGATGTTGTATTGTAACTAAAGTATCGATCGATCGAAAAAGTTTTCACAATGAGACGTTAGAAATTCATTAATTCCACATAGGTATAGAAACTAAGATCTTGATATTAGTAGGTATCGAATCGAAAAGTGATAATAAGTAACTATCGACTTAAATCTCCATTTGGCCTTGCAAATATTTTCCGTAAAATGATTTTCTAAAGAATAAAATAATGATGTTAATTAGTTTACTCATTGATAGTGACAAACACTTTCTGTAAATTTCACAGTTACAGGCTTTGCTTTGCAGAGGTTACTTATATCAGTACTCATGATTAAGACAAACATAGCACTTTTCAACAAAATGTTTACTGTACGACGCGTTTCGCCGCTTTACGTTTCGCGCGATAATTAGGTAGACGATGCCGTAAAGCGGCGAAACGCGTCGCACATTAAACATTTAGTAGAATAGTACTAATTTTGTCTTAATCATGAGTACTAACACTTTTTGTGTTTATTAGCTAACTTTCTTTCCATTCTATTAATTTTTATAATTTGCGTAGATCTGTAAGGGATTGATTTTGATCTGGATTCTGGTTAGCTAACTTTCTTTCCATTCTATTAATTTTTATAATTTACGTAGATCTGTAAGGGATTGATTTTGATTCTGGTATCATAGTCGTTCAATTAGAACACAATTATTTGAGAATTTTTATTGCAAAAATTGTTGCACCAGATGAAAATTAAAGTAAAACAAAAAATTAAAAAGAAAATTATAACGCCCATTCTTCCTCTGAGAAATCACCTATAAAACTCACTCCATTCATTCTACCTCTATGGTTCTACTATCGATATAAATTAAGTTAAAATAAACCAAACGTACTTTTCTGGATGTTTGTTCATGTTTCTTGAGGTTCGAAGTGTCCCCACTCGTTTTCAATTCCTTGAAACCAATCTTGCATGCAGCAGATCCTTTGTCAAGCTTTGTGTAAAACTTACATATCTCACTCTTTGGACGCACCAAATCGTTTTACTTCCTGCAGCACACCAAAATACCATTTCAAAGATCCACAACTAGGTGGCAGGGAAAAGTGTCGACATGAATACCAAACTAACTCTCGAGTATTCATTGGAGAAAATTATCGAAAGAAAAGTATCGAGTATGGAAGTCCTTGGGATCGGAAGAAATTATCGATAATAGTAAAATATCGTGACTTTTTCCGTATCCATACTCGAATGAAATATTTGAGGGTAACTCTAAATAGGCTGGGAATTTTTGTAATAATTATGGTGGAGCGAGATGCAAGTAGGGTATATTTTATTGAATATAAAAAGATGGCTTGGTGAAGGTAGGCATTGCATGAACGGCTGAAGGTTGAAGAGTCGAGATATACCTAACGTCTAAATTAGCCAGTTCTTAACAACTTTCGTTACTGCTCTTGAAAAGATATTCACAAAGTACTTGGAGAGAAAGTCAGTTTTTCCTGAAAAGTCTTTGCTATAGCCGGTTTCAGGACTATGGTCTGAGGGTTTGTCTTTGTCCATAAAAATATAACTATAGGAATGGATTTGAAAATGTTTCCCTCAAACGGAAAATTCTAGTGAAAGTAGGAATTCATTCATCTCTATGCCTCAGGAAAACTTTCGTAAATATTTAGAAGCAGACTTTTATTAGTGCAATTTTGAGCTTGTTTTCATCAACTTAGTGAGTTAACCAGTAGGATTTATTCATTCATTCTGTAGGAATATGTTTTGACTTGCTTATTGGTACCTTCAACTCACTGTGTAATATATCGTATAACTCGCGAACTTGGAGAAGATAGGAACACCCAACCCTTTCCTTCCCAAAAGTTGTATCTCTCTGTTGGTGGAGGCATTGGAGGGGGAAAATGGAATTTCCGACGTGAATGGAAAAAATGGAATTTCCCCCAAACAACCGTCTCTCGGGTGAAACGAGGCCCATTTTACTCGCAATCGCATCCCTAAATCCCAATTCACTAAATCAAGAAAAAAAACTTGCTCCTACGTATTTCTGTCTGCAGGGGGATTTCATCTCAAATCAGGCAGAGGGGTGTCAGGTGACCATCACCGATTTCTCTAGAAGTTATATATGTGAAAGCAGTATCCTTATGATGAATTATGATCACTTTATCTCAGCTCAGAACCGAACCAATATAAAGATATGATCCTCCGAACATTGCTGAGTCAGGCCTCAAAGTAAAAAGTGAAAAATCACATAAATGCTAATAACTAAGGAACCATGGCCCATAAAGCAGTGGTTTTTGTTTCATTTTGAAGATAATGCATTTATGCACAGTCTGAAATAACTTTCAAATAATTTGAAGTAATAATAAACAAATAGGACTTATTTAAACAATAAAAATTAGTGATTATTTAACAATTTATTTCTCAAAAAGGCCACCTTTTATTTGCTTTAAATTTTCTCAGTGGCTAGTTTAAATGTTCTGCTATCAATAAAAAAAATAAAAAAAGGTAGTATTTTTATATTTTTTGTTTTAAGGCATGTCAAAGTTAGGCATGTTTTCGACCCAATCTGTTTATGCACTCCTCTCGTACACCAAGATTGCATACCTATGAGGGGGAAAAATGAAGATTCATTCTACTTAGCATGCATAATGGATAAATAGTACATACCTGAATCATTGGTTACATCCACTGACTGAATGCAAGTTCAATCTTGTGTACTTCCATGGCGTCAAATGTGTGCAAACGCCCACTGCTACTAACTGGAAACAGTGGATGAGGCAATTTGTGCAGATCATTTTTCAATGGCACTTCACATGAGTCTTCTAATTTGGGCCACCTGAAACCATTCGATGGACCATGTGGATGCATAAACGAGACACTTTTCTCATTCTCATGGATGCATAAACGAGACATTCTCTTCTGAAGACACTGCAGTGATTTTAGCAATCCACCAGGTTTTTTTGAAAACACACCCGATGAAGTCATTTATGGTGATATCTTGAATACTGTATGTCTTTATATCTAAATTTGTTAGTGTCACAGCGTGTATGCATGTGTGGTTCGCAGAGCGAGCAATAGTTGTCTCATGTCTGTTATGAACCCAGACATGACAGCTTTTGATGCCATGTACAGGTGCCACTTTTGCCCAAACATTATGCTTTTTTTGTCTAAATTGAGCTACTTCATCATGTGGCAAATGAAAAAGTTCGATATAAGGCAAGAATTTACTTACATGCTCCACAAAGGACACTGTTCTGAATGTACTCGCCAGAATTGAAATTTCTCAGGTTGTAGTTGTGGCATAATGCTTGACTAGTCCTCCAACTCCCGGCCCCGGTGGCGACGGGGTAAAGACCTCACCTGCTAAACTGGGGGTCGCGGGTTCGAGTCCCGCCTGAGTGGATTTTTCACCACTCAGAACATGGATGTATGTGTTCGTCAATTATTACATGTTTAAAACACCCGATGTAAAAGGCCGTTTGTGCTGTTTTCGGGGATGTGGAAATAAATAAATAAACTCCATCACAGGGCCCCTTTCCATGTTCAGTTGCACTGAAAAACCTGAAAACTGTTTTTAAAATGAGCTGCTGCCCCATCTGAAATATGTTTTATCTCTCCATATAATATTCATTTCAGACAAGTGTTCTTCTATCTTATTTATCCCAAGCAAAGCATGTGCAGTATCATGTGATAAATCATCTGAAATAACTGCATAACTCTGGATGCCTTTGTCACTATATCCCACACAGGTAAATATTGATATCTGCACTTTTTGCCAATGATAGGTTTGTACTTCATCTGGAAGAATCACTCTCCAATTCTCGGCAGAGTCGAAATGAAGCACCAATTTCACACCATTTAGTGCAACCAACTTCTCTTTATGAATAGCTTCCCTCTGTATTTTCTGAATATAGTGGTGATACACACCTTTCTTGTTGCAATCCTGAACTTTAGCAAATAAATGCTTCCATTGAAACAATCTTTAACAAATCACCTTTTTCCCAAAAACCATAAGTCACTTCTTCATCTTCTTTGTCATCCAATCTTAAAGTGGTCATTGTTAGGCCCTCAATGCCTGGACACAGGCCACATTATTGGAACCAGCACTCTTCTTTAGGGCTTTCACAAAGATACAACTTATATAAATAATCATTTTCAATGGCTGAGTTGGTCAAATTTCTTAAACTGCTACATATAAGTTTCAAATTGGAGCAATAAATACATCTGCAAACATCATGCACTGGTTGAATTTTGACCCATCTTGGCCTAACTGAGTAGAACTTGGTCAGTCCAATTTTTATTTCACGATGTTGTTCTTCACTTTAATATCATTCTCAATGACAGTCAACACATCTCGCTGATTAGGACTTTGACGAGAGCAATCTTTGTCATCATCCAAGTAAAATGAGAGAGCAATCTTGATATGCTCAACAGGAAGAGGATGCCCACAGTATACATCAGCATTGGCCCATATTCCTTGCTGTTTTTTTGCTCGTTTGTCAATCGTATGTTTGGTTGAACCTGGAACAGCAGCCATAATCTCTTGTGTTGGAATAACTTGTGGGAAAGAGTGTTAAAATTTTAACTTGGTCACTGATAGATTTTTCACTTTTCGCTTTATCAAAAGCTGCTGAGATATTATTTTCTCATGAAGTACATGTTTCACATTTATCAATTTCAGTGGGAGCAGCTTCATCCTGAACATTTATTTATATATTTATTTTTTATTTATTTTATAACCACCGAAAACAGCACATATTGGCCTTTACATCGGGGTATTTTAACAATCAACAACGGACAAGCACAAACAACCATGTCCTGGGAAGTGAAAAATCCTCCCCAGGCGGGATTCGAACCCGCGACCTTTGGGTTAGCAGGCGAGGACACTACCCCGCCGCCACCGAGGCCGACAAACATCATACAATAAACTAACCTTTGCCCTTAATGCCTTCGTGGAATCAGTAATTTGAGTCAGCTTCCTTTTACCATATGAAATCCTTCGATCTGGTCGGATTTTCGTAGGGATTCTCTGGGGGGAGACAACTTGTTCTGGTTCACTGCCTAAACTTGTCACTGTCTGATTCACTATATCCACACTGTCTTCTAATGACAAATACTGATTGTCATAGGCATCACAGTTTGACTCAAGTTCAACTAAAAGGCCTTCATACTTCTTGTAGCAGTTCAAGCAGAGTTCATCACTAGCTTTGATGACCACATGTTGCAATATTTTTTGGAGTTTCTCAGACATCTCCCTTTAAATGTCTTCTCATTTTTCTATAGCACTTTTGTTTTATGTCTCTTCTCATAGTCTGCACAAAAAAATCCTCTTTGCACTATATGTCCCTGTATACATTTTGGAGAGAAATGGTATATGGTAATGTATAAAGAGAGGCAAGAGAGAGGCTAATATAGAACTGCTTGAGAGGTAGTCTTCTCAATGACTGCACATAACAGACTGACAATATGTATGGGACTTCTTGTACATAGTATCATTCTTAGTTGTTACTTAGTAACCTGATCTTATGCTAGGTTATTGAGAGGACAATGCTGAGGTGGGTTACAATGTACAAGAAGTCCCATGCATATTGTCAGTCTGGCTGTGGCACTAACAAATTCAGGTATAAAGACATACAATATTCAAGATATCACCATAAATGACTTCATCGGGTGTGTTTTCAAAAAAACCTGGTGGATTGCTAAAATCACTGCAGTGTCTTCAGAAGAGAATGACATTAGTGTCTCGTTTATGCATCCACATGGTCCATCGAATGGTTTCAGGTGGCCCAAATTAGAAGACTCATGTGAAGTGCCATTGAAAAATGATCTGCACAAATTGCCTCATCCACTGTTTCCAGTTAGTAGCAGTGGGCGTTTGCACACATTTGACGCCATGGAAGTACACAAGATTGAACTTGCATTCAGTCAGTGGATGTAACCAATGATTCAGGTATGTACTATTTATCCATTATGCATGCTAAGTAGAATGAATCTTCATTTTTCCCCCTCATAGGTATGCAATCTTGGTGTACGAGAGGAGTGCATAAACAGATTGGGTCGAAAACATGCCTAACTTTGACATGCCTTAAAACAAAAAATATAAAAATACTACCTTTTTTTATTTTTTTTATTGATAGCAGAACATTTAAACTAGCCACTGAGAAAATTTAAAGCAAATAAAAGGTGGCCTTTTTGAGAAATAAATTGTTAAATAATCACTAATTTTTATTGTTTAAATAAGTCCTATTTGTTTATTATTACTTCAAATTATTTGAAAGTTATTTCAGACTGTGCATAAATGCATTATCTTCAAAATGAAACAAAAACCACTGCTTTATGGGCCATGGTTCCTTAGTTATTAGCATTTATGTGATTTTTCACTTTTTACTTTGAGGCCTGACTCAGCAATGTTCGGAGGATCATATCTTTATATTGGTTCGGTTCTGAGCTGAGATAAAGTGATCATAATTCATCATAAGGATACTGCTTTCACATATATAACTTCTAGAGAAATCGGTGATGGTCACCTGACATGATTTTGCACTATCTGCCTGATTTGAGATGAAAAGGCCCTGCATCCATTTTTTAGTACCATCATTGCCAATTATTAAAATTATATAAATAATTCAACTTTTCCGTAATGTTTTTGGATGGTGAATAATATATAATATTATTTTAGTTTAGATATGAAGTGATCTCGGGCATGTACTTAATAAATAATGCATTAATTAATGATCAAATGTATTCAAGGTAATTAACACATTCCTTTTTGTGCTAAACCCTTCTAGGTTTTTCATTTTATTCATTTATATTTTATTGATTTCATTTAAATATCTTTTTACTGTATTTTCAAAAATAATATGAATACGAAATCCGATTTAGAGTTATGGAATACTTGGAGTAATTTATATTGTAACTGCCCCACTTGGCGTCGGAGTTTTCCTCCCTTCCCTATCAACACGGGTCCGCCAAGCAGTGCCGCATCACCACTTGGCGAGGCGGAAGGACAACCCAGACAAAGGGCGATATATTTTAACATTTGACACAAATAATTAACCCAATAAGACTTTTCTCGGTTCCCGAATGTGGTTAACTCTTATGGTTACTCCCACCTAAGCACAAAGCTTCCGCGTCTCCCTCCAAAATAACCCGGCTCAGTCATACATGCGTCACGGTAAGGCAATGTAGAAAAAAAGGGGAAAGGTATCGTATGACAGATAGACACTCTCACATTTGACATAGCATTTAATACTCCAAGTGCAATTAAACAAAACCCTAATGAGGTGAGGGATGGATAATTCATGGGTGAACATGAACATAGATGAATAATTGTGAGGAAAAGCAAAACAAATGACGTGACAAAGGAAATGAACATTTCAACAAAAATTATCTTTGAGAAATATTTCGCGCACAAAGAACAAACTCAGAGATCATCCGCCAGCGAAATACTTCTTGATTTAACAAATTAACGAAGGCACATGGGATTCACCTCTGACACGAAGGGGAATTATGGCGATGGATAGGGGACGTGTGTCAAAATGGGGACAAACCGCTTCTTGATGATGATAATTATGATGATGATGTACTCCTGATGAGCCGAATGTCGGTGCGATCACCGGCGTCGTCTCTCGGTGTAAGATTCACCGCCGCTCCTGGATTGACAGAATCGTGATGTAGTTTGGACCGTCAGCCTGACTGGCGACGTCTGGTCCTCCTGTCTCTCGGTTGAATTTCCGAACGTCACTCTCTCATGGCCACTCTCTCTCTGTCCTGCTGTCCCTCGGTCGACTCTCCGATTGTGACTCTCTCACCGCCACTGGCCCAAAACGACTGACCTCCTTGCTTCACGCACATCCCATTTCATTCATTTTTCCATACAAAATAGACACGAAAATCCTGCACCTACAATCATCCGTGGCATAGCGAACTACGTCCACACTATGGCGCACCATTCAAAC
The DNA here is from genome assembly GCA_963573305.1 of Pyrrhosoma nymphula. Taxonomy (NCBI): domain Eukaryota; kingdom Metazoa; phylum Arthropoda; class Insecta; order Odonata; family Coenagrionidae; genus Pyrrhosoma; species Pyrrhosoma nymphula. The sequence continues at coordinate 38,283,083 of OY754330.1, forward strand.
ATTCGAACCCTCGTCACCTCCCATTTACACCACAAAAAACACGTAATGAAATCTATTTTGTTACAATATCGACTTCAATAGGTCTGTCCACAGTAATTTAATTTGGTTTCTCTCTCATTTATGCATATGACTATTGGATAAGTAAAAAATGAAGTGATGACAGGTTGAATGATTTCAGGCTTTCCCGGCGAAGATTTATATCAGGGATCTTTCGGGGTTTGCACCGGGTAGTTAGGTCCATGGCGGCCGACGTTTCGATGCTCGAGTCGAGCATCGTCCTCAGGGCAGAGGTGAGTGCCTTGACTGGAAGTGGTCATCAATATATACCCTATGGGTAGGTAAGGTCCGAAATTTTGGCGGGAAAATTATGTATCATCCGGTGGTCTTGACTCTCCCATAATCTTTATGATAGGTTTCCACGTGTGACTCAGGTTGTAACCGGCGTCACGGTTAAAGTTTCGTCTTTCTCTCCGGATCTCGATGGCCTCCTTGATGAGCGGGTCCCAATAGCCAGATGAGCGGGCAATTATTTTTGTCTTCTCAAAATGGATGGCATGGTCCATCATGATGCTGTGCTCTGCAACAGCCGAACAGTCAAGGAACACCAGCGTCACCTTAGATTGGGCCAACCGGAAAAATCGGCTGTTGCAGAGCACAGCATCATGATGGACCATGCCATCCATTTTGAGAAGACAAAAATAATTGCCCGCTCATCTGGCTATTGGGACCCGCTCATCAAGGAGGCCATCGAGATCCGGAGAGAAAGAAGAAACTTTAACCGTGACGCCGGTTACAACCTGAGTCACACGTGGAAACCTATCATAAAGATTATGGGAGAGTCAAGACCACCGGATGATACATAATTTTCCCGCCAAAATTTCGGACCTTACCTACCCATAGGGTATATATTGATGACCACTTCCAGTCAAGGCACTCACCTCTGCCCTGAGGACGATGCTCGACTCGAGCATCGAAACGTCGGCCGCCATGGACCTAACTACCCGGTGCAAACCCCGAAAGATCCCTGATATATGATGACAGGTTGTGTACAAATCAGCTTTCAGCAGGGTCTTTGGTCAGAAGTTATTTGACGAACTGGTGATGGAAATTCCATAAAGTGGCCAAACCAGTTAGATGCCCTGCACAAGGATTAATAGGTCCTGATTTTACTTTTTAATTAATATATGGCTTGATGGATAACTAACTAAATTGATTGAATTGGATTACTTATAGTATTTAAATATCTAGTTAATATAAACATTTCAGTATTTTAACCATTCATGGTGGTGGACCTCTGATAATGAGCTGTGTGATACAATTTTCATTTTCCATTTTTGTTCCTTTCTCTTAGAACGTTAACACGATATTTTCCTCATCATATGCTCTTATTCCTGATGCTAGTCAACCGGCTTGATGAACTCAACTCATGATGACACGTTTTCTAGGCACCGTTTCCCGGCTGAGGGAAAACCTCCGTCGTAAGTACGCCAGTGTCGTGGCAGAAGAAGGCAAGGCTGTCGTTTTGCCATGTGGAAATTTGACGGGGAGCGAACTGCTGGAGGAAGCGATGAGCGAATCACCCAATTCCACCGTTGGATGGACCAAGGACGGATCCCATTTGATTCACAGGGTTGGGCTCATGGTGCTCGATAATTATGACCTCGGTAAATAACTACTATATTAGTCATTTCTGTGCTGAATTCACTGAGCCGTCAATGATATCAGAAAGTTAGCAACAAGCTGTGATTTTAATCTGGGTGTCATGGATATATGGTTTTTTTTCGTCCGTCCATTTTTTACACCAGTCAAAATTGTTTACCATGAAAGTGGGAAATTAATAGGGAATTGAATGTCCCTTTAAGGATAATGTTTTTGCTGACAGTGAGTTTATATCACCGATGATCCGGAAAATTACTTAGAGAAGAAGGATATATTGTGTATAGTACACTGTAATAAGATTTCAATCTATTATTAACATCTGTTTATTCGTAATTGCGGGAATTAATGCACGTAAGGGGTGAGATACTTACAAGTAAAAGACATTGAATATTAAATTAATCAATATTTCCAGTTCGTTGCGCCTGGACTTCTTTTTCAATACTTGTTTCAAAGAAAGATTGAAGAGCTAATTCATCACCTCATTACAAATAAAAACTCGGCAAGAATAATTTTTTTAAATGCTTTAGACCATCTTTTGCTTGACGATATATTTTCTTTTGTCAGGCTATTATAATTCTATAATTTATTCAGGATATTTTTTCTATTGTCAGGCTACACGAAGCCTTTACGTGAGCAGTAGTGCTCACATAAAGGCCTCGTGTTGTTAGAAAACGTCATACTTGGGCTCACTTGGCCAGTTGCCTGTGATTTTTTTTTCTCATGCATGATCCTATTTTATTTCACACGGCATATTCAGAATGGAATAATATGAACTAAATGAGCTATGACTTAAAATTGAAATAGAGCTAGAGAATGTCACGCCGGCTGATTCCGGAGTCTACGTGTGCGTCCTGTGGCAGAGCATCGAGGATGAAAAGGAGGCCGAGGTGGCCGTGGAGAAGGCGAAGGGCTTCAAGAGGCTGAAGGAGAAGGCAAAGAACTTCTTCCGGCGCCTCCGTGGGAAGGCCAAGAAGGTGTTGTCGAAGGACGAGAAGGACGGGAGGTCGATCAAGCCTCTGACGCTGAGCGTGGCTTCCCTGGCCGTCACCAGGGCGCCAAAGGACCCCAGGGCCACGGTGTCCGTGAGGGAGACTCGGGAGTTGCGGCTGCCGTGCCGGGCGCTCGCTCTGAGCCTCGTGTACGGAGACCTTCGCCTGCAGTGGTACCTCAACGGGACGCTATGGAAGGACTACGGTTTCGTCTCGCCGGATGTGGTAAGCTACCCAGGCTTTTTCCAATCTTTGCATGCGAATGTTAGCAGCGTATTTGAACCTCTCTGATATGCGAAACATTTTCGGGTCCGGTGTACGCATGTCATTGATAGTTACAGACCGAAGTAGACTCGAAGAATCATTTTGCCTCACTCACAAGGCCGTGTCCTTCTCATTAACATTTTATTTTCTCATTTCCTCGTTTGGTACATTTCATAGTAATTGTCACATTGTATAATATATGTCATATTGCCATACATCCTGGGCGAGTGAAAATTTGCCGGGCCAACTGCATGACCCAATTTGCAAAATGCAGTGTTCCTTTCGCAGGGCACAATCAGCATATACATTAGACAGGAATTTTCTTGTACGATGGTATCTGAGAAGTAAAAATAGAGTTTACTACAACATGAAACTCATACTTAAGGAAAACAAAAACTTTAAAAAATAAATTTTTGACTAAATCTCTCACAAAAGCTGGTGGAATTCGCGAAAATTGCTTTACCTTGGAAATTCTGATTTGCTATTAGGTGGCTGGTGGACCGCAAGTAAGAATAGTCGAAAGCGGACTAAGGCACAAAGCTTCTACTCGTTTTCCTGTTGTCGCTTGTTTTTTTTGAGTAAGTATAGTTCACTGTCAACCTGCCGCTAGCTTTTGCGACGATTATACTGTAATGTCATTTTCATGCATAGTATTTTGTTGGTTGCATTTAACTCCGCGCCAATGTAGTTGAGCACAAATATACAAGTAGTCAAGCGAAGTAGTTTTTAGCATTCGAAGCATTGACATAATTATGTAAATGGTTTGCGCAAAGCTAAGGTTAAGCTTAAAGCTAAAGCTAAGCTCAATAGCTTGAATATGCTACTGCTTAGCAATAGCTTAAATGTGCTATGCAATGCTTTCATTGCTCTCCTGGGATGGAATCCTTAAGTCACGCCTTAAACCAAGCGTTCGAAAAAAAAGAAAACTACAACGTAAAATTTAGAATCTCTCACCTACGTTTCCTATAACTCATAAGTTTGGACTTCCCAAAAAATGTGAGAGATATAGGTCCGGTTTTATCATGTCTGGCTAACGTTATTTGCAAGATGAAGCCTTCTCTTTAACTTGATGCTAATTGATAGCTCTGCGCTTGCATATTACTTTAGTCCGTCGGTTAGTTAACGTGAGTGCTATCGATGGGAGAATGTATAAAATCCTGTTTTCATTCGGAAAAAATGTTTAACCAGAGATTATAAAGCCGATATTTTATAAAAGATACAGAGATTATAAAACTTGAGGAATCTGCAAATGGAAGTGACCACCCCTTTCTTCTCTCTTCTTAGATCTCGGAGGAGAGTTTGGTGGCAGGGAGGGAGCACCGAGGTGAGTGGACATGCGTCGCTTCGCAACCCGACCTCGGTCTCACCTGGACCACCAACTGGATCTTAATCGAAGGTGAGGACCCGATCCTCCACAAAATGGCTCACTTTGGTCTTCAAATCCATTGAATTTATTTATGCTTTACCACTAACCCTCTCGGGGGATTAAAACCTTAACGTGGAACCAGGGCTTGCGCGTCCCAACGGCACTTTGACGTTCACTATTGGGAGTCATGATAAACTAGTACTCCTGTAAAATCACGTACGATCAGTTGATAAATGTGCAAATGCCAGACAAGTGGACTAGCTTTTGAAGCGTCTGTTGCTTTGTGAGGCATACGCAGTGGCGTAGCCAGGTTTTGGGACTGGGGGGGGGGGGGGGGGGGCGGCAGAAAATGTTTAGGGGGGGGACAGAAAATTTTAGGGGGCGCCAAATCATAAAATAACCAATACCCTAAACTTTACAAATTTTGGTGATGCAATAGGCGGATGGGTTTGTACAAAATATGACAATTGACAACGTATTATACAAATTTATTTATACGTATTTGGGACTTAAGAGTGGAAAAATACACAGACTTAGGGGGCCAGAACATGGGGCGGGGGGAAGCATTCCCCCCCCTGCTCTCCCCTTGGCAACGCTACTGGGCATACGTCTGGGAACGTCTGAACCAATGGGTCGGCAATTATAAAAATTATGGACGAAAGAGACGTGAACCCACTTCGACCACTGAAATGAATGTTATAGCATAACTTGTGATTCTCTCACATTGAATGAAAGTAGTCAAAAATAACTCTACCGACACTTTCCTATGACAATAAATATACAACGGTCTTTTTATGACTAAGACAGAAGAAAACTTTAAGGTGAAATAAGAACATGGAGGAGAAGAAGAGTTGTGCTGTTAGTTAAGTAAGCATTGTTTTAATAGATATTCTAAAGATAATAGATGTTCAACAATTGGGAGTGTGTGATTCAGAAAAGAAATATCAAAGAACCCATTTCTATGTTAGAACACCAACCATTTGTGTTTTTCATTGATGTGGAAAGCCTTCATAACTACAACCTAAGTTACACAAATCGCTTCATTTTAAATGGGTTAAAGTTTGAGCCAAAAATTCTAGACAATTTTTTCGTTGCTTTCTTTCAATTTTATGGGGTGGATTTGCGCATGAGTTGGCTTTTAGTAATGACGCTGTCAACCGACTGACTAAAATACTGGTTATGAAAACGGAGCAAGTACTTCAGAAATGTGTAACATGAATTATCATTCTGAATTATTTATTCGAGAGAATGAATTCACAAAGGGGAATGTCGTACGGACAATAGAAAGCATTTTAGAGGACGGTATTAAGCCGCATGCCAGAACGAGCCAAAATGCCTCTTAAAGTAGAATACTAGTTTTCAGCGTACATAATGATTATAAATAGGATGACAACGCTGTTTGAATTTTATTTTGATTAAATTTAAGAGAAGTCGTTCTTAATTTAAAAATGTCACCGCTTTAAATATAAAGATAAAGAAATATTCATTGTTCTTGGATCTCTTGATCCACTAAGAACATACAAAAAGTATACATTAATATGAGAGCTCGAGTACAGAAATATATTTACAGAAAAAGTGGGTGCAAGCAATGAATAAAATAATAATAGCAAAAAAGAAAAACAAAAAACAAGCATATAGGTAAGTCGAATTGTATCTTTTCCTACAATATCATTTTATTTAACAATCTGTTTTTAAAAACCATCAGCGAATTTGAATTTTTAATTGATTCAGGAGTACTGTTTCATATCCTTGCCACTTCCACAGAAAAAGATTTATTGAAGGTGGTTCGATGAAGTGGGACTATTAAATAATCTGGTGACATTCGGGTTCCTGCATTTCAGTTTTTCTCCTTATGTTGGAAAAATTGCATGATGTATTCAGGCTGTTTGTTTTGAAAAGTTTATATAAAAAAGAGACTAGCATGTATTCCCTCCTTGTTTGTTCTTTCTAGGAATTTATTTTATATGTGAACGGAATTTTTAAAAATATTACACCATTTTTTTGACATCATGCAACTTATCAAGTGATGTTATGTGTAAATTCATTATTCTTTCGTAAATATGTACATATGTGTGTATTTACAGAATGCTTTACAGATAATATAGTTCCATCCAGTAAAATTTCAACTTCCGACAATTAGGGTTTTAAAGGGATTTAGGGTTTTAAAGATACGGCCATTTTTTTTGACACCATTTAACGCCACTGAGTATTTTATTCTATTAATGGGTTCTTCATGGGCTTATGCAGTCGGGGGAAGGTGGAGAGAGTTGATTGCTTCTCGGCAGTGGTGGGATATTGGAGGCGGGGTGCGGCACGTCTCGTCTGGCGCTAACAGGTTGAGGCAATTACACGGAGGATCGCGTTGCTTGATCGGATATGCCGGGTCGGATATAGGATACCAAGGATGGCAGATGGCTCCCTTGAACGCCTCGGGAAATGTCGTATGAGGTTGGATGGCATGCGCCGTGACCCATATGGAGGAAGAGGGAATCACCCCCTCACCTCATACGTCTTAGGCAAGAGGGCAAACGGAATTTGAAGACGCCCTTTAAATACTAATTCGAATGCGGCCGTAATACCTTTGTGGAATGCATTTGGTATATGTCAGTCCCAACCTTCGTTGAGGAAAATTAATTGTGGGCATTATTGATTTCATATACCTTAGGTATTGATCTGTGTGGTTTGGGAAATGAGTGGTGGTCGGGAAATATGTATGGTTATATCGCAGCCATTCTGTTATTATTTCCAGTTTTTCCAGTTGGTTACACATGTTTATTAATGAAAAGCAGGCACTTGGTTGTAATTCCACACTTTATTAGAAACAACACGCCTGTTTTTCATTAATAATAAAGGAGTTCCACTGAGTAACTCCAGAGAAAGTGTCATATATACATATGCTTAAAAATGAAAGCCAGCTAAGACGAATATTATACTAGAAATCTTTAAGATGCAACTACATGTTTCACTTTATCACAACTCGGGTATTTATCGAAGTAAAATTGGAAAGCCCTACTATGGTCACTTATTTACGATCAGGTCACGCGTGCCCTAAGCTCTGCTGTAGTGTTTGACGATAGCCATCGGCCATGAAGGTGGTTCAGAATACAGTCAAAATCGGTGCTGGCAATTAAAGTATTTGCATATTGCATGGAGCAGTGTTGGCGTCCAAAGATAGCTTGAAACTCGTAGGCCTGGGTCAGCACGTCATGGTTTCACGGAAAATAGAAATAGGCTGACCCTGCGACGTGTTGTCATAAATGCTTTTTAAAAACAGCTTACTCCTTCAGACAATCTAATATAGAATTCCTTATTTATTTGACATTGATTCAGATAGATAGTACTAGTTACCCATATACTTACCCTTTGATAGCTGTACAAGCTGGCCCATTGTTTTTTTCCATCTTTCGCCTTGACTTTAATCGAGACTGCTGTTTTTTATTTCGTCAAGTTCATAAAATAAGATTTTAAATTCCTTCTAGCGCAAATTTTTAAAATTCTCGTCTATAGATCCTTGAAAACTTATCATCTCGTTGACTCTCGATCCTCAGGGCTATTAAATATACTCGATTGATCCAGGGCTGATGCTACGATTTTGAGTAAAAATAAACATCCAAAGCATCGAATTTTATCGAAAATTTACAAAAATAAAAAATCTTTATTTATTTCGCTGGGCATGCCGAGCTATCAAATATCTCTAATATCCAAATATCTCTAATTCGTTGTCCTTTAATTTTCATTGGACGAATATATATTTCTCCTCTCTTGCATTTTTGAGTCGAATATTTGTCTCTTGCATTACGTTTTATCAAATCAGCCTTCGACGAAGTTTTCCAAATAACACATCTCCATATTTTATTAAGCGATATATGTGAAGTTGATGGATTCATAATGAGTGCTCAAAATATTTTAGAAATTTATCTTCCCGCTTAAGAAGGCATTTTTCTCCATATGTTAGATTGTTGTTGGGGGGGCCAACCCCATGCTTGTCTGCCACTTGTAGACAGGGGACAAGAGCACCTTGGTAGAGGTAAGGAGGATTGGCCTCCCCCTGCCTCACCCCAGTACCAGGTATAGAGGATGTCCTCCCTCCAACCGGCCCGGTCTGGGTCTCCCTCCGGCCTCCCGGTATAGGTATGGAGGGAGTACCATCTCTCCATCCATGCCTGGTAGAGGTATGGAGGAGGGTCACCCATCCAACCACCGTCCGGGCCCAACGTTGCTTAACTTCGGTGTTCTGATGGGAACCGGTGTTTCAACGTGGCTAGGCCCTTTCCCCATTCCTCCATATGTTACTCAGATCAATCTGAGTAATGTATGTGGCGTATTGACCAACGCTCACAGTAATTTGTAATATCACGAAGCTTATTCATGGATTGGGTAATTCCGGTGGCTTATTTACTGACGTCCGATCCTGAGGGGCCTAATGCCGGCAGTGGTGGGAGTTTTTCGGATTAATCTAACATTAATTTGGTGTCATGTATGATCACGAAAACTGTAGGTCTCCCTCTGTCGGATAGGACGTTAACTGTGTGCCCATCGTTACATTTTTTTTAGAGAAGGCTCATGCCAACGCCTGCTTTCTCTCCACCTTTTATCCATCCCACAAATAATCCTTCTCTAGTCAACAAGTTCCACAGACATGACATCCGTGACCTCAGTTCTCGGTCACGTCCACTGATAACCAAAAATCGGTTACTTTTTGGACTTCGCTCTTTTTAAACATGATATATCTAACTGATTCTTTTCTTCCTGGCGTGAGAAGATTTTATTTCTGTTACCATAAGCTGTCTCCCACAGTGAAACCACCGCCAAACTTCTTCTCGATGCTGATGGAAGATGGACTGACGGCGCCCATATTCAGGCCCCTGGGGAGCGAGACGGCGGTCATCATCGCTTTCTTTGGCATTCTGGCTTTCATTTTCCTTTCGATTTGCGCGTCAAAATTTTTAATAATAAGGTAAGATGTATTTTCATTTTTATCACACAAGAAATATTTTGTTAAATAACTAACATAAGATCAATTATGGAAATTAGTTTTTAGGGTTTTGCCACTTTTATAATGATGCTAGAAACCAATATATATTGCACTTTGAATTATATTTTTGTCAGCCATATTTGAATATACCTCGGATTAGATCTTACATAAAGCTTTTAGCGCTGTTTACTCATTGATTGTTGGCTAAGAAAGGGAGAAACGCGGTCTAATGAAGTTAAACAGGTTATAAGAAAATAGTTGAATAATTTTCTTGGTCTATCGCGGAAAATGTTAAAGTTACTGATTAAAATATTGATACATTTTGAAAAAAATGTTGGGATGCAAATAGGGTAGGTGCGACGGTTTTGTATTTGTAGCATAACGTAAAATCTGGTGAAAGGACCGTAAAAAATCTGAAAACGTGTCACCTGGAGCATTTATACCCTAATTTTACCCTAATATAAAGGCTCTGAGTACATGTGAATTATTGTTTTTACGCACAGTGTTTTGCAGTAAGATTCTTGACCGTAAGTATTTAATTAATATTTGCTGTATCTTTGTAAGTATTGGAATGTAAAGGAAAGTGTAAGCCAACGATTTTGGACGTCTTAGCTAAGCCAGTACAATGCTCCTGGTCAACAAATACGGGTGTAGATTTCCAACTGATGTAAACATATTGATACTCAGACGGTTTGCGGAAAATACCTTCATATATGTGCCATATAAATGTCGCAAAAAATAAAGAAAACTGGTGATGTTTTATAGACCGTAAAAAATTGGGTTTCATTTAGGGAAATGCGCATAAATACATTGGGGAATTGTATGGAAAAGACCAGTTCACCTGTACAAGTTATGATTTGAGTCCGGAATCGATTATCTTTTGTACTAACTCTTTGTTTCAAGTTTTTATGAGAGCTGAATTTTAGAAGTGATATTCTCAAAAATTTTAATCGTAGAAGAAAAGAGACAGATTTCTAATTCAGGAAATGAGTGTCAATAATCAGGAAGGATTGTATATATATATATATATATATACTTCGGAAAGAATAGATATCGCTAAAGATTTGACTTTTAACAATGTCTCCACAATTGTGTCCGTAAAAATTGGCTTCACTTTGATGTACCATTGATACAATTTTTATTCTGTTCTATTTTTTTTAGTGTACCACTTATGCTGACTATATTTTACCTTTAATCTCCTAATATGCATGTATTTATGCCAATCTTTTATTATGCAGGTATTATAACAATAAAAAAGCGGAGTGATTGAAAAGACTTAAGGAATGCTTTCTCACCATCCTTTTCTACTTTGCCAAAAGGTAATTAACTGTCTGATGATATTTTATGCTTCAAGTATGTCATATGCACGTTTATTATGGAAAAAGCATATTAAATAATTTAAGCCAATGATTGTAATGTTGTCATTCATATAATGAACAAATTGCATTCAATAAGCAATGCTTTACGTAACGTCTGTCATGTTGTTATCCGAGGCGCATTAATTTATATCCTGAGAAATAAATCTCTCTCTGGTGATTTTACTAAAAAAATGAAAGACTACAACTTAAATAATTTCATAAGAACAATTTTTAGACATTGCGAATCGTGGGGGAGGCGCAGCTGCAAGTAATAATTTGATTGTGTGATTGCAATCAACGAATACAATTACTGTAAACCATTAGCTGAACTAACGTAAACAACGTCCCGATTTTTTGTCGGTTTTAGTCTCTTCTAAAGCAAATATTTCCCGGTTTTGGAAAATAAGAATATGGTAACTCTATCCATAGCATTTGCAAAATGGTACATGTGTGTCACTACTATTGAATGTAATATGACTCATTGAAAGACATAACTTATCTTCCAGTAATCAAAACCCTGCTATCATTTAAATTAAAGAGGATTCCTTTTGCACCTTTTTAGAGTATTAAATGGAGTTTTGAAGCATCTTTCAATCCAGAAAAAAGAAGAACTAAAACAAATTTCATATTTGGGTTGGTGGGTGAGCACAAAGACCGAGGATTTGAAAGCTAATTGCTTAGTTCATCACAATAACTAACACTGAATTCTTAGTCACTTTAGCACTTACTATCAAGTCATAGGGATATGCTTTCTTTATATCTGGAGCACGAATATTATTCATTTTAATTCCTTAAATTGTAGTCAAAATGTCTCATTCATAGATCGAAAGTGAACAAGTGATGAAAAATTAATCGCGTATTGCTCGCCGGTGGAAGCATGTTCTATTAATAATAATAGGAAAATATTGAGGACATAAATACCCTTCTTCCTTGCAGAATCACTTGTCTTTCATGGTGTATCTTTGTCACCTCAGTTGATTAGTATAAACTCACAAAGAAAAGAAATTGTAGTTGAATTTCTAACCACTCCGTCTGAAATCTCGCAAAACTGTTAAGAAAGATACAGGGAAAAGGGAGATTTATTTTGTGCAAGTTAGAAAGTCCCGTGTAAAGAAATGTATCAAATTGCAATTAAATAGCGACAGTCTTTTTGTAAAATGAAAGTCAAAAAGAATATGGCTATTTAATTTCCAGATGCCTTCATTTTTCCGCGTATTACCATTGTTTTACTGTTTTTCAATGATTAATTTTTCGGCTTGAAAGGCAGTCACTCAGTGAATATTTTAAGTTAATCAGGTGTGTCTCTTTGTTTTCATTAATTCATTTTCAAATTTTCACACCCAATTACCGTAACAGTCACTTCCTTTGGTCTAGCGTATAATTAATGCAAGGTTTCATAAATATAATCCCTACTAATGAATTAGTTTCCGCTTTATTTTGTAAACTGAGAGAGGAGTAATTTAATTATGGGAAGATTGGAAGTGAAGGGCACGTCGCTAACATTTAATGCAGTTAGGAGAATGTAAAAGAGGAAAAGATTTCATCCAGTACAAGCCGGGCAATCAAATATTTTGGGTAGCAAGGATGCCAACCTACCTAAATTATGTATCTGAAGCATGCGTCTCAATTGGCAGTTAGGTTGGTAAGGTTGTAACCCACCAAATATTCAAGTTTTGGGTAGGTACTTATCGTGGATATGGATTTGCTTTCCGGATTTTGATTCCCAACCGTTGAAATTCAGACGTATTCCTACTCATTCGGAATAATAAAACTCATGGAGTGACTCAAAGATGGAGTGACTATAAAGATGGGAGACTCAATATTGAAAAATATTTATCGTAACTTTTATTGTAAGGCTTAGCTATTAGTCGCTTTAGGAGCAATAATAATTACAGAACTACATAAATTCTAATTGTGAAACGGTTAATAGCAATTATTTAAAAAATTCTATACAAGTTGTAATGTTTGGAATAAGAACTTTGAGCAGAAATGGGAATCGCTAACTTCTTCACCACATTTGTTTTTTCTTTTTATTAGTTATGTTAAAGTTACCATTTATCAAGTTTAAAAACGCGCTTCATCCTCAAAATGGGCCCAAAAATCAAATCTGAAGAATTGAAGAAAAACTTCCAAGATTGGTTGTATAGAATTAGGATGGCGGTAGTTTCGTACTACCTAGACGAACGGCTGGGAGCTATTTGACCCATAAGATTTTCTTATCATCTGTGCCGAATTTGGCATGGGTTTTAACGGGCTTTGACAGCTAAAGTTGTCTCCCATTAATAAGGATACCTTAATCCTAAGATAAACTCAGCATTAATTCCCTAGGCGGGATTCGAACCTGGGACCATTATATTAGAGGCGTTAGGCTGGAATGTTGCCACCATGGCTACTGCAGTTAGTTTACCATTTTAGGGGCTACTCCCCCGGTAGATCCACTTCATAGTAAATATGTGTTAAATGTTGATGCGCTTCACATGATTTATTTATGCAATCCCTTAGTGGTGTTTAAATTTTTGCTGTAAGCCGGCTCTTTTGACTTCATCGGTTCAACGAGGGTCACACATTATTCCCACCAGTTCTGCTACTTAGCTTGAAATGCGTTTCTTCTCAACTTTCTACTTTTTTTTCTTTGAACAACATCACACTCCATGAGCCATTAGTTGTTGATGAATCTGATTAATTGAAAAAAAACTAGAGGGGGAGATTATCCTCTATCAACGAAAGGAATGTTTACTGCAATGTTACTATTTACCTCAACTACAACTTTATTTCTTTCTAAAATAAGTCTTTTTTTCTCTGGTTTATTTTGTCCGCGTGAATTGACCTGATGACGTGAGGCTAACGTGCTTATTGAAATCATATTTTTGTACCTTTTGTTTTATAGTAAATAAGGAAGTGGTTCGTTCCAATTTGTTTCAGTTTCATAGATTTCAAAGTTTACACGAACGGAAGGAGGTATGTTTTCCCGTATTTTATCAAGGTTCCAAGTAGAGAAGTATTGATCTTTTCCAAAGTTTGTAGCAGATGAATAGCTGAGAAGTTAATATTGTAAATGCCATCGCCTGACTTCTTGTAAGACTCAATCAAATGCAAAAAACATATTCCTCCTACGGCTAGTTTCATACCCTGTCTTCATATTTTACTGAAAAAGGATACCGACCAACACCCGACCAGATACCGGATAAAGGAGCCACAATCCGCGATTAATGAAGAGGGAAAATATTATAAGAAACGTTAATCCACGCATCGTTAACTTTCTATTTTTATTTGTAACTTTCTTGAAGATACCAGTGACTTTTTCCATTCTATTCCAAATGAAAGCACTTTTTAGATTGACCTGCTGCAATATTAAGTTATATTCAGTATGTATCAGTATAAATGGCTAAATATTTAACGCAGTTTCGATCTTCTAGAGCAAGTGCTCAGTCATCGAATAATTTCCTTATTTTATGACGTTTTTACTCATATACGAGTAAGCTGAGTATTCCTCAAGATCAATCTTTAGGCTACTAAAAAGAAACGAAGCATTGAAAAAAGGATCTCAGTATGCTTTGATTTTTTAAAAATAAGCTTAAGTTTTTCTAGAAAAGACAGTACCCATAATTTTCTTCAGACATAGACCACTTTTAATGTGTAGGTATGTTTATAAAAAGATATTCTGAACAATCAAATTAAAACGTAAATATTCTCGAGTGAAGAGCCTAAGAGGAACTGAGGTACGAATGACGACCGACCGGCAAATATCTGCAGCGGCAATAGACTTGCCTAAGTTAAAAATGTCTGGATTCTTTTTTAAGGTTAACTGGAAAGTATAGACACAAACTTCTTCAGATTCTTTGCTTGTGGGATAACCCTGATACACAATAGCTGAGTAACCGATCGCTTGGACAACATAAGGAGAAGAACTTACGTTGGTTAGCGGGTAATGTAATATTTAATGATGTGGTCAGGTTTCGATAATTAGATCGAATCCATAGATGTGAGATTCAATCGAATACTTTTCAAGTAATCTTCAAACCCTGGCTGGGCGTGTGATATATGAACTACTTCGTTGTAAATCGCCATGAGACATATCGCAACGAAATGATCTCTCTCTCGCCATGATTTCTTTTTGCTTCTAAAATTTCATTTTTTACCAGAAAATTCACTACGCCAAAAATACACGGATGGACATGAGACACGTGACGTCTGTAAGTGGCTTGGTACATGTCCTAAGCTAACAAGGCTAGTGAAAATGACGATGAAATATACTGGAAATAAAACGTCGCTTTGTACATTCCACACACAAACGTTATTTACTGGCAACACACACTATATATATATCATGGTTTCGACAAATAATTGTCATTATCAACCTCGTTAATGACAATTATTTGTCAAAACCATGGTCGATATAAAGTGTGTGGCCAGTTAATAAAGCTTGTGTGTGGAATGTACAAAGCGACGTTTTATTTCCAATATCGTTTTTCCACAAAGTTAAGCCTCAAACGTTAAACCGCGATGAATTATACTGATGAAAAAGAAAATATAATGAAGTAAATGGCAATACCTTTCATTTTAATTAAATATCATGGTGCTGCATAGATCATAGATAGCAGAGGAGTAAGATTATTTCATAATAAATATAACATTTTTAGCCTCGAACTCGTGGAAGTTGTAAATATACATGATGAATGAAATAAGTGTTCTTACACTGCTTTATTTTATCCGTTCACCACACTGAGGTATGATTGAGGACCTGAGATTCAAAATAATATAAGTAACATAACGCGATAAACGATATAAGTGCATATGTTCTAAGTTGGTACCGCCGAGTACCGTCAGGTAGCTACAGGAAAAGGAATACAAGTGTTAGAACGTATGGTGCTGCGATGTAGCCGCCGAACACATAAGCTAATTTGCTTTATGTTATTTCTTACCGGAGTAAATTGATACAGGTGACACTGAACGATGTTTGTTACTTGTAATACTTTGACTCTTAGGCCCTCAATTGTGCCAGTGCCGTGATTTGATAAGGTTCCCACGAGTTCCTGAGAGGCACACTACACACGTAGGTAAAAGTGACAATATTATCAGTATGGCTAGGCTTATAAAGGGTGCAAAGATACCATCATATAGCAAGCATATGGCCAAGAAAAAGAGAAAAGGCATGTACCATTACATTAAAATTGGATAGTAGTGCAAGTTTTCATCTTACTTATTTTACCAATATATTCACGAGAATAGGAAACTGTCCACAAAGTATTTCATCTCGACGTAAAAAGTGTGTTGAAAAGAGAGTTGGACCGGTGACGAGGCTATAAAACTTTATTTCGTGGCAGATATCAAGATCTTTTTAGCATCAGCTATTAGTGACTATTTCGCAGTGTTTCAAATGCCCATTTTCTATGCAGGAAACGGTAGTTGGTACATACGTTGATTAACTCGTTAGGAGTAGTTGCCTAAATTTTCGACGAGGGAGAATAAATGCAGCTCCAAATTATCACGGACCAATTTCATGACACTTTGCCCTCCGGCACCGCGGTGAAATATGAATGAAGACGGGATCGTCTTGGATTCACTTTGGAGAATAAGAGTTTGTAAGAGATGGAGACAAATTTTCTCCGAACCACGGCAAAAACACCAGTTGCTGCCTGCTCTAGACAGAGAAAGACTACAAAGGTGTCGCAATGCCGGGAGCAATATTTCACAAAACGATTAATTGGTTTCTGAAATGAAAAAGAAATGAACGAACTTAAATTAATAAACTTGGCAATTTCTGCACGATTTTTATTTTACAAAAACCTCTTTTGCTCACGTTTGCGTCATTTTGAATAGGAATACCATTAGCAGAGGTTCTTTTATGTTTATATTATTTGCCTAGGGAAAAATGGGGATTAAAGGTGGCAACGGTATTTGCGGTTGAGGCCGAAAGGTGAAGCTATGGATTGGGAAATTTTGAAGATTAAGATGGCGGGGCGTTTTATATGTAAATTATGTAAGTAAAAGTAACGGACTTTGGTTCAATTTAAATAGAAGACCATTCTGGGAAGGGTAAAGGGCATTTTTAAATTTTTTGTGACAGTTCCGTGGTGCATAAGGTATTTTCACAGTTTCGGTCCACGCGCCTTTCTGTGAGATATTGTTTCAAAATTTAAAAAAATGAACATGTTCAATATGATCATTATATCATGAACAATATGTTAATTACCAAGGGAAGGGAATTATTTTAATTTCTACGGTATAAATACAATGGTTGATGTTATATACGTTGATCGCTTCATCTGAAACTTTCGATCTTTGGAAAGTAAGTTACGACAAGTTCGGAGAAACAACGACAGAGGTATTGAAAATGACATTTCTCATGCCCACATATTGAACAAGAAGATATCAAAACCAGGGTTTTCATAAATCATTCTCGGTTTTCCCAGAGAGTCCTGATAATTATCGCTATGTCTGTACTTTTTCGTTCGACCGATTATAGCACTATATACTCACGGTTGATGCTAGATATTCAGTATAGCGAATGCCCTAGTAACATCCTTTTCGGTTTATTTTGGGGAAAATTGAATCCAAATAATAACTAGCAATGCGAAACGCTAGTTATTTTTCTATGTTGGTACATATTTAATGCAGTTTATTGTCAGGAGTTCTTAAAAAGTGACAAGTAATTTAAAGCAATTAGGGGTGGAGCATAGATTTATGGATGCACTGAAATCTCTAAATTACTCTCATAATATGTTTTCTATCATGCTACTATCCTGTTATCTACATCCTGCATCCATGCAGTGAATAAGAAATTTTGTAGCAGGCTTTCCTGTCACGGAAATCAGCAAATAATACTTTAAGTGAACTAACAGTACTATAATTAGCGCGAAGATGCTAATCTTGCGTTAAATAGTGTAATAATAAATTCGTCGAAAATATTTTCCTTGGGAGGAGCTTTGTGGTCAGACATTTCTTTGTTTTCATTTCATAAGTGAATCTTTTTGTTTCGATATTTATCTCACTTTCTCCACTTTTACTTTGCTCCAAATTTACTCCAACTTCCAAAACTTGCTTTTAATTTGCTTTTATCATGTGGCTGAAATGTTTATGATGCAAATATTACATTTGTTTTTATGCATGAGTAAAGATAGATTCCAACATGGAAAGCTCCAGCATTCCTTCATATTTTACAGGTTAATGATGAGAATTAATGAAATATTAGGATAGCTATGCTTTAGTACAGATTAAGTTAAAAATTAAAGAATGAATTGGAACGAGAAAAATAAAGTAAAAAATGCTGAAAAAGCATTGTTATTTCCCCCGAATCATTCATATTTTTGCTCTTTAATCCGTCCATCGGCCCGAGCTAAAGATTCAAGTTTTTGAAGTCATCTTTCCTTAAGACGGTCTACCTATGTGAAGAAAGAAGACCGAGAAATAACTCAAATCCTTTATAATCTACGTTTAGGTGCTATTATATTTTTATATAGACCTCCTCCATTTAGGCTCGGATTTATTGTAAGTGGTAGGCATTCATTAGATGACGTAACATTTTCGTTAATTTGAAGTGAAATGTGAGTTTGTTTTACGTGTATTGCATGAAACTGTAAGGTAGTTGGAGAGAGCTTTATCGATGGGAGAACGTGTTAGCATTGGTTTTGGTGCCGAGAAAATATTTCATATACTCAAACCCGTCACGCCATTCTCTTTTGGGGTAGGGAAAGTAAAAAAACTTAGTTATTGATGCTAGAATTTATAGCAGGTAATTTACTTAAGCTTATTAAACTGACTCTTATCCATTCTCTCGGCATGGCCAAACCAACGAAGCGCTCTCCTTTTGTATGTGGCCATTATTTGAGCATTCAATCCATTTTCTTTCATTACCTACTCAATCATAACCCTATCCATCCTACTTATGCCTCAAAAACTTCTCAAGTATCCCATTTTAACTGAATTTAGCCTATATTGACGCTAATTCTGGCTTACCTAAATTTCGATCCCCTACAATAAATTGTGGAGGTGAAAAATTTTATACACTGCGATTTTCGCTTCCCTAGAAAGACATACTGAATACACACCCTACCTACGACCTTCCTTCCGAAAATCACCTCATAATTTCTTCATCTACCCTTCAATCTTTTACAAGCATTCGGCCAAATGCATTTTATTTTGGACTACTTACTGTCAATATGAGAGAATTCCACCAAATTTCGCCCGAAAACATTCATTTCATTCGGTCAAGATGCACAGAATCGTTCAATTGTTCAATTATTTCATCATGAAATGAGGAGGTGCTGGGAAGACTTAGGGAGGAAAGAATACTACTGAAAACAATACACCAGAGAAAGGGAATCTGGATGGGAAATATTTTAAGAGGGAGGGGAATGTTAAATACAGCAGTCGAGGGAACAGTGGAGGGAGAAAAGGAAGAAGAAGGCTGAAAATGACAGACGAAGTAAAGATAAGAAGAAGGTACAAGGATATCAAAGAAGAGGCCCGAACCAGGGCGAATTGGAGACAGCTTTGGTGTTTGGGACCTGCCAGTAGGCAGAATACCAGTTGATGATGATGATAGTGTTCTAAGTGACTTCTAATGTGTTGTTGTTTATTTCTTTTTTTCTTGGATCATTTTTTGTACTCGTATTGTACTATTGTTTTGTAATTGTTATACCTATTAGATTTTTTTGTACTTGTATGAACTAAAAATTTAGTAAATGAAATATGCCATTTGATAGTCACAGTGCCTTAAAAAATCCTCATCAGGTGGAAATATTGAAATGTAAAAAAAAATATAATTTGAAGAAGTGTAAGGAATCCTCTCAGCGTGGAGTTCCATCGCCTCAAGGTTGGCAGCCGTGCCGGGAGCAGGGATCACGAGGGAACAAAAGTCCTGTTGATTATGCATTCTAACTGGCCGGGCGCGGCGGCGTGGTGAGGGCGGGGGTATTGGTTGGGGGAGGAGGGAGGGTGGATACGTGGGAAGGGTATAGAATCAGGGGGTCACACCAGGCGAGGTTTTTTTTTCCTACGCACCTTCCAACCATTCGAGGGAGCTGCAGGCATCGCCGCTTTCATCGTGCTACGGGTCGATTTTTTTCGTCAATTGATTCAATCGCATTGTGGCGTACCATCGTGTATTGATCAAGCTATGGAAACAAACGGCTGATGTATGTACCGAAGAAACGGACTGGGAATGCAAATCATTTCTGCTGAATGAACAGCATAATTGTTTCCGTTTTTGCTCGGGACTGAATGACCTTATCTGCAAATTGCAGCATCCGATGAAACTCACCAACGTGTTAGTATTCCTTTTATGCCAAGCAAAAAGGTGAAGCAGTCCTACGGTGCAAAAACAGTTTTTATCTTCTCTCCCTTATCTTTACATACGTTTGACTTTCCTAAAAAGACTCTCAGCAGTAAACAAATAGCTACTATTATGCCAAATCAATGATAGTTGACCGGTAGAGTAGCATATAAAAATAATAATGCGTAAAAAGTTTTTGATTAACCTAATATTTCTAAATATGGTAAAAGACAGGACAAATGCAATAAAACACATGTGCCAAATCTTTAAAGAAACGGGCTTCATATATGGAGGCATCATTTATTTTTGGTTTGCCGGATATTATTTTTTACTTATAGTAAATGAATTTTAATGGGCTGCTGAGATGTCTAGATAAGGAACAGCTGGGGAAAATTGATGTTGTAAAAAGAAAAATCAAACTTTTTTTCGTGGAAGCTGACTTCTCTGAGACACAAAAATTACAGTTTTACCTGGTGTTAACAAAACGAAGGGTTTTTATTTCTTCTCTCTCTCCGGCGCTACAGCCGTGAGTGAGCCTTGGCCTCATCCACGGTCACCCTCCATTTCTCTCCATCTCTGGCGTGCACGTTCCAGTTTTCCTAAGATCCTCCATCACATCATCCAGCCATCTCTGTCTTGGTCTTCCTATCCGTCATGTGGCATACAGCCTCCCTCCCAGTACCTTTTTAGAATTGCAATTCTACCGAATCCTGCGATTAAATATTTCCTTGTGAAACAGGTGACGAAAACATGTACTATCTATGAACACCGCCATTTTTGAGAAGGCATTGTAGTCTCTGGCTGTGTAAGCTGACGTTTATTTTGCGTTCATTATACATGTAATCCGGTGTTTGTAGACTATACACTGACTTTGGGTAACTGATAATAGAAAATACTTAAAGGTATATGATCTAACGATGCCTCGTCTTCTTCGTTGATCCAAATTACTGCATGTTTTCTTGCTTTAGGGTCTCTTTCATGGATCAGGAATAGCATGAGGATATTTTCATTCGCTTTTCAGTATGTCTCGTTAACTAAAAGTAGGATCATTGTGGAAATAGGACTTCCTGGAACGGGTTTTTTTGAGATTTGGGTGTGAAAAATGAAGGGTGAGGTGAGCAGCGAGGAGGACGAATGAGAAAATATTGTGAATGGTAGGGGAGGGAAGAAAAATAGCGGTAGTTATTGCGAGAGGGCAAAAACGTTGGAGGACATGGTGAGAGGTAAGGGCATATTGAAAAAGGTAATTCTAAAGGGTATAACGGTCAGCAATCGCGTAAGTGGAAAAGGGCAGGAATTTTGTATTACTTACATGAGGCGAGGCGGCGGGTATTGGTGGTTGCAGCTATTTTTTCCTACAAACAGATGTGTGAAAAACTTAGTATGCGTGCTTTATCAGTGATATCTATATATATATATATATATATATATATATATATATATATATCTATCAGAGAAAAAAAACGGAATGTTGTCGATTTGATTGTTTTTCGATTCAATGCTATTTTAACAAGTAGCCTTATGGAGCATGAGATATAGGTATTTCATATAGTTCGGTTGAAAGTCACTGGCACCTCGACCGAAACTCGTTTTTGGTCTCGGCGGATCTATTTAGGCGATTTGTTGCTGTAAGATGTTTTGGATAATAAGATAAATTCTCCAGAGTCGAATATACCCTCAGAACTACCTTCCAAAAAAAAAAAGATTTACCCTCCATTTGCTGCCATTCGAAGCGTCAAAGTGCTAAGAACTTTCAACGAAGGAATTTTTATTCGATTCATATGTACACATTTTCCTCTAACCGCGAAATAATACAATTCATATATTTGAGCCGCCGGCCGCTTAGGCGTGTGGCAGGGGTTGTTAGGACACCAGCCGTGTGAAGGTGTTAAGGCGAATGTTATAGGGAGGTGAAAAAGTGAAGTGTATTTCGTGAGTGTTTTGAGATGATCTCAGTTTGTACTATGGTCACTTATTGTGTGTGGAAAGAACAAATTTTTGCATCTACCTGTTCGGCAATGTATCTCTCTTATTTTATCTTTCCTGTAATGGTTTTTAACAAATACCAAGGTGTTACGACGAGTAAAAAGATTTGAAAAATTATATTGAAATATAATTTTTGGCAAATTTTAGTTATACATACCGCAATGAAGACATAACATGCTTTAACAAAGGCCAATTTTAACATATAACTCTTGTATATTTCCATTACCTACTGCATGTATGGTGAGTTCTACGCGCAAAAATAAATACACTTAAATCAAATGTGGTCCTAGAGTTTTTTAGACTTGAACATTTATACAATGACCTACTATTATTGCTTCAGACACATACAATGAAATAGACAAACATTGACAGGCAAAGAAAATAGGAAAAAAAAGAATTTAGGGTAGGGCCTGTTCATTAACCTACCAATCATCAGGTGCAACATCCAATAGCCATTGCAGTGATGTTGAAACCTTTTGATCGTTTTGGATCGATTTAATTTAAGATTAATTTTTGCTGATTGCGGAGACATAACTTCCCGCTGCTTTTTTTGCTCACAATAATGAAACCAAGGGAACATTGTATTCAGCGCACGTACGTATTGGTGACACTTGTCTCCTAATGCTTATTAGTTGCTTCAAAACTGACCTAGCAAACAGGGATCACCAAATAAAGCTAACTAGGAAATCGATTTGTTACTCAGGTGCACCACTTCCTTCCATCGTGTGTAGGGCATTTAATCCGTTTTGAGGGGCTCGGTCAAACGGTCCTCCGATATTGGTACTCGTTTTCAAGATAATAATTGCTTTTACCAGATAACCGCACTAATTGGTTTATAGTACCACTTTGGGTCAAGTTCAACTACATGCTTTCATCGGATCAGGAGAATTCCAATATATATTTCGAAATAACAGTATTTTCCAAGGTTTTTAACACTTAAAGGTGGTAACATTTCTTAAAAACATGTCCCCGAAATTAGAAGGGCATATCCTATGCACGACCTGGAATGTAAAAATACTTATGAAGGTAGGTAACATAAATTTACCTGCCTATTTAGCACGAGGAGTTGCTGTGTACAGGTCAGAACGCCGAATTTTGAGCTCATTTTGATGGAAAATATATTGGCATATATGTAGTTAATGACCTTGATAAACAAGTGCTAAATTCCACATAGGAAAAATCATTCACCTTGGCCGGGACTTGAGCCGAGATACTTCGATTTCACCCCGAGTGATTTAGCCAGTGAAGGTAGTTAGAAAGTAAAAAATCCTCGGAGTGCGAGGTGGTCCAGGGAAAGGAACTGGCCCTCCTACCCTGTATGTGTGAAGTTCACACGCCTGTGGCTTAGTCTGGGGCGAGCTCTATCTTCACCTATCCATACCAACCTACGGGTTGAATCACTGAGTGAGTGAGTGAAGTAGTTCGAGCGAAAAATCACTTCACCTATAATTGGATGATATTGTCCTCATTGTAAATAAAAAACTATCATCTTTCCAATAATATCAAAATATGAACCCCTTGTCTCACTACTTTTCGAGAAATTTGCCTAAAAATATAATCTGTTTTACAAGGGATAGATTGTCTGTGTGCTCCAGAGGGAGAAAATTAAAAAAATTAAGAACTTCTAGCACCTAGATTTCATCGAAAAACTAACGGTGAGTAGATCGCATGTTTTCTCAACTATTTATAAAAAATAATCTATTACTCAGCACAGTAATTTTTACAAAATCACAATAAAACCTGCTGTTTTAAAGGGTTTTCAGCCGTACGGCGGGAAAAAATGAGTCAAGTTAAGGACTTGTTGGGGGTGTTGCTTTATTTATTTAATTACTGAGAATTTTGATCATAAATTACTATCTTTGCGCCGTTAATATTACAATATTTATTTCATACTTCTTACAGACGCCAAAATCAAAAAATAAAATTTGAATATGATCTCCATTATTACTAGGGAAGTATCTCGCTGAAATCACCTTTAGCTACCTAAGGGTTATTATGCCCTATGGATTTTTTAATAGGCAACATTAAACGTTTCTTTCTTATTTGAAGTACTTTACTGTTAAAAGTAATTTCGGATTTTTATTTTACAAATACTATTCTTTAATTCCGCGTTAACTTTGCGGCCACACATAAATTCCACGGTTTCTTTTTTAATCCCTCATTCGTTCTTCTTATCTTGAACTGCTGCTTAGTACTAACAGCACGACTTGCATGCTTCCTGTATAACTCTTTCATCTCGGCTCATTTATGTGGTTGCCTATTGCTCTAATATTCATGATTTCTATAACATTAGTAGCATACCAAAAGTGTGGTGCATGTCGGTGAAACTTCAAATCATGGTAGATATTTTCAGGTTTTTGTTCATGCAAAACTCTCATTTCATTAAATTTGTCGTTTAATCAACTATTGCAGAAGATGGTGTAGTGATATTGGCGAAAAATCATCCCCTGCCACACACCCTTGAGTTGGTTTTCAGGGTGTTATGTAATTGAAGATCCAATCCTTAATACAAATCCCTTTCCTCACCCTTCCATGCTTGCCTATCACTTTCACGTCTCTCGCAGCGTTTTACAATCCATCTCATTAAAAGACCTGCAACATCCACGTTCGTATGTATCTTACGGTATCCTGCAAACCGACTCAAGAGATCGTAAGAGGGAGTAAATATTCTCAAAACAGAAAAATTTGTTGCATGAAATCAAAGTACGTATTGGGAGCTTTATGGTGGTCAACTTTGATTAATGGCTTGATCACAAATATTCATACTCTATTAGTGGGTTTTCATTAGGTTAAGCCTCAATTTTTATGCGAAACGCAAGCATGCAAGATGTGCTATGAGTTGTGGAGCTGTGGTGAGCAATATAAATAGGCTTAAATCACGGATGATAGTAAATAGTCTACCAGAAGTACGTCTTATCAACCCAGTCTTATAGCCATACTAATCATTGCTGGCGATAAAAGGAAACTTTGAACCAGTGTGGTTGGATATCTATTTTACTATAAGTATTTCATTGATATTATCTACCATAGTGAGCCGGATTGCAATGCCTTTTTTCAAATTCAAGTGTACGTAATACCGGTATTATGTCGTCCATTAAAAATGTGTTCAGTGACTGTACGATCCTGATTCAGGTGTAACTTTGTGGAACCAAGCCCTTTGTAATAAAAACAATAGCTTAGTTTGTTCTAAGCTATAATTTATTACCAACCATGGTTTCAAAAATTTATTGCCGTGCATCATGTCTTGATAATGGCAATGAATTGCTGCAACCCTGATCGGTAGTAAATTATACTGTGGATATTACTATGCTATCGTGTTAAATGTCTGGCTACACTCGCTGCATTCTGCTAAACTCTTTCAACTCAAATGTTAAGTTGCCAAGTAACTTAGTAAAATCTTTAGCTATGTCAGCAGGCTACACGCCAAATACCTATTCTGGGTTCGATTCCTGAGCTGAATGCAATCGGAAAGCATTCTAAAATATATCGGTGTACAATGACTGGTTACATTGGTTGTAATCGGTAAAACTCTTTCAACTCCGCGTTAATTTCTCAGGAAAAAGGTAAAATCTTTAGCTCTGTAAGCAGGCTACAAGTTGAATATTCTATGCTCGACATCTGAGCTGAATTCAGTCGGAACTGATTCTACAATGTGTGATGGATTGCGGACGTCAATGACGCATCGATGAGCGAACGTGAGTCGGCAATTCTTTAATGCGCCTCGCTCAAGGCGTCAGCATTTCCAGAGTGAGAATTGAAGGCTGAAATGCAGGAGGTCGTCTTCCCACCCCACTCGCTCGCCCCCTATCCCTTCACGCAGTCGGCAACTATCCCACGGAGGGGAAAGAGTTGAGGCGAAGAAGGGAAAGACGGGTAAAAAAAAGGCGGGTCGGGGGAGTTGTCGGACCTGCCAAATCTCCAGCATTGATCCCGCCTTCTCAAGGGTCCTAAGGAATGATTCACTAAGTGAAAGCAGTTTCTTCAAGTGAATTGGGTTGGATTTGATGCGGAATACACCACTTATGATCTGGTTTTTGGAATGTAATTTCCAAAATGGTTCGGAGTGCAATTTGGAGGGTCGGTGGCTCAGTTACAGTCACGTTCTTGGATGATTTTTTTAAAAACTTGGCTCTAGAGATATTAAGTCGAAACATCTCAAATTCCAATTACTGCGTATTTGGGAAGTGAGTGTGATGCACTATTGCACAATGCTTGCATTTATGGATTAATAAAACCAATCTATTTCATCACGCACTGTGGCTAAGTAAAATATGTGTTCAGTGTGTATTTAATTAGTACCAGTCAAAGAAGGCATGATTGCTTAAAAGGTAAATTAACTGATATATTTTCATAATCATTCCATGTAAGCGGACACTTATCATAATTTATCAAGAGCCAATAATTTTCTCTGAACGAGAAATTCTTTGCCGTTCCAGTTTTAAGATATCCTCTTTTAGTGGAGGTTTTTGGCATTAATTCGCGGAAGTAAGTATTACCCATTCCTATATATAATGAATCATATAAAGTGGCTGATAGACTCCCTGGTGTCTTCATTTCGAATAGAAAATCATATTCATAATAAATTTTACTGTCTCTGCCGAGATGTTGTGGAAGTCTTCCAGGTTGTTAAAATAAAATAGTACTTTTTAACGATAAACCTTATTGCAGCATTTACGTAGTGTAGATAAACGTTATGCCATCCTCATGGCATAACGTACCGAAACCATGGTTGTTTGAACAATAATAGTGAGGAGTTAAAAGTGTTTTTCTCTTTTTACTCTGTTGAAGATGGAAAAGTGCTATTTAATTTTAAATATCTACATGTTCATTATCATTAATTCAACTAAGCGATATACAGAAGGAGCGAAGACTATAATGAAAAGTACAACTTTATCTACTTCAATACACCAAAATAAATGAATTGCCATCTATTTTCACAAGGGCCATCTTTACAGCAAGGGCTCCCATGTACTTGAGGCCTTTGAGCAGCGACCACGTCTGTCCATTCGTCAAGAGGGTGTTTATGTTGAAAACAGCCATGTAACGGTAGACTTTGTATTATACATTATATATACTATACTTTATATTATTATATATACTTTATATTATATATTATACAATATCAAATACATGAACTGCTCATAATATTGCATTATCATTCCATTTTTTTCATTGAAAAATACTTCCTATAGTAAGTAAATTTTTTTTGGAGCCAAAATTCGTCGTGTATTAGGTAAAGATATGTGAGCATGGAACATAAATATCTGGATCTTGCGGAAACTTAGTTAACAAATACAAGTGAGAGGTACCATTCCTTTTGAATATTATTTGCAACTGAGAGTATTCGCTTTGAAATAAAAGTTAAACATGGATTTCAAGCATAATGACACCCGTTTCACCATTTTTAGAGAAGAATACTTTAACTTTCAATTTATTTAACTCGAGAATCACTCTCTAAGGATTACTTCGTTATCTAAGGATTACCTTGAAGAAATTTTGAATAGTTGACGTGAAACTTCCGAGTGACGAGGTAACGGGCGTCGCCTTGGAACGACAAAATGGAAACTCGGAGATAAATTGCTGGGAGAATCATAGAACGCTCTAGAACGGAATGAAACTAAGGTCTTTGAAAAATATCATGTCGCAACCCAGGAGACTTCCTACACTATGACATCCCGAAATTAGGGATCAAACCCTAATGGGTGGCATTCCATGTTACAAATAAGTTTGAGTTGGCAATCCTGATGAACGGCTCGTCTGGGTGGGGGGAAAGGGGTGGGCCGGGAGGAGCGGGTGGACGGTAAAAGTTGTTGCGAAGAAGTGCGGGCGGCTAGGAGGTGGTGTTGGTGTGGAGCGAGTGATTCATTAGGAGTTGGTGGCTGAGGAGGAGAGGGGACAGTGGTTGGAGTGGGGGAAGATGCGGAAGAGAGAAGGGGGAGTGGGAATAGAAGGGATTAAGATGGGAGGGAGGGAAATGGGGGGGGGGCGGAAGGAAAGTTAAAAAGAAAAGGGAGCGAGCGGTGAGGGGGAAATGATCAGGAGCCAGATTCATTAGGGATGGAAATAAGAAGGGACGAATGGAGGCTGAGAAATAGATGTTGGAAGGACGAGGGAGTTAGGTACGTTTTAATTTAATGGCGGCCACTTATCCTTTGACGAAGATTAGCGGAGAGACGGAGAATTTTTATATCAATCATCCCATGCTTGGGAAGTTGTGACGAAATCTGTTGGGAATATCACCGTGCTCCCGTGGGGAAATTCGTCTGTAGCTTGGCTTTCGGATTACTCCTACCCCACTTAATTACGTGCTTAGCGGAGAAGTTTTTCTTTCAGTCTGCGTTGTGCTCGCCCACCCTTCGGTGCTAGAGCAAGTGGTAATTTAGAATGAATTACTCCAAACGGTTCAGTATCCTCGGAATACCTGCGATCTTTAACTTCGTACGTTACACTTCTTAAGTGAGAATTGGATTGCCTCGCCCATTAATATGTATGCATCGAGTACTTTGTTTTTTTACTGCTGCATGGAGATTAAGTCTTAATTAAGTCTAAGATTAATTTTAACTATGAGACACAGTGGTGAGTCACCAGTGTAGGCTGTGTAATTTAAATTAATGGCCATATTCTATTGAGTCCTGCATTTTTTATAATTTCCTGCTGGTTTTAAGGTTTTTTTTGGTATTTGGAAGGGATATTTTTCGCGCATAAATTGTGATCACTGGAAGCTTTCATAAGTCAGCTCACGTGAAACCGAACATCTTATTTTACCTTAATGTAGACAATGTGGTAAAATAAAGTAGTTGAATGAACAGGTATAGAAAATTACCTCACCAAAAAAGTACGCATGATAAATGAGTGGATAAAGTTTCCTGCCACATTACCCATTTAAAAACCAAAGCACTATTTGAAATATTTCAAAATTGGGAATCAAACTTATAAATCATCGATTAAATGTAAATAAAAAAATAACTTCAGCTCACATTAAAGAAAGGACATAACGTGGCCATTCATGCATAACATTCCACACTTTTTATTCAATATTAATTTCCTCTAAACCCATTATGGAGTAGTGTTACCATGCGGTAGAGGTTGTAAGCCAAACTCAAAAAACTTTCTTTTACCGACTAAGTCGATATTTTTCTCAATGTTGACAAATATAATTTCTAATAAAGATAATCAATATGCAATTCTTGTGTTTCCGAAATTTAGTTTTCTGGTTGTTTAATTTTATACATTTTTTAATTTGGGTATATTTTCATTTTCACAAAAATTGTTGTTTCATTTAAATAACGTGTCATTTAATGACAGAAAACGCCAATGATAAAAACAAAAACTTTCTTTTTAAAACATAACAGTAAAAAAATTAAAAAGTAGGGAAAGAATAACTTCTGTCACATTGGCTCAGTACATGCATCCTTGTTCGATTTTAAATAAGAAACTTAAAATATTTTCTAGTTAAATTAATTCAGTCCTAATTGAGTTAAAATTCTTAGTGAGAAGTGACTATTCGGTTGATATTATTTTTAACTGCCTAAAATAGATTTGCAGCCGCGAAACATATGTCACATTCCAATGAGCCTCTATGCCCCCGATGCATTGGGCAAAAATAAACCTTCCACCAGCTTTAAAGTTATCCGTTCAGCCTAGATTAGACATTGGATTTCGAAATGTTAAATACGACCCAGGTGCAGTTAATGGTATTTTATCGCATCATCGACCGTAAGTCGCCTTTGGAGCCGGCGCGGCGCGGCGTTCCGCTACGTCCGCCTACGCATCTAGCTCACTTCTCCTACTTCCCTAAACAGCCTTCAAAATATTCGAATATCATCTTTTAAAATCTGGGAGGCATCCTATACATTGCCTTTCAACCACTCGGCCTACATACAAAAATACCAATATCAAAGTTGCTTTGAATGGTCCCGGTAGCGGCGCGGCGGGTCAATAAACTCGCCTGATATCCCCTTGGTTTCTTGGTAGAATCTAGCCAAATCGGTGTTTTATCCTATTATTTGAAGTTGTCTGTCAAAGAGTAAATATATATGTTCGACCTTGTTTCAGAGATAATAATATTCATTACAATTTCGTTTCGTAGGTAAATTTCATTTTCTTTATTAACAATTCAAGCCTACTGAGGTTTCCCCTATATTCATATAGTCCATATAGATTATTCTCGAGAAAATTTGATAGTTTTGTAGTTGAAAACCTAATTTTTAAGCAAAGAGAAAAGTTAAACATAATCGAATGCAAAAATTAAAAACGTGGTGGTCCGGTGGTTCAAATTTTCACCATCCGATGGAGATAATTTGAATCCTTCATCATGAGTGCAAGTAATTAAAAAAAAACAACTTCTGCACTGATTCCAACCCTTGGGGTTCTGAGGAAATTTTTACAGCCTATGTTCACCCCAGTGCACTCAATTACCCATGTGCAAAATTGCATAGTAATCGGTTCAGCTGTGTTGGCGTGATTGCGTACAAACTCGAACACAGTAACCACTACATTTTCATATTAAGTACTAGCAGAAATGCCCGTTGTTTCTCAAAGGGAGGTATATAAGTAAGAAATGATATACTTTTTTATTTATTTTTTTTTTATTATTTTTTATTTTATATTACCACCGAAAACAGCACATATTGGCCTTTACATCGGGGTATTTTAACAATCAACAATGGACAAGCACAAACAACCATGTCCTGGGAAGTGAAAAATCCTCCCCAGGCGGGATTCGAACCCGCGACCTTTGGGTTAGCAGGCGAGGACGTTACCCCGCCGCCACCGAGGCCGACAGATACTTATATTGTAGTAGTTCTGTATATGTTAGATATACTTATACTGTAGTAGTTCTGTTTATACGGAAAAGAATCTGACTTCTCATTTCTCATCTTACTTTTTACCCAGTGGAAATTGCCCATTTTGTCGCTTAATGATGCATCGTATTAATTTATTACTAATGGCTATTTATTTTTTAAAAAGTCTCACTAAAAACGTATTCCAGGTTCGCGAGGGGGGTGTGGGGCGTGGAGATGATCGCCATAAACTTCCAGTATTTTTCCCAAAGTCAGTTCCAGCTAAATTTTTTCCAGTACCAATACCGACCACATTAGAATTTTTGATTGAAATAAAAACTTTAAGAAGCATAACGTAAGTAAATATTTTCATCTTGCGCCTGACGCATCTTCGGGGCTTCTGAAGCACGTTGAAAGACGTGTTTCACAGCGTCGAACTGTAAACGTTGTTCTCGTTGTTCTTGAGATTTGTTTTTTTACAAAGAGGACATTGCCCTTACCTTAGCAGATATTTGAGAAAAAATACTCTTTCCTCCCTTAGGCATGTTCATTGTGTACTGAAAATGTGAGTAATAAAATAATTATGTGAGTTAAAAGCTCAATGTTTCTTAAGAGAACTTTAAAACTCCTCTAGTTTTACTATTAAGTAACCTCTACTAACAACAGCAATAATCCGCGAAAAATAAATATTTAAAATTTAATTTGCAACAATATGCTCTTCTCCCCAATGTTTCCAAAAGAGGACTTAAAAATATCTAAAAAATTACTGTGACCATAAATTGTGAAAATTTTCAAAACAGCAAATAAGCCTATGTTTGAACCAAGTGAAGGTATTAGCTATGTTCATGCTTAATTTCAGCTCAGTCGGTTCAGGGGTTTTTGTGTGTTGTTAACAGGCACTAACACACAAACTATTACATTTTAATATAAAGCCTATTTTTTGGCACAATTTCAATAGTTGACGAAGACTCTCTGTTGTCCTCTAGATTAGGCCACCGTATTTTCTCTTATATAAAAATTCACTGGTAATCATTCTAGCTTGATGAAAGTTTGTAGTTTATCTTTTGAATGAAGAATATTTTTTTCAGCGGTTAAGTGCCGTAATTATATCTGGATTCATAATCCTCTAGTCACCACCATTAAAGATTCAAATACTGTTGACTGTAAAATTGCTAGATTTCATGTATTTCACTGAATTCAATTTCTGTACTTAATTTTACGTGTCATTTATATTCCATCATAAACGTCCTGACCTTTATTTTATAGCTATCATGTCACATACTTTTAAGCATGCTCTTGAAAAACTCTTTACTTCTCGAACTCTCACCCTAAAATTTTCCTTCTCACTAGAATTTTCTTCCAACAAAATCCATGCATACTTCACAAATAGCTTGCGAGGTTTTGTGTTCATAATTCATTTTGCTTCTATTTTAGTATATAATTTTTTTTCAGGAACCATCATAGTATTACTCTCATCCTCTTTCTTTTGTAAGCAAACTAGCTTGAGGATCACACAATGCGTCGATCCTTGTCCTTGTCTTGGGTAATCTTCTTTTGCGCCTTTACGTAAAGAACTCACTTTTTCTTTTTTTATTACCTTGCTTTCCCAGAAATTATTCCTCCCATGCCAAAGCTACTTTCCTCATGCAAGCGTAAAATATTTCACCCTGCAAGTGCATCTTTCTCCTTACTGTACATCTATTCTTGTTCATTGAATACAGAGTTGGTATGTTTTAAATATTTCCCCGCACGTTCCATACAATCGCTCTAGAAGTATGCAAAAGGGGTTAATGGTATCAAAAGAACGCTTTATCACTTCTCAGATGCTTCATTTTCCGTTTTAATAATGCTTAATTCAATGAGTCAACTTCTCATGACATGGCGAGCCTAGTAATGACAGATTCCTATGCTGGCGTTCATTTAAACAGTTTTGCAAGGTAACTAAGCATAACGTGAACGTAATTCAATTTCTATTTAAGAACAGAAACATAAAATTTTCCGTTTTCATCCCGTAAAAAATATATTTGGTATTTTGATTTCAATTGTATACGGATTCAGCAATTTCTAAAAGGTGGTGCTAAGCAAGACATATCGGCTATCTATATCATTTTATCTTTTTTTGCTGAATATGAAATTAATACTATAATGGTGGATATATCCTTTTGAAATTATCAACAAGTTTCAAAATATGTACTGTATACTCTGTAACAGGAAGAAATTGAAACAAGCCAGACAGTAATTTACGAGTCGGAATGTTACATAATCATGTTTGTTCGAAGTATATAATTGCCTTTTACATTATCCCTTTATTGCAGCATTATAACCGCAAGTCTTTATCATAGTGACGCTCACTCGCAAGCAGCAACTCCCTATTTGTATTGCTCAACGACTAAATTGGCCAATAGTTAGGTAATTAATTGGGGTTTTTAGTGATTCCATGACTTATGAACCCTCGTATTACTCGTCTGGGGACCATGAAACTGGCCTCATAACCTGAAAACTTGCAGCTGCATCTGAATCTGCAAGGGATTATGGATTTAATCGTATTTTTTTCGCATAGCATAATGCCATTTTCAAAAGAACTTTGAGAGCTAAATCAATAGTGTGGATATTTTCATTTAAAATGCCTTCAATGACTAAAAAATGCACAACACTTATTCTTCAGTTTTAGGTTCTGAACGTTTTTTGAAGGTGATGATACGGGTTTTCCTGTTGCTACTAATTTTTCAGCTTATGTTTCCACAAATCGATACGATAACTTTCTCGTCATATTTGATGGCTCAAAACTATGTTACCCTTATTTCCTTTAGTAGTAATGGTCAATTAGAGAATCGCACTTATGAACGTATCTTTTAACTTTCAAGTTGCATTCTTTACTACATTGCTAATAATATCGTTTGGCAAGACTACTAGTATATTTAGTAACTGTCAATTGCAGAGGGAATAGAAAGTATAATTCTCGAGATTGAGATACTGTTTATCAGTAAATTCGAAATTTGAAGTATTTTTCATTTTAATATAAATGTTGACAAAAGTTCCTCAATAGAAGCGAGAGCTATTTATAATACTACTGCTACTTGAGCGTTGACAATAAATCAGTTAAAAAACGGCTTGTTCCGAAGAAATTGTTCTAACCTTCACCGTTAGTCTTATGGCTGTTTCTCTGCCTTCAATATTAAATACTATCATCCACTTGGAAAGAACCAGTTTGACAAAGAACCAGGATGAGCGATGATCGCCAAATTCGAGCAATTCTGCATTTCCAAAATCCAGAACCAGCACTTGAGATGTTCTGTTTATGGCTAAATATCTCCCTGGAGCTGCGGTAACTGCCAGTTTCAGGATATCCCTGCAAAATATTTCGAGAGTCGAACTTCGAAGTAAGCAATCTGAACTTCTCCTTTGTGGTTCACGACATCGGTAGGAGTCATGTGCTAGCGACAATGACTGATGTGCTGGAGTCAAGATGGAATTGAAGTATTGCTTACGGCGTATTAACCAGGCATCCATCATGGTGGCTTTGCCTTCTTGCTCAAACTTGAAGACAATCATCAAGTTCGATTCAAAGAAAGAGAACGTGAACTGGTGTTTCAGCGGAAATTTCTTGTAGTGAAACTTTGGTTGTGGTGGGAAACTGCTGATCTAGAGCATAAAAATATAAGATTTTGTAATGCCTCCATTTTATCTTCAGTTAATGCGGAAGTTTCGGTTGATGGCAGCGCACAAATTGCGCGACAGGGGAAACAGTAATTCCATCTTTTTACGTCATAATGTTTTATTGATGTAAATTTTCAAATCAGGATGAAATCGTGTACACAATGGGATTTAATAAAAATAATTTCTATTAGTGTTGTCTGGTAAAAATATTCTAGATATTTACATACTATTTACAGACGCAGGCTGCTATCTACCTGAACATTTATTTTTTTAACTCAGCGTACGCCATACATCTTTTTATCCCGTCCATACCACCTATTCTATTTATTCCCCTTCCCTACTTACGCAACTTCCTCTCCTCTATCACGCCCTTGAGCAACACTTCTCACCTCATTACCTCTTCCAGCAACCTACTTTGCCTCCACCAAATCCCCTACGCAGGAGCCTAATTTCCTAACCAACCATACCAAGCACTTCCTCGTTTGTCTCCCTTCCCGTCTACCGTACGTTCTCCACCCACCTCCACACCCACATATCATACGCCTGCAGCTTAATATCGTCTTATTTTCTGAGAGTCCACGTTTCTGCACCATACAGATCTACGCTCCCTACTAAACGCTTCGCTACCAATTTCTTGAAATTCATACTTAAAATTAGTCCCCGTCATCAGCTCTCTCCTCTTGCTGATACTCTTTCAGAAAATCACTATCCTTCGAATGCCTTTGCGACTCGACTCATTTTCCTCCAACGTACTCACCAACTAATTAAATTACTCTACTTTATTCAGTGTGTGCCCTCCTGCTTTTATGGCTAGTCTCGCTCTTTTCATCCAAGAAATCCTTATCGCATTTTTTGAATGATTAGTCTTCATACCGAATCTCCCGGACTATTTTACCCACGAATCCAAAGCTTGGATTCGTGGGTTTCCCTTGGATGATCTATCTTGGATCTTGGAAGCTATCCCTTGGATGGTCTACTAACCAACGCATGGCCGTCTGCGAATCTAATCGAACTTATCGTCTGTTCTCCTACTTTTATTACCATATTCCTCCCCTGTCTCTCTTACCATTTCCTCAGCATAAATAATAAAATTCAAAGACTACAACTGGCAGCTTTGCCTTACCCCGCGACCTCTAACTCCCCAACCAGATTCACCGTCTGGCATCCTCACCTGTACCCTCTGGGCCATCTATAAGCTTCGGATTAGTCTCCCATCTCGCCAACCAATAGTATTTTAATGCGCATCTTTATTGTCAGCGTTTTTCCAAATTAACTCTATCAAACTTCTATTCGAAATCGTCCTGATTCCTTTCTATAAGTGTTCTTACCATCGCAATCGCGTCTCAAGTTGCCCTTCCCGTCCTAAATCTCAAGCGGTCACAGCCTATATAGTAATTTGGTCTAGCCTCCAAACTTTTATAAATGATTCTAAGTAAAATTTTTGCAGCGTGTGAAATAAAACTAATTGTTCTAGACTCCTCGCATTCTGAGGCTTTTTTCTTGGGCATCGGTATCAAATGTGTTTTCACGAAGTTCTCTCCATACTCCTCCCTCACATTTCCTAAGAATAAGTTTGTAAACAGTTCGCGTTCCGTTATATTCCAAATTCTTTAGTATCTCTGAAGGGGTGTTATCTACTCCCACCACTTTTCTGGCCTTCACGCTGTCGAGTATCTCTGGTTCGAGGATATTTTTCTCTAATCTTTTCTCAGCCCCCAACTATAAATTACCATGTTACTGCCACTTCAATACTCTCCACTATCCACTAGGCCTTGCTTACCTTGTTGTCGGACACGACACCCGCCCTAATGGGAAATGATGCAATACTCCTATACTTCCACGTTTCGGTAAATTGATAGTTGGAGGGGGGGGTGAACCAAACGAAAGCAAGTGGGTAGAAATATGCGCTCTTCACTACCTCTAAAAAGTAAACGAACTCCGCAATTTGTTTTAATTTTATGAAAATGTTAAACCTCAAGATATCCTCATCGGAGAAGAAAGTAAGAGCATTCCAACTTCACATTCTTAACCCTGGATCCAAATCCTCTGATGCACGATTTATGTATTCAAGTCTATATTTTTCTAGGAAATATTTTGACAAGCATGATCATTAAAATACTTCAAAATAAGGGCACCATTATCGATAAACGATGGATAATAGATTTCCAAGATCAAACGACGCGACGATTGAAGGGAGAGCATTGGTGTTAATCTAAGCAATGAGCCTATAAGGGTTCATTTTTTCATTCTTTTATAAAACAGAATCGATTGTTCATTTGCCTATTTTTCACTTGGGGGTTTCAAAATGATATTAGTGAATTATTTGACCGAGTAGGTACTGTGTGTTATGTTTTAATTAACCCCTTCGAAAATTTTTAAAAACTATTCTCTGAACTAGGGATTGGAAAATCGATTTAGATTTTAATCGAAAATCGATTATCACACTCCGATTTACGATTTAATCGAAGTCGACTTTTTGTTTTGAATAATCGATCAAAATCGATTCGAGCCAATCGATTTTCGATTTTTAGCTTGCAACAGCATTTTAATTTTGCCAATCGAGCTTCGCCAGTTCGTAAACCGCCCTCCAGTCGACCGCAAGTCCAACCCCAATCCACTAAAAGCCTGGAAGAAGATTAAGGGAGAAAATCCCCACGTATACAAACTAGCCAGTAGGATTTTATCTATAGTTGCCTCTACCGTTTCGTGTGAGCGACTTTTTTCTCACGCCGGGTTAATTGCAACACAGGTGCGAAATCGATTTTCCGGAAAACATATAAATAAGTTAGTTTTTTTAAGGTCCGTCCCTGAGGAACACTGGTTCCACGGCTTTGCAAACAAGAAATAAATAAAATTCTGTTTTTCATTTTGTGGTAGGTATGCCCATTTTTCAATATAGGTACAATTCTTATTGCTACTAAACTATATGTAATTATCTGGTATGGATTATTACTTACCTGCATACCTTATTAAAAACTTTAAAATAATATATTGTATTAATAAATTTAACCGTATTCAGTTCTTATCCCTAGTGCTTCCACTAACCCATATTTTGCATTTTGTTACAACAGCACATCCATATTTCAGCAGACAAATACTTTACTATTTTATAATATCGATTTTGATCTTTCGATTATTTTGGACAAATAATCGAGTTTTTAGAAAATCGATTTTAAAAACCAAAATCGTAAGTCGATTAATCGAAAATCGATTCCGGATTTAAATTTCCAATCCCTACTCAGAACACTTGCAACAATTTTTAATATTTAAGGTACTAAGAGTAGTGGCTTTGTACTATTAAATTTTCTGACAAACGCCGCGCCGGTCCCAGTGGCTACGGGGTTAGGTCTTTGCCTGTCAACCCAAGGTCGTGGGTTCGAATTCCGCCCGGTAAGGATTTTCAACTCCCGGGGCATGACTTTGTATTCGTCCGTTGAAGAGTTAAATGTATGAGTGGACTATATAACCCTAATTTTGCTCTTGAATAAATACACCATTATTATTATTTATTCCCATAAAACATACAAAATTTAGTTATGCACCCTCTTTCAAGGATATTGAAAATTTAATCACAACCACATGAACGATTGCTGCACGGAATAACTCAATCGATCTATATGGTGTAAATGTGATCTATTAAGATATAAGAGAAGCGAAACTTGAAATATCAATGGTTAGTCAAAATTGGATTAAAATATTTAATTAAACTATGAAACTTTGCTCACCAATGTCAGTTTTTTTTACTTTCTCTAGGTGGGGGAAAAACTCCACCCATAAATTAGAATAAGAAACTAATTCCTTTCAATGTCTGTCACGCTTTAAAAGTATTCCAATTTACTCAACTGCTGATAGAAAATAATATAGACAGCGAAAATTTGACAAAGAAGTGAGAGAGAAACCGGAACCGAGAGGGAACAATAAATTTAAAATATGTTTTACCGTTTTTTTTTCATCAGTGAATCATTTATAACATCTATAGTAATCGGTCAGCAGCTCCCTCTAGCTACCCTATCCTCTGCCCTGCCGATCGTCGATATCATGTTTATCGAAATCTCAGTGCTCCAAAGAATCCATAATATTTTGATTAGTCATCACAATTCTCCCCACGCAAGGTGCGGTATCAACCTTAAGCGGATACCAATGCGATGGAATAACATTTTATCTAAAAAATTTCCCGTAAGTCATAAATATGAATTTTACTTAAAATAATCTCGATACCTTGCAATAGGGGGAGGGGGAGCTTGCGTGTTGGATGAGCCAACTGGTAGCGCCATCCATCCTCATTTCTAGGCCGGCCAATTTTCTTCATTGACTTGCTTTCGAATCAACTGATTATTTAAGGCCTTACTTTGAAGTTGCTCCACCTTATGTGATACAAAGGCTGAACTTTTGTTGAACTGTAAGATTTCATCTTCTTTCAGCATTTACAAATTAATCGTCTGATGATACAAAGCAGTTCAATGAAATAAGTTTTTTCCAATGTATTCTGGAAATATGAATTAATAATTGTACTCTATCTGGGAGTTGTTACCTTATTATCTAGTTATTGCAGCATTATTTCCTAATTATTGTTACAGATTTTAATAATTTCAAATATTTTATTGTAAACTTGTATTCCGATTTCATTCATTACGGAAAAAAATTAACCTTAAAACCTAAGGTTATCTGGAAAAATTAATGGCAGGAACTAAACCTGCAGATATTACTCTCTTCCAAAGGACCCGAGAAGTAAATATTTTTTCCCAATGCAGAAAATTTTTTAATCTAAAATTTAGCCGAGCGCAGCGAGTTGAGCACAACCGTTATATGAGGTGGCTGAATTTGCATTTGGAAATTGGCGGCAGCGTGCGTCGAGATCAGAAATCGCCAGTCGAACTGTGCTGCCCTCTATTGCGCGTCGAATCAACTCCATGCCCTCCCGCGCTGCCGAGAAAAAAGATGATAAAAGAGCGAGGGTAACCCCCTCTTCTCTTCGTATCCTAGGAAGTTTCCCGCCCCCGCCTGTACTCTTTTGAGTGGGTGGATGGAGGGGGTGGTTGTGCGTTTGACGAGCCGAGCGGGAGCGCCGTCCTCGTCGGGGCGGCGGCATTAGGAAGCTCTGCGAGTCGTGCGCACGCGGACGTGGGATGGGGAGTCAAATGCGGCCGAACGGAGGAGTGGGAAGGGGAAAGGTTTTGAAACCATCCCTCCCCTCCCCCCTCCTAACTCTCACTCATCCGCCCACCCCCTCCCGCGCAGAGCAAGACGGCAGGACCGGCGGCCAGCAGTAGTCGGGCCGAAGGAGGAGCCGTGGTGAGACACTCGTATTCGCGTTCACAGCCATTTCTTCGCGACTCCGGCCAAGCATCATTGGCGGTGTACTATACACAACCTGACGTCAGCCTTCGGGTCTCTCGCCCTTGTTGAGGGAGCGGATTGTGTACACATAACCACCTTCGGGTAGTCGACCTCGTCCACCCTAGCACCATCATCATCAATATAATATTTTCTCCTATGGGAGAGGGACTATCGATCACTCACATTTCTCTCTCACCGTGTCATCATTATCCGTGTTCTAACTTGGTGAAGTGATACGCTCAAATATCCCAGAGCTGGAGAAGAACAGGGTCGCCGGATAAGGGTAGTATTTATCATCAGTGAGGGAGCTGTGAGAACTCTCAAGGCTCGTCTGAGTCACGTGTGGTCCCGTTCAAAGGGACACCAACAAGTTCCCCCCATTCGACCATCCTTCGCCCCTTTTGGTCGCGTCTGGGAGCCACTTGACCTACGACCTCATCTGCTGTTCTGGGAAGCGGGTAGCAAGCAGCCCAGCGGCCGGACAGCGCCGCCGACGCATCCTAGTCGCCTTCGAGCGTAAAAAAACCTTTCCTTTAATCCAGAGTGTCACAGACATGTCGGACTTCAGGGCGGACGCCAACTTCTGCGGCAGTGGCATGATGGCCCTGCCCGTGGGCGTCGTCCCCAACGCGGCCGGTGTCCGTAGCACGCCGACGGCCAACGGGGGTGGTGCGGTCATCAACGCGGCCACCGGCGCGTCCATCCCGGGCGCCGGGGGCGTCGCTCCGCGCCCCGCCGACGTCGTCGTGGGCGACCCGGCGTCGAAGGGAGGCGTCGTTGGGATCGCAGGGGCTAACCTGACCGTTGGGAACAAGGCGGTTGTGGGCTCGGCAGCGGCGCCAGGCGGAGGCGCCGCTTCCGCCGGGGGAGTCATGGTGGTCTCAGCCGTGCCTTCGCCATCGGTCGGGCAGGGGGCCCGCGGACTGAGGAACTGCGGCGACCCTGGGGTCGCGGAGGCACAGGGGGCCGGCGGCGGAGCCGGGGGCTATGTCCCCGCGGACGAGAGGAAGGGAATGGGGGCGATGGAGGGCGCCGTCGGAGCCAATTGCCCCATCGAAATCGAGGATCAAGGTCAGTGGCGGGTCACCACTCAATTGGGTGACGACTGTTTTTTCTCACACTTACGATGTTCTATTAGGTGACCCGAATATGATCACTTAGCGCGTGGGTATACGGTCTAATATTGAACCAGGTTACCTGGAACACCTGAAACGGTTTTGTTTTTTTCTGAGGGGTCCTTTTAATCAAGGGTAATTTTAGTCCCAAAAATGGTATTATATGCTAATATAGAAATATGATCTCGATTTGCAAACATTTTTTCTGATTTAGATTTGCTCCCGTTTTGGCTTGACTGAGAAGTCGAACCAGCATGTAAAAAAATCTTTTTCTAATATTTTTTTCAGATTTACATATGGTTTCTCCTCTGTTATATTCACTCAGTCGTTGAGAGCATTTTCACCTTTAATTTTTTTTGCTACGACTTGTACACACCTTCTGAACTATGTAAATATGCAATTCCACGTCCTTTATGCACATTTACATTTTATATTGGCATGCGAATTGCTGCTGTGCCCTGCTACATTCCTCCTCTTGGTGAAGGGCCTCCCGTCCCTTCACCACAAGTCCTAACTCGGGTGTTGTACATCATTGATACTCCTTTGTACACATCCGTGTCTTGTCGCCTTCCGGGAGTCCCTTCTCCTTTAATCCGCGCCCGGCCCCGTTATTCAATCAACTGCGTTGTTGTCGCCGTGTCCGGGAAGCTCCTGCAGTGCTCTTCCCTCTTCTTCCGATAGCTTGCTTTTTCTCTATTGACTTGCTACACAAACAAGAACACCGGCACGTAAACAATCACTTTGTGCCCATTGTATATGTTAGGAAAATGTTAGGAAATATATACTTTTTAAAATGACCATTCTTTCTTTCAAAAGTTGTCTTTCCTCGTAAAATGCATTCCATGTCTGAAAAATTGGTTCCACTCTTAAGGTGTGAGTCAAAGATAGGCGACATTTGTCCGCGGGGATCCAATATCACTGCATATTGGAATAGCTTGAGTATCCGAGATTAAGTAACTGAAGCATTCGGCAGGTGTCAGTACTTATTTTTTGTCAATATATTGATTATTGGTCACATTCCAATTCTATAAAGGTTGAGCTTTTACAAAGAGTATCTTTTAGTATGCTGTGGGGTAGATAGACCTGTAAAGGCGGTATTTCTTGAAATAAACCACTTAAATATATTGATATTCTGACGTGAATTGCATAT
Source organism: Pyrrhosoma nymphula (assembly GCA_963573305.1). Lineage (NCBI taxonomy): Eukaryota > Metazoa > Arthropoda > Insecta > Odonata > Coenagrionidae > Pyrrhosoma > Pyrrhosoma nymphula. Next base: position 38,324,996 of record OY754330.1, read on the forward strand.
CTATCGCTACCTTGTATCATTTTCATACTGCGTACCTATGAATATGCGCGTCTGTAATCTGTATCTTCCGGGCTCGAAGAACTACACCGAGGTCATACGTGTTTTAATTTTTCCCCGTTGTTGATAAATGATGTACAATTTCGACGTGTAATCATCACACACGTTTTATGAAATGAAAAATGGTATTATTCGCCAATGAAGCCTTCTTAACAAATAGATTTTTGTCTAGCAAGTTATCATGTAATCGAAATATTGTATCACATTGATCAAATTGAGGAAAGATATTCCTATAATTATCCATTTCTATCATTTCCATAACATTTAGACACCTTCGTCGTATTCTTCACTTCACTTGGACTCGTCCAAATAGAATTTTGAGATTAGACACGATATTAGGCTTCCTTTGGAACTTTGGACCAATAAGTATTGCTCTTCTCTTCTCTCATTTAGTCCCACACCACCAGTATGATACATTCCCTCAGATAACGCTTCCATCGACCGTAACTGTTACTACATGTTGCGTACCGTCAGGCGCGACCACAGCATATCCAAATAAGGGCCAGGTGATTTCCCCTGAAAAATATCACCGTTCCGCCGCGAAGTCGAATCCTATGCTTCCTGGATCGGCCAACCTGTAAACACAAAAGCCACCGATCCGTCCTCCGCGAGTGTTTTCACGCCGCGAAGTCGTAATCGATTCTTGTGGTGGTGGATGGCGATGCCACGGGGAAGAGGGACGGAGAGTGAGGGTAGTGTGTGAGTGGAGTGAAAGAGAAGTCCATGCCCTCGAGTCTTATCGCGCGGCGGGATGAGGCGGGAACGACGACGGTCGCGACCGGCTAACCCACGCGTCCACCCCTTCGAAGGAAGTGCTCACTTAAAAGAAAAGAAAAAGAAACAAAAGCGTTCGTTCGCTGGCTCTTCGTATTCCTTTTTGCTAGGCGACTCCATCGTGGGCGATTCGCTTCACCGCTCTTGAGTCATTTATCCACCATTTTTCTCTATCTCTTTGTCCCTATCTTTCTCACTCTCCGTGTTATCCTCCACCTCTCTCACCCGCCAAATCCGATGGCTCTGTCCTCCTCTCGGGGGACTTTCCCGTCAAACTGTGCCCAGATAGTGTGTCTCGTGGAGTGACGGTGATGCATTGTTTTGGGCCATCTGATACCGCCATACCAACTGCGCACCTGTGCCAAATATGTCAATCCGTTTCTTCTCCGAACCGAGACATCGGACGCCAGCATTGTTTCTTTATCTTTAATTGTTGGCTCTCGTCTCCTCAGAGGTGTTGCCGAACCTAATATTTGGAGCTGAGTGAAAGATTATCGTCAACAGTCTACCAGTCCAAGAGAAACAATTTTCCCATTTTCTGGCTAAATACTATCTCGGCTCGAAATCCGATGCTAATGAGTTTTCTCTTCGATGACTCTGTCATGTAATATTTTGATGTAATGTGCATAACCAAATATATCAAGGCAAAATTATAAGTACCTACGTCTTCTTGCGGTTGACGTTAACCAGCTATTATAAAATTGGTAACAGTGTAGTACTTTTTCATTGACTCCAAGAATATTACGGTTTCCAAATTGCACTAATAATTGATAGGTCGTCGGAATTCATAAAGCAAGGACTTACAATGGTTATGTATGAATACAACACCTTCAGCGGTTCCAGGAACCTTTTGCTTTTATCATTTCACGCCTCAGTGAATAATAGTCAAAATTCGGAAAGCACAGATCGGACAGGTAGACACTACTCTAGAATTTCCACCTTTCCACCCTTGGTAGCAATTTTGCACGAATCATTGAATATTCGTCACAATTCTTAAAGTATGGACGGTAAATGCAAATTTCTGGGTATCTTTTTGATATGCAAGTTCATCGCTTCCTTTCCGGGCGATTACGACTAAGGCCGTAAGACATTATGCATCACTTACCGGTTGCTCGTGATATAGATTTGATCCATGAATGTGATAGTTGGAATTTGCCTAATTTACCTGGCATTGAGAAACGAAGTAGATTTAATGTTGAGAAAAACTGTTTGTACAGCAATTAACTCAAGTGAACACTATGTCTTCAGTAGAGGTCTCCCACTTCAATGCCTCCCACGGACCATACATTGGCCACAGAACGCCCGCAGTAACTAATAGTTGACGCAATACGCAGGGTTGTATTTAATATAAAATAAATTGTAATGAGGGGTAAAAATGGCGACCTTCGTGAATCAGACTTCCAAACCAGAAACGTCTTCATAAAACACTCTACTACTACATATTGTGATGCATTGCTCGCAATCTAGAACATTGGCTGACGCCGTTCGTTATGAAATATTAAAAATTTATTACATGCATCGTGTCTCCATATTACACGTTTTTGAGCTTAAGTGTGAGCATTAATGTCATGTCCCGACCTCATTTTCCAGACAGACGAGCCTTATGTGAATAAACAATTTATTTATTTCTCATTCGAAGGAGCCAGACAGTATCGCGCGATCCATTATCATGAGATTATTTTATAACGGGCTGTATTAGTGTGCTATACCCGTCATGTAATCCCTCACTAGTATTTGTGTAAAAAGGTCTATAGATTCTATTGTAGTTACTTATTTCTGGTTTTCAGACTAAATTTCTCGCACTATCATTCTATTCCTTCTCTTTAATAAATTATTCCAACAGCTTCTCATTACAAAGAATGGCGCTTAGGATATTCGAAATTAAAAAAAAATATTTTGATACTATTTTCTAGTATTTTTTCTTGGGATGGCATTTATTCTTCCTCTTTCACATTTTTAGGCTACAATAGTTAAGTACAGAAAATTATAGTTGAATACCGTATAGCTATCGATGATGCTGTTCTAGTATCCGCAGGGCTCAATCCTATTGCCGTTAAGTTAGTAATCGAGTTCAGCATTCTCTGCGTTGACGAGTTCATTACGTTTCGTAAAATAATGACCCCAAAATGAAAATAAATGCTTCCCTAATGGGGGCAATTTGTTCTTTTGCTCATTTTGTTGTGGGCTGCCTCTGAGAAGGCAGGAATAAATTGCATTCGTGATTTCGTTACTTGAGCAAAAAAAGTATTATGTTACACTCGAAACCAGTTTGTCATTATAATAACGCTCTATATATATATCCAAAGTCGCAATCCGAATGGACAAATTAATTGATAAACTTCCCTGCACTTATGAAAAATGTCTCTGTGAGGTTTTAACAGCTTTCCTTTGTAATTGACTTTTGTGGAATATTAATAGCATGCATCATCAATCAACCGATGGATTTACCACTCGCTGTTTTGGGCTGATCGTGATTTACATGCAAATGTTTGGCTAAACAATCAACCTATATGCAAGGGCAGCGGCTTTTCAACGACAAAACGGGTAACTTCGTGATTAACGTAAACCTGTTGGCACTTGACTCATTTCACTGCTAAACTTCACTTAGCTAAGGATTGGGCATTCTAAAATGTCGAAATTTTCTAGATAACGAAATTAAAGTTTGCAGTGAAATCAGCACGAACTATTTCATTTTCCAGCGGCTTTCATTCAGTGACTGTAGTACAAAAAATAGGAGCGCCAAAATTTGTTTTTCTAATGCCTACCATAATTCTCTTTGGCTGCATTCGTCTCTTACTTCCTTGAACCTTCTAATGAGAGCCGCTTTCACCACGTTGTACTAAGATTTTCTTGGATCTCCTCTTTCATGTACTATTCTACCACTTATCTCTTTGGTTAATCGGCTTTAATTCAGATTTTCGGCATTAACAAGCAAGCGGTGCCAACTCTTTTCATGCGGTTCAACGGAACCTCCAATCCAAATTGTTTCATAAACTTGTTATTTCTCACCATAACCTTTCCTACTTGGGCCGTAATTTTTTTTAGGTTCACCGTGCCTGCCGTACACAACCGACTTTTATGCCTCCTCTGATGGATGCAAGTTTCATCCTCAAAATAATTTTTCTTGGTGAAATAATCAAAAAATATCATAGGCTAACCTTGTTTAATGAGGAAATACCAGCAGAATTTATGTTGGAAATGAGAGTTAAATTACTTTTAGCACCTCCGATAATGCACTGTTCAACTGCATACCTGTTCAGAGGTAGGCATAAGAGTTATACATCAAGCGTTCGAGTCGTGCTGCTTGTGTTAGTTGGCGTATATGTGAAAAAGAACATTTTGTAGAATATTATTATATATCTTCACTTCCATTCGAACAATCCAAATTTAAAGCAGCTAAAACAGCCTTCAATCGTTGGAAGAAAAAAATGACATTTTAAAACAGTCCGTCCTGCAGTCAATTGCTCTAATTTTAAGGCCATTCTCTAAACGGCCTCAGTATGTCGGGGTTCGCAAATTAACTTGACGCCGTCAGAAAATAAAAGTGTCGTCCAAAGCAGTTCCATGTTCGTGTGATTTAATTTTTTAAACTCCTCACGGAAGAACGTTTGCTTCCTCCGCCGCCGCATCAAATTGAATTATGCTTCTCTTCGGGTCGAGTGTGGAGCTATGATAAGCCCCAGAGCGCTTCCCGGCACATTCTTCGGACGCTTACCCCGAGCGACCTTCGCTACCAGCTGTCTTCGCCGCGGCCACCCCGCATCGCCGCCGCCCCCCCGCATCGCCGCCGCCCCCGGCCGCCTCCGCCCCCCTGACTCCGTAGTCCGCTGGGGGGGGCAGTTCTCAGAACAGGAGAGGAAATGCAAGAGTGTTGGCGAGACGTCGCCCCTCCTGCCCCTTCCTTCTTCGACTTGGGAGGAGCGTGGCACACGCGACCAGAGCACGCGTTTGTCTGGCGTCGGCTCGGGGTTCTCAATATCAAAGGAGCGTGCCATTCTGTCACGAGTCCACGCGCATAATGACAGTTGATTCGAACGACACTCCCATAAAACTCGCGGTCACAGCTCTTAAATGCGGGAAATTAACGCAAATGCCCCTACTGCTGCCAATTCTTTTATGACCGTTTCCCTGCGACAATCCCCGTCACATCCCATCTTTAGAAGTCCGCACAGTTCTCGACCCCCGTATTATTCGTCGCGTATTAACCTTGTCTGATGCTCGTTCTGCTCTTCATCTACGTGCTCCATTGTAAGCCACCGCTACGGTGATTGGCAAGGGATCCCTTTCAATAGCAACGGGGCACATTTGTCCCAGCGAATGTATCTGTTGTAAATGATTTATGCACACTGTAGGAATAAAATAATATTTTCTGTGGACGAAAATTCACAGAAAATATACTCGCATTATTTAAAACATGCAAAGAAAAAAACCAGTCTTGGATAGGTAGGTCTCCAGCTTTAAGCTAGGGAAAGAAGAATAATAATAAATATGGTGACTTTATTGAGCGAAATTAGTACTACCTACAGTCCTATCGTGCATTTGACTCTGGAAACACTGGACAGGGTATTAATAAAGAAATCAAGAAAGAAAGGAAATGTTCTCCTACATTAGTAAGTGGCTCTTCTTGTGTCGTAGTTGTCAATGGTGCAATGTAAAAAACAATTTTTGAATGTGTCTGTTACACAGCTAGCTTTAAATATTTGTGGATTGATGTCTTACTTGCCTCTGTTGAAGTGTGTTGCTTGGATCATAGTATTAGTTATTCCCGCAAACGTCAGTGAACTGCGGAAGTATTACACATTGGCGTGTGTTTTGCTGAAGGAACCACAAAAGTGAAATTCGTGGGTAGTAGCGTCGAAACTCAGTTTAATGACGTTTCATGCATGGTACTGGTAATGAGGGAATTAATTATACGATGAATAACAATTCACAGTTTTTCCGTGCGTCGTAATTTCCGCAGAAACACTGGAGTAAACTTTCCTCATATTGGAAAACAGATGAATGTAAGTTGAATGAAGGCGTTCATGCGCGCCGGTAAGATAGAGCCCGTTAGGCTTTGCGGAGGAATTATCGTACCTTCCTTAACCCTTTGGGGCATCCAAGGAATCTCGTGAGTGGATAATACATTTTGCGTGCGTGAAAATGAATTTTGTTATAATCATACCGCCGGAGTTGCATTTTCGACTAGTGGCTCAAAATGCTGAAACTATGACGAAGGAGTGAAAATCGCTATTCCTTGATCCTATATAAGGATTATAGGCTAAGGAATGCTAAGAACATTTTGGGATGACTCTCTCTCCGTCGCATTGGCCTTGCGGAGTGGATCGCTGAATAATGTGTGGTTTTACAGTATTTATTAAAGCGGGGGAGCTCTACATTGGACTCTATAATAATTATCAAACTATCGTAATATCATCGTTTTTTTTATTCTTACGCTTGGTTAAATGCAGAACTTTATTCATACCTAAATATTCGGACTTAGAGACTGAGGGCACCTAAGCATTTAACTGAGTCTGTTGGTAAAATAGGTCATTTAAAAAAAAGCTTATTTTTATTTCTTGTTTATTTAACGCACTTTGTCTAAACTAACTCTATATTTTTTACCACGTACTTCGTTCTGAAAAATTGAAGTTTATCTTACCTGTGTCCTCAATATGTGTATAATTCCGTCCCCTAGTCGGGCCCCCCTCAGAGTTTGTGGACCTAGTCAACATCCTAGTTTGCTTAGGCAGAAGTTCACCACTGCTTACCTATCACGGTCTTTGATCTTTTTCAGATCTCAATTTGTTTGTTCTGGTTTTTTCTTGGGACTCCTTGCACAGTAGTTCCCCTACATTATGTTTCCAACGAATTCATTGATGTACCCTTTTACTCGTGTTCTAATATTGCATTATCTTCATCCTTGTGGAGTGGTTTCTTCTGCCTTGGCTCTCAGTGGTACCCCCCTTTTATTGTTTACTATGTACTCACTTTTATGCCTCTAAGATGTTCAAAATTCTGCTCTAACCACAGGTTCGAAGGCTTAACTATATTTTTCGGCTCTATCGTCCAAGATTGTGATCAAACATGAATGTTGTCATGTAATTATTTCTGGTCTCAAGTCGATTGTTCCGTAAGCACAGTAGCTGCCTCTTCATCATGAACGCTTTCTTTGCATTAAAATGTTTTTATTTGATGCACGGGGTATTTTTTCCTTTACTAGTCTCGTTGCACGATGAGCAATGGAACATTACCTACAGTCGTGTATTTTCCTTGCCCAAAGTGACTACCATATCCAATTCCGAAATGATATAAATGGCTAAGTAAATAAATTCTGCTTCAAGGATTATGGACTTAGTATATGATTCTACAGTATTTGCAGCTCTAATAAAATGGCTCCGTGGTGCCTCTGATTACAATCTCATGTAATATTGAGAGCGGTTTTAATTTCGGAAATCCTGAAGGAGGAAGAATTAAGATCATTAAATAAGAATGTCTGAGCGTAGAACTGTGAGTAGATCAAACGTAAGGGAAGCTCCCCCTAGAACAACATAAACTTTTCAGAAAGAACGTGCGGTTGTTGAATTTTGGTGGAGGAATAAGGCGTGTCAACACTTCTTTAACGCTTGGATTCCTATGTCTAGCTGACGGGATCCCATCTGCAAGCTTCGTAAAAAGGTAGCTCACTTAGTTCCTTTTTTTATCATTCATTTTACCTCGTCTCTGGGAATTGATATTATTTTAGGGGAAGCTCGTGGGTGTAATTGAGTCAGCACCATCACCAGCGGGCGGCACCCTTAATCTATCCTGTCATTGGTATTAGTGATAATCCTGCTTGTCACGCCTGAGCCAATGCGGTCCGGAATTGTGACCTTGACTAGCATATCAATGAGTGCTAATGCTTAGAAAATGACGTAGGAATTAATAATGATCCTATTATATATGTATTTCTTTTCATTGATTCATTTTTTTGTTATTATTTCATTTTATATCTTTCAGTACATACTTAAATAACCTATTAAACAGTATTCTATTGGTCGAGTGCCTATCTCAAGGAGGTCGTAAAATCTTATAAAGATAGGATAATTTAGTTCTCTATGCATAATATAGTAGTGTTCTGAGAATATTTGTTGATATCTTATCATTCAAATGGCCGGAGGAAAGTCTCAAAACGTGACAAACCGATCAGATTTTTTATAAAAAATAAATGTGAAAAATATGGGTCGAAATTTTACTGTAGCATCGGTATGAATAGATAAAATTTTAATTATATGTGCTATTAAGTATTTTTTGTGATCAACCGACTTTCAGCATTGACTTTTGGTCGTTTTTGAGTTCCCGCCGTATTTCTAAAAACAAAAAATTGGAGATCTTCCACAGCAGAGAGAAGAGCTTAATCCATGGATTCCGCGAACAATGGAATCCTGTGGGCGTGCATTCTTGTCTTATTTTTTTAGGAATAAATGTTATATCTCCGCACTCTTGATGGAGAGAAGCAGGCGGCCTACGGCCAGAAATATCATCGTCCCAAGGATGTTTGAGTTGCATAATTAGGTTTCCTCTGGAGCTCCCTTCGTTTAATTCTGACTCTTTGCCTTATCTCTCCAATTATCCCTCCTCGGGCCATATGACCGTGCTTTCAGTCAAATTACGTAATATCCATTCAGGTATCTAATGGTCCCATGTTGCGTAGTTAGAATTATGAAAGGCACGTAGTCTGCTTCTTGAGACTGAATTTAACCGGAAAGTTGTTCAATTTTTATGTGAGTTCATTATGGCATAACCGAGTTTTTGTTTCCCCTTTTTAGTGTGTGATTTATGTTTTGTTTTATCTAATGAATGATTATCATTTGGTGGGTTTTATTACCTATCACAGGGTCAGTTTTCCTTTTATACTTCCAAGTAGATGAATATTTACAAACTCCGTCATTATCCATTCCAGTATTATAAGTACTAGGAGAATCGGAGAAAGTAAGATTATTGAGTTGGAGATGCGTGATAATTTGGAATTTAATAGGATATGTGTAGAAATTAATGAACACGATTAATGTTATATTTTTAGTGAATTCATATGGAATAAAAGGAAGGGGTAGCCGGAAGAGAAATCGGCGAGGCTATGGAATCTTTAAGGCCGAAAAATAATAAAGAATTGTTTGTACTCATGGTATTCAGGGAAAAGGGATGGCCATATTGAACGGGATGAAACAAGGTAAGGGAGGGGTTAGATGTAGAATATTAGGGTGTGAAGAAACTGGTGTTGACAAATTCCTTATTTTGCCTTAAATGTTGAGAAATCCATGAAAAGACATATAAAAAATAGAATTTCACCTTGGCAGTTGAATATATTCGGCCATTGTTTCACTATGGCGATTTTCTCATGACGTTGATAGGGCTTGAATTCACAAGGCCGGCCCACTGACGTGCCACGGTCTCAAAAAAAATATTTTGAATGTTTAGCCGCTATGGTTGTCCTTTCCTTTTTCACCTTTCAAAAATGAAAAAAAATCATCGCAGTTGAGCCGAAAATTTCTTACTACCTTTGATGAGTACAAAGCGCTTAGGGGTTACAACGCGGCTTTGCCGGTTTGAGGAAAATGAATGCTAATAAAATTTTGGAAATTGTAAGTGCCGCTCGTATTTGCTAGGTATAAGAGAAGGACTTAGCGTAATCTGAGAGAGAGACTGGCAGGAGAGGCTGTCAGGACGTGCCCTTCTCTCGGACGACCCACGAATCGACTGCCCGTTGAAACAGGCCTGATCTAATTATAGGCTTGCCAAGACAACCAATGAGTGGGCGCATTGGCAAAGGCCCTAAATGGCAAGCACTGATCGGGACGGACGGTCGGCCAGGTTGACCATGGAAGGGACTTACCGCCAGGCCACATTTACTGGCATATCCTTTATTAATTTCTAGTAGGATTTTATAAAGTCATTAAACAATAAGCCATTTCCCTTCTTGAGGGCTGATCAAACTGCTTGATTATTACAAAACACAATAAAATCTGCAGCATCGTCAATTAATGTCAACATCTCTAAAGGGTCATGGACCTCATCGTGGTATTCAGCGTTGTAGATGTGCCGTTCTTCTTGGAACGGCTGGATCAGGGTCCATGAGAACTCAGGGGCGACCGCCGCCCATTGCTTAGGGGTGGCGTGGGTTTAAACTTCAATAGTACGCTGGGCTCGGCCACATCCGCGTTGGGGGTTGAACAATCCAAGGTCCCTAGCCTGTTTAAAAAATCTAACATCCCTCCTAAAAACATGTGAAACAAGGATAAATGGCGAACACAAAATTTGACAAATTCATGCAATATGTAGCCTAACATTTTTTTCGCCAATGTAACGGGATAGAGTTTCATCAGCATCGATTGGCCATTCACACGAAAGCAATCTCACCTCCACCACTGCACTGGAGAAATTGACGCCTGGAAAGGAAGGAAGAGGGGAGGCTGAGTGTTCGTTTTGTTCGATCAGTCGGACACAGGAAAACTAATGGCGACGCAGCTTTTTTTTCTCTTTCTCCCTCACGTAAAACGAGCCGTAATTAATGGGATTGCGCGTTGTTTTGGATTCCATCGCCTGTCGCTGGCACGTGGGCGGAAGTGATGGGAGGGGGTTACTACTGCTGCTCCGGGTCAGCACTAAAGCAAGAGGTTGAGTGTGTGAGGGAAAAGGGCCAGGATATTATTTTTTTGTATGAATACGCGGAATTATCGCGAGGGTGCACATCAAAAGACCCCTGGCCGTTCTGCCCGAAAACCCCCTCGAGTTGCCACACAAGCTCTCCGGGATCCCCCTGTGATGGTAGCGGTGGAGGTGGGGAGGCTGGGGAAAGCGCAAAGCGGGGCCGGGAAGGGCGAGAGGGAGCCCTTGATCGATGGAAGTGCTCCACTCCGGGCGCGGGGGAAGAGCCAGCCGCCAGTTGCCAGCCTCGGATCCCTTGCACGCCCGCCCTGGCCACGATCCTCCCACTCCCATCCGGCCACAGACGACGCACACATGGGAACGTCCACGTCGGATTCTGCTCTTTGCATTCAAAGGTGGTTGCCCCGTGAGCTGAAATCACAAGCGCCAACATGCGTAACATACGCTGGGTTGCGTTGAAAGAGGTAGAATCAAGAGAGGCCCGCGGTGGAAAAAAGTGTGGCGGTAAAAAGATGGATATAGCGCATGCTGTTCATTTCCAGCGAGAATCTCAGGTCGACATTGTGGCCAGCATTTTGGACACAAATGAGGAAAAAATTTATTCATGGAGTACAAGTGAAATGCCGCCCGATGCGTGGGAAGTGCCACGAGGGAATACAAATCATCGTATTATAAGGTGCCTGAAAAACTTTGTTTAGTCGCCAATGAGCGGCGAATCGTGGTGGGTATTTTCTTTAAATGCGGAGTCATGAGTCGTGCGCTTTTAGTCCACACACAATGAAAATGAATGAAAAGTAACACTTTGTTTAATTCCAATACGCGACTAGTTTCGCCACATCGGTGTCATCATCTGGTGACATCAGTACCTGGTGATGACACCGATGTGTCGGAACTTTAGTTATACCTAAATACAAAATTGGTGGAATTGAACAAAGTGTTCATTTTCATTCGTTTAAATGAAATTTCACAAGCTTGAGCCGGAAACCGTTAAGCAAACCCTACACAATGTTTAGGATAGAATTCAGGTTCATACCACGCAGCCTCCTAGAGTCAAACTGTAGTGATATAACAATGGTGAGTTGGAGTGTGGAAGTGATAGCTTAACACTAGATTGTCCAGAGGGGTCATTTTGACGCAATCGTGTTTTTAAATTTATATTTTGATCTAATTATTTAACAGAGCAGAATTTCCACTCGTGACTTGTAATAGTTTAAATAGGTGTTTACTTACAAAAAATTTACCTTCCTAAAATAGTCCATGGAGCAGTTAAATTATATTTTATCTTGAACGTCCGAAAGGGGTCATTTTGACCCAAGCGTTCATTTTCGCGTTTTGTCTTTTCCGAATGAACACACATCAAGAATGGATGACTCAGAATCGTCAAGATAGCAATGGGCCGAATACCTACCATTAGGAAAGAGGGGCATAGGTCAACCGCGCAAGAGATGGTCCGACAACCTCTGCAAGAAAAGGCATTATCATAAAGAATAGGCAAAAATGCCTTCGAAGAAGAAGAAGATCTTTACCGAAGGTCCTTTTTTATTTGTAATCATTGAATAATTCAGCTCCTATCATTTGCATGTGTTTACTGCTATCTCGTCTGATCTATTTCATTCGATTTTCCTCCAAGTTCATTTCACTTTTCAAAACCGTTTTATGCTTTCTTTTCCCGAATCCTCACTTTTCGTCTTGCTTGCGGGTGGAATATTTAGTAATTAATTTGTCGACACCATCATACATTTTCACTTTAACGGTGTGAGGAGAATGGAATATTGTTCCCCGCTTTCGCAAATCAATGGAAGGAAGTGGCTTTATATTCTACGCCTCGAAAACGACTTCCCTCGCAGAATATTCTGAGCAAAGAGCCAGGCCAGGCCCATGCTAAACGATATGTGAGGACAGCGTGGCAAGTGTTTGGCGTTTGTTCATAAATAAATCCATAGTGAATCATATAAAAAAGTAAACGGAGACAGGGTCCTACGGAGTCGTTGAAAACAATGAGTGGTCCGTCAGAATTGGTCAGCATTGACGAATTAGAAGCATTCATTGAAATAATTTATGCTAGTGGTGTGAGTGGATGTGAAAACAAGGATCTATAGTCTTTATGGTCATATCCTTGGGGATTGTCTTTCTGTATGGACACGATGCCTAGGAATCGCTTCTGTGAAATCATGAAATTTTTAAAGTTTGGTGAAATATCGAATAGATCTACTTGCTTGCAGACTGATATTTGTTAGCAATCATTAAAATAATATTAGTGAAATATGAATGCAGTATTATTTCATGTTTAGAATAAAGTCTGTACACAGTTAATCGAATAATAACGAAATATATCTTATGTGCCACTGGGCTGTGTAAAAATAGCATTGAATTGCCAATATATAAAATCAGAAAAGTGCAATTCTTTGCTTTTATCTTTATATATCACTAATGAGTGCATATGTGTTAAGCTTCACGCAAATGTTTGCATGGACATCTTAATTTTAATATTTTTTTAACTCCAGACCAAGTTTATTTTGGATAAAAATAGCTTCTTCCACCTCAAGTGAGGCCCGTCAGCCACATGCAGTAACGGGAGTGTGTTCTCTTGGCTTTGTTGGAGGAGGAGTATGGGACCCGAAGATAACTCTTCCCGTGTTAGTCAAACCCAACTTTATTTTCTCATTTCGCACGCCGGGAGTCGAGGACGTCGAAGGAGCGTGGAGAAAGCACTGCTCTCCCGCCCACTACACCTCCGTACGTCTAATGCCAACTTTCCGCCGCGGTGCAAACGGAGCGGGACAAGTTGGCGTAGGTGCGCCAATGCGTTCAGAGGGAGTTTGAGTGGGAGTGGAGCAAGTTGGGAACTGCTTTCGAGATTCTAATGGGAGGAGGTTGAGTGGAAATATGAAATATATCGCTCAAAGGCACTAGGTATGGGAAAAATATATTCTTGAGAAAAAGTATTGCTCCTCTGCGGAGTGAAGTAATCGTAGTTTCTGTGCAGTTTATTGCGTTTACGTTTCGCTTTGCCGATCAACCGCTCGCGTATTAGTGTTTATCGTGCGATAAAGTTGAATTTGCCGGGATTTACGAGAAGCAGCGCTGAAACTATTTGGCGAAACCAATACTTCCTCGTTTTCTGTGAAAAGTTGAGCTCGGCAGGTTTCTTTTAAATGCCATTTACGGCGAATAACTTTTTCCACCCCGTTAGAGAGCTGGATGCTTTGCCATGTGCAACTCTGTCTCTTTCAGCGAATTGATTGAAGCTCAGTCGTTTTTCGCGTACTTTAAACTCCATCTCATTGGAATTTGGTCGTCAGACATGAGGATCTGTTTTTATTTACCTTATTTTTTGTTTTCACGTAGTTTTGTTTCAAACTTGCTGACTGACGTTTACATTATCATGTGGATTCCTAAACATGGATAACTTGTGTATGTACGAGTAGGTTTCTTCTTAAAATTTGATTCTGAAGTCCATTGGACTGTATCATCATCCGATTTTTTGCCTTATTTACTTTTGTACTTTCTCTGTTCTTAGCATGTTATTAGCAATTCTACCCATGTGCTAAAAGATACCTTGTTTCTTGTACCTTTGTTTCCCAACTATATTTTCATTGCCATTTGATTTTGCTGCTTCATCCTCGAAGTTTGCATTATGAATTTATTTGTGTCATGAAATTGGTTATTTTCCTGTGACACCTGTTTAGTGATAAATCACTGTCACCATGAAGCAAGGCCTTAAGGCTGTTTCACACGAGGCACTTAGTGCAAAATTTGAAGTAGCATCTGTTTTCGCAATACGAGAGGCCAGGCTCGGAAATAGAGCAGGGGCTGTTTTCCCATTTCTCGTTTAAGAATTTGCGCATGAATTATAGGGATTCCCCCCCGCATTACTCGACGCAATTTTCAATGCTCATTCATACGCAAATCAGATTGTGCAATAAAGTGAATCATGAAAAAAGGCCTTTAGGAAATCAGGTATGATAACTTCCATCATGTGATTCGAAGTAAAACGTAATATTCTGGGAGGTATTAATCATGCCGAGAGGCCTTCCGACACAGGGGGAATATAAATACGCTCAATATGCGTGTGTTGTTAAAATGCACGATTAGAAAAAATAAAAACATCTGCTGTGCTATTAATAGTATGGAAAAGGTCATTTTACATTCATGGAGCTTGTGACTAGCTGAGGGGCATTACGAAATGGCAATTTATACCCAACTATTTATTATTTTACTCTATTGATTTCCCTTACTCCTACTTTAAAGTTAGCGGCATATCCTTGAGTAGATGGGAGGCAGCTATTTATTAACAGAATGTAAATTTCTCGCTGTCTATCTTAAAGAAAATTTTCACGCTAAATTTTATGGAAATTCTATAGCCTTATGTCATGAAATTAGGCTTAGCAATTCACTGTCAAATTTCATTATTATTGACTCTGGCCAAGGAATTCCGGATGTCTGGGCTCCTAAAGAGGGTTTGAACATTCTTGGCGGATGCTCATCCCTCTCACCCGTATACCTTGTGCCTTTCCTATTTGCTGAATTTTCTTGCTGGGTAGTGTGAACGTGAAACTTTATCCGTGGGTTTGATTGGAATGGAAATGATGAGTAATAGTAAAATAATCTATTGGCATGTGAGTTTCAATATGCATGACTTCCATAAATGAACTCCCAGAGAAAATCCTAATATTTCTGCCGTGGTTCAATTTGAACGATTTCGGAAGTTATCGCGCCATGCATTTGACTTGAGATTTTGGTAATATACCATCCGAGTTTTAAAATATTACGATTCGAAAGGAACGGCACCGTTTCAGATTTCATCGCGTTACACCCGCGATGGTGATGAGCCAAGTGCCGGCGTTAAAAGTTTTGGAAGTGATCTTTGCCAAGCTGGTACAAGTTGATAGCGGTGAAGTGCACTCCCTTTGAGCTTACCTTCTTTGCTCGCCGAAGGATTAATCGCTTCCATTTCCGCGGAGGGTGCATGTCGTGGAGTTGGTCAATTTTCTCTGCTGCGGCAATCCCGGCTGTCGTCACCGAACCCTCCCATAACTAACCAACAAAATAGCACTTATGCATGAGGTATGCACTTAGTGTTCAGCTCAAGAGAAAACAAACGATTTGTTTAAACTTCGTAGGTTCTTGCCAAAATTTAATGCATAGGGCTATAAATCGCAATGCAAATCTCCTGTCCTTGATGATATGCATTTTTCACTCAACATTACCTCTCCTTATACCTCTGATTGTGGGTGAAAAATATATGTTTTCCCCCTAGTGAAAAGTAATTATAGTTACCCCTGACGTCCTAATGATAGCAGCGTGGCAATTACTAAGAGAATTAGTGTTCACCTATTTAAAATAAGTTCAAAATCGATATAAATTGTGTTGAGATACGTAATTTACGCGTCTTTAAGGCATCACCCACACATAGATAAACTCATGCACCAGCTTGCTGTTAGTAAGGAGATCATTGGCCTTATATACCGGATTAGTGAATTCCAAATATTTAGATCTCTTCTTGGTAGCCTGATGGCGAAACGTATTTATCTGATGAAGTTCTGTGTGCTTTACGTCACTCATGTTAGTCCATAAAATTTAGTGTTGAGACAGTGGTAGGGAAGGTTTGGACAAAAAAACATATTGAGATGACTTTTTCTCTCTCAAAAATTGTATTTTATTTTTCATAGTAATTTATTTCCTTGTAAGGTTACGTTAATAATATCATTATTAGTTTTTTGCTATTTTATTGCGATACATAGCTTACTTATCAAGTGCGTTCCGAAAAGCCATCACATTTGCAATATCGCAAGTGGGATGTTTATTTGGTTTAATCTATGTTAATGCTAAATGTATACATTTTTCTAGAAGGCCGAATTCATCGTTAGTTTAAACCACCAACATGACTAATTGCATTTCATTTACACCCGCTTTAAAATAGTTACCGTAGGTATTTGCATCACAAAGAGACGTTTGACGCTCGTGTTTGACGCGAGCAGAAGATTACTATGCTTGAAGCATAATTATATTCCGATAGACGGTTTTTTGATCCAAGACATGAACATATTTTTGCAGTGTCTTGAATAACGTAACGGTTTTACTTCGACTTTGAATGAAACTCACTCTAGTCTCTCTAATGCGAAGAGAGAACATATTTCGTTGTCTCTAAAATTTTACTTCACTCTAATCCAATGATAAAAGTTATCGAGTTATCACCATGGATACATTATGTCTGGATCACAACATTTGTTCACTTATTGCTACGGCGTTCAGTATTGACTACAATGAGGCCCGAAGTAGTTAACACGGAACTGCATGTTGACTTATTAACAGCTATTTTGAATGATTTCCTGCACATAAGTATCTATGTGATAAATCATAACTATTAATGGGAATTAGAAATTTTATTTTCTAGCACTAATTGTTGATATCTCTTGTGAAATTACCAATTTTGGCTCTTCCGACGGAATGGGAATTATGTTCGTTAGCCCGCATGTAAACCGCTTTAATAAAATAGGAAATCTTAGATTTCTCTCGGAAATCTAAGCTATCATATTTTCGGAGGGATAGTGGAATATGGGTCCCATTGTATTCACTCTAGTGAAATGCGTAGTATTTGTATAAATTATTATAGTTTATGCAGGTCGTCTTCAGATTGGATGTGGGTGTTGAATGGATTCGAAAATAACATCTGATCTGACATTCGCTCTCTGTAGTTAGTAGATCTGAGCTTTTTACGAGTATACGGCACTGAACTTTTCTCAGATTCTGTTGCCTCTCACCTTCCTCCAATCCATCTGTAATGTCAATGCCTTTCCTTTATATGCTCGGCTTATCCTTAATTCTTATGATTTATAATTAGTTATAATAATCGCTTGTATTATTGTCAACCACGTCTATTATAGTAATTACTCATCTCAGGGGAAGCTATATTTTGAGGTTTGATTGGTGGAAAATGTTTTATTTTCCACTCCTCTACGATAAGAAATGATGAGTGTTATCCGCAACATTGACTGTCGCCGCTCCCCTATCGGGGCTTCTCTAGGTAATTTGTTGGCGTTCACTTCAGAGGGATGAGAGTTGCGGGAGTTCTGGGATAATGGGTGGAGAAAAAAAATCACTCCGTCCCGAATGCTCAGTCGCTCCTTGCTCGCTATTTTCACCTGCGGGAACGGCACGAGGGCGAACAAAAATACGGCCTTGGCAATTCCGGTTGGAAAAACTCATCGTCGCTTTTTTCCGAATCACCGCGAGTCCATCGCATCGCGTGACCCGGACCGCGGGTGGCTCGTCTCCATGTTAGGGCGGGAGAGGAGAGTTTTTGGAGGCAATGGGGAATAGGACGGCAGTCGAATGGGTGGGAGGGTAAAAGGAGTGGGAGTCGAATGGGGCGGACGAATTGCCGAGGGTGTCCGTTTAATGCGGTCTCGTGAGCCCCAGGCGCCGTAAACTATTACCGAGAGCGGTGGAAGGGTGGGGGTGCGGGGAATAGGAAGGGGAGGAAGGTCGCTTCGTATCGCTATGGGGAAGAGATTGGTAGTGAAGCAGGATTGGATCGGAGCCTAGGGGGTTGCTAGGGAGGAAGGGCGTGGGGGTAGGCTAGGCTGAAACGTTCCTGCGGGGCTGAAAGGGGTAGAGGGAGAAATTTAATTGACGAAGTGGTCGAGAGAAGGATGGATGGGGGGTGGAGGTTGCAGGGTAAGGTGGCGGAGCTGGGATAACGACGGTCGTACTGAGGGCGCCCCCTACTGTTCGCCTCTCCGTGTTCCGGGGCGACGCGACGTGGCGTGAGCAGGACTAAGTTAGTATAGGAAACTTCAATCGGGATGGAGGACGAAGTAAACGGGCCAAAACCGTCAGCTGACATGATTCGGACAACCCCCGGTCCTTCGCTATGGCCTCTTGTGAAACAAATTAATTACGTTCAATTTAAAATCACTATAAACGAAAAAAATGAAGTCTTTTGCCACTGTATCTGATTTTCAATAATGGAATTATCTATCGCTCCCTGCGAATGTTATTCGTAGGCACTCAGCTTTAACATGTTTTGGGTGGTCGGAAAAAAATATCACAATTTTTTTCCGGATAAATTTTGACCGAGTGAATTTTTATAATTTTTTGAAGTATTTTAGTATCTCTCTTTCATTGTATGGATTAAGCTAGACTGTTCTTCAAAATATAGTTCTTCGCTATAAATTACTATCATCGCAAAGAAGCACGTGTATGAGGAAATGCTTAAAACGTGTTCAACATTATAATTTTGCCGCTTTGAAGGAAGTACCTTCCTATACAGCTATTTCCTTCACGAAAAGCAGCATACTTATCCATAGGTACACGCTTACACGGAACTCTATTGGCTCGTTTAAATTTTCTTGTGGCTGTGGCAGTTTGGGTCTATACAATTTCACCCTGACTAGCCATAAAATGGTACTTAAAATATATACGTCGCCTTTTTAAGGTAAGTATATCCCATAATCCCAGTAAAATAACGGGATTCTAAAAAAAATACTGAGAAGTCATCATTAAAACGTTATTAGCTAGAAACAAATATGTGCCTCATAAATTGAAAATTTTACATACCTCATTATTTTTCACTTGCATTTTTTTGTTCAGTTCTGTAATATTTTTTTTAGATACACTCTTGGAAAACTCAACCTAAGTCGTCTAGGTCTGTAATCGTCATGTGATACGTACACCTAACTAACGGGATACCAGGTTGGCATAGGGTGCATAAAATTTCGAGTATGGATTTATATTGCAAATAGGATGTTGAAAAGTAAATTCCAGTTCGTCCTTCTCCCGACATTCGCTATGGAAAACGAGCAACACGAGTAAAGGGGCAGTAAAATTGTTGGACGGTTTGTGATCGCCTGCATTCCACCCGAGCGAGCAGGCTTGCCTGTGGTGCTGCAGGGCGCTCGTCAGCGGCTGCGATATGAGTCACGCTTGGATTACCAGGAGCGCAATACTTGCACGCCACCCTGTGAGTTCATTGGCTAACTGAAGGCGGGAGCGGTATTTTGGAGTGGCTTGTGTCGAGTAGGAAATAAATTGGTATTTTTTTTGTTCATAGTTAGCGTAGAATGAGCTTATTTGGAAAGCTTAATGCATTATTATTCCCTTTTACTTTTATCTGGACCTTATCCTTTTTAAATTTTGTCGGGAATAAAATTGTTCCGCCTCTGATGTAACGAGTAGGACCATGCTTGATGTGGTCATTTAGTCATTTAGTAAAAATATTTCTCTGTTCCTCGGAGACGCTCGTGTTGGAAGTTCGCTTTGGTTGCCTTTAGCTCATAAGAAATGATAAGTATTTGTTTACGTCACAACAATTTTTGTGTTTGTATGCAAAAGTGCGCATGGCTTCTTAATTTTAGCGAAAAGCGTTTTTTTCTCAGATAGTACGAAGTGGCTCATGAGTTTTGAAATTCTAATATTGACCCCTGCTCTCATGTATAGAATTTATCTGAGAGCAGTTTACACCATTGGTATTCACTGAACCCGCTCGAACTTATCTTTAAGTGTACACGTATGCCCACTTTATTAGTCGACAATTTTTTCTCGGATTTGGAAATATTTAACATTTTAATAATAGCTTACGCACTAGAAAAGACACCCCTTTCAACACTCATTGACTTTCCTAATTTTATTTGCTAGGCTTAACAGGGGTTTATCTTATAATTACCTACCCAATCTCCGGATGATGACTGCTGATGATGCGACACTTTCTTTCTCACGTCTTAAGATGTAGATATACTCAAGACTACCTAAGCGTAATTAGATGAGCTAGTGCGATGTCCACTTAGTATTCGCGCACCGTGCTTGATGTTTCCAAGAAGAGGAATTACGCTTCATTCTCTAAACGCCTTTCGTCTTCGCATTCCATTTAAAAATAACAAAAATCGTCAATTGTGGATCTCCGAAAAAATTATTTTCAGTGATGATCTAACATTGAGGAAGGAAGGAAGTCCTAGTGGCATTCTTTAGATGTTTGAAGGCGTGCTTACAAAAAAAAAACTTTTTTAAAAATAAAGAGGTGGCGGAAATTATTAATGAGGGCACCCTGGAGCGACGTGGAAACTTGCACGAGAAATTTGGATCAAGAGAGGAAGGGAGGAATTTGCAAGGTTTTTTGTTTTTGTTTAATGAAAGGGTTATATATTTTTTTCGGCGAGGGCAGAGGGAGCGGGACAGCTCAACGCAAACTGCCCTCGGGGTCCTCTTCAGGAGCTCGCCTCGCCCTCTCGTCCATTCACGGGAGGCATTCCTCCCAGAGACGAACTCGAACCGAAGTTTATCTCGGGTCTTCCGCGGAAAAGAGTAATTCATAAAAAAAACCGTTATTCTCCATCCGTGTGCTTTTCAACTTTGACTTGCTCAGGTAAAATTCAATACTCTGCGCTGATTCTGGGAAAATCCGGTATTTAGTTCAAGGCTTTATTTATCATTTCCTTTTCCTTTGAAGTCATTATTATATTCTCTCTTTCTAATTTCCGGTAAACCTTCGGAAACATTTTCTTGTTCACGTCGGTGGTCTACGGAGGGTATTTTCGGGAAGATAACTACGTTCGGATAGGATAGTGCAAAGCGTTCAGCGAGGTTCCGGAAAGAAACTCATTCAGACATCAATTTTAAAAGGAGAAATTAATTTTAAAATCCAATTAAAGTTTGGCGGAAAAGAACTAAGAGGCTGAAAACGACTATAGAATATAGAACACGACGGTGCGATCGGGCACTAAGTAACTATGTGTAACCACATATTATTGTTGAACGTTAAGGTGTACGGTTGTAAGTACGAACGAGCGATCGACCTCGTAGATTGGATATATTATCAAATTAGTCCCCTGGAAACCATGTCCAGTCCGTGGAAGTAGTTTTGGGGGAATATAGAATGTCTGCTGAAATTACACCTTTTCCCGGAATTCCAAAGCGAATGCTCCATATTTTGGAGAGGTTTAACGAAAAGAATGCATACTTCCTGTTGATAATTTCATATTGCGGATTTTGCAATGATGAACTCAGTAATGATAGTTATAACGGAAGTTATCAACTTTCGTCAACAAGAATGCGTTTAAAAAATGCCTTCAGAATTTCTTGAGGAATTTCTTAGAATTGTAATGAAACATTTTTGCCAAAATTGTCAAGGAATTTACACAAAGAGTTAAGGAATTTGGTAGAAATTTCTTAAAAATGTTTTTCGATATTTTGAGTAAATTTACAGAAATTCTGCTAAAATGCTATGAAAAGATAGCGCTCAGAATTTTCTAGCAGGTTATTTGCCCAAAGCGGAGGGTCTGGCAGGGGAAGCGTACAGGTGAAACTAAGGTATTTCGTCCTTAAAGTGCATCCATTTCCTCTCTCCTGATGGGAGAGAGGAAAAGAGGGGTTCAGGTGCTCTTGGCAGTAGTAGTGAGCAGGTCCTCAACTTCTAATGACTCATCTTACGTTTGCGCGCGAAATGCATGACTAATTTGTGTAGGCGCCCCTGTCTTAATTTGCTTAGTTGGTATTGGAATTGGATCTTATCCGCATTCGATTCAAATGAAGTGAAAAAACTTGATGATACAAGTTAGCCTGACAGCATGCCATGAGTGAAGTGATGGTGGGGGGGGGGCGAGCGATATCGGGAGTCGTTGGGTACGTTTTCCGTTTGTCTTATCTGTTGGGTAAAATACGTGAACAAATTAGTCACTCCATACTTACAGCGTCCTCTACTTAAATAAAGTCAAGCAAGCTTAGAGGCATTTGATGGCGCACGTGTCACGTCGGTGAATGGATATGGTAATGGAATAGAACATCTGGAGAGTCACGTAGCCTCGTAAGTTGCACGCGTGTCATACGTGATGTTTACGTCTTGAAAGGGTGTAACATAATATTTTCAACTGCCTAGAGACTTCTTAACCGTTTTTCCATCCGCATGAAACAGTATCTCAATGCAGTGTTATCACGAGAGCACAGTTGTCGTTATTCACAAGTTCATCTGTACGTTTTACATACTTACCCAGCCCTACCGAATTATTTGTACAAGTATCCTCAGTATACTTAACCCTAAGTTACGAAATGAGAACTTTTTAATGTGGATGTGAAGAGGTGTTCGGGAATAGGAGAAACTCGGTCGCATTTTCACGCCAGGTTTCATCAATCCATGGTATTAAATTAACTGGTGAATGTCACCGCACTGAGGAAGTAACAGAGCCATATCCATTCATCATTGTTCGTGTCTTAAATTGTAGTAAAATCATATTTTCTGGTTTTCATTTGTCTGCCCTCGGCTAACCTTTTCCTAAATTAATATTTTTTTCGATTCCATTTCTCTTATTGTGGAACTTATTCATCAGTTAATCCGTTAAAAAATTATTCCCGTTCCATTTGATTACTGAAATTGTCTTGGGGAAGTGTCGACCACGTATGTGATTTGCCCGCCTCCGTGAAAAATGGTCGCGGGCTCGAGTCCTGCTTCTGACAGAGAGTTTAATGAGTCAACGGAATGGTTCCTGGGCACGTGGCTACTATCTAAAAGAGGCCTATCTGCTTCCCGTTGGCCGGATTGCTTAGGGATGCAGAGAACTCAGCAGATGATAGTGAAGAGAAGAGCGGTTGAAGATGCAGGACGTGTGGTGTTTCGAGGACTTTGAATAAGTGGTGTGACTCATGGCTTGCTCGTCGAATGATACGACGTCTGCTTTCCCGTGGATTTATTTATTGTACCATTTATGTACTCATTACTCATCAGTGTCTCTCATCAGCTCATTCATTCGTCTTTCTGTCATAATCATGTCTTCACCTCTTCCATTTTGTCTACTTTTCATCGTATTTTTTTTTTGCTAGAATTATTTTGTATTCAATCTTTTCCCAGTGTTGCATTCACCACCAATCACTCGTACTCTGAATTCATCGGTGCTCGTTGAGAGTCAGTAAAACTGCTTAGCTACTCTCTGTTGAGGAGTAGTCCAAGCAGAAGCGAAGCTCTCCTTCCCTTCGAGAGAACTGTTCTGTAGCGAACGTTCTGGAAAAGTACACGACCTGAATCGGAAAAATGAAATGAAAAAACGAACATCAGAGTGCGGCAAAACGTCGAAACTGCTGCAACGCTTCAGCTCTTCAGCTGTCTTTTTTCTCTAGTCCTTGCCTTGAGTGCATGTTTTCTGCATCAGGATACATGAATGACGCTGTGGATTCTCGTGACAAGCTTGAGGTAACTCAAGTTTCAATATTTTCCGCACATTTTGTTTTGTTATTTCTCGCTTTCAACACGTGACTCCACTGCAAATTCGTGCCCCGTTATAGTCGCAGACAATTTTTCTCAGGGAATACCTTCAGTTTTTTTCTGCCTCGGGGACAAGATTTTAATGATTAGTTTTTTTCACTGACAATCGCTATTCAAGCCGAACCCTAATTTTTTTAAGTGGGGTAAGAAAATATCGAGGATTATTTTCTGAGGTCAAGGTGGTGAAATAAAATTAAAAAATTAATCAATACTTCCAATGTCGGTTTCGATATCTTTCGATTGCGCCGTCGTCAGTTGGATGCGCAAACTAGCTGGGGAAAGTTTACTTCATCCTAGTTTTTTGAGTTACGCTAGGATTAACAGTATCACGTTTTGTATGATGTAAAGCAAAACTTTACAGTGTACTACCAAGGGTCCAGATTGAAATAAAGGAGTGGTTTGACTGCATTGTTAAAAAAATGAAATGGAAGAAACTTAGCGTTATTAATAATTTTATTTTGAAGTAATTTTGGAGAGGAATCTAAAATGTGTATGAAATAAGGGCGGTGAAGTATGAATATATATTGATCTCAGCGTAAATTATAAACTCTACATTTAATATATACCTTATTTCCTTTGATATGGGGTTTCCTTCAATATGATTTGATTGATTAAAATCAGTACTTTATCCGGATGTATATGATTTTCTCGAAATTTCTCTAACTTTAGCTAAGTATTCAACATAGCAGTATGGATGATGAGATGAAGAAAGTATTTCATGTTAATGTTGAATCTAAATGAAAATATTGAAATGGGAATATTCATGACTAATGAATGTAGAAAATACGCACTTTTGCCTACTCTGCGCGTATAACATTTATGTAAAAATCAGTGAATGATTTTATACCCATACGATCCGGAGGTTCGTTATGAGTTTATGTTAAGCAGTTAGCTCAATATATGTCCCGCATTCTTAAGAAGCATTGAACTAAACATTTAAGAGTGAACGGGATTGCTGTAGTGGGAGCTCTGGGTTTCATCGTGAAGGGAGAATATTTTGTTTTCATTGTACTCGAGTATGTATATTGCAATTGTATGTATATTGCAGTACATCTCCATTGGAGATGGAATGGGAATCGTTATTAGGCATCTGCTGCTATCAATAGTGTGGAAATTCTGTTAACTCATCAATCTGCAAATTGTCTGCATTATTACAGAGGGCGGATAAAAAGTTGAGTCAATAATTAGTGGCGCTTATGATTGAAACGGAATTAGTTAATCGTAAATGTAGCTGCCTAGTTTTTTGTACAACAAATTTAATTACTATCCAATTCGTGAATTTTCATATTTAGTTACTCTCTCGTAATTTCATTTCAGCCCAGTGGTAATTTTGTGAGATGATACGAGGCATAAATTTAATGAAGCTTAATTATATACACTGTTAAAATGCCCCAATTCCCTTCATTTGGAAACACTGAAAATTTCGTTGATTTATCTAGTTCATTCGATGAATTACGCTGATGTCTAGTCCTAAAAATGGTGCTAAGTTGGTACCTCGCGGAAGAGCCATATTCTCAAAATCATTTCCAATGATAGTCACTATTATCATTAATTGGTCTGTTAAATATTACTCTCTTATTCAAAAGTATTCCCTGGCTAATAGACAAAAATACGAAGATAAAATTAGAACTTTTTTCAAATTTATTCCGAAGTTAAAATGGATGGGCGTTTATTATTGTCCTCTGTGAAAGTTTGGAAGACACAAACCATAATAAAATAATTCAATTTGTTGGATAAATGTCTGTGATGTAAAGTTAATGGTATGTTTTATATTCTGTGAAGAATACACGTAGCACAACAGTGCTCAGGCCGATTCGTAAAAGAGTTACAAAGGTTAGTATAAAAATTTAAAGTTCGTTGATAAATAGAAATTTCGTCATTTTCATTTGAAAGTCGTAGCTTGGACAGCACAGTTAGTGGTGACAGAAAACATAAGCATTTTCTGTTCCTTATTTCTTAGTGTTTGGAAATATTTTGAGTAATTTGGGCTGCACTTATGGTCATAATTTAGGCCGCTATACTATGTGGTTTTAAACATCTTGTAAATGATTGTTGAATTAAGTGTAATGAATTCTAGAGTTCAGTATTAGCGGATAATAGCTCTATTTGAACTCAACTGGTTGCTTGGGAATATTATATCAACGAAAACCGTCCATTGTTGAATAAAATTTATAAAAATGACTGCTGAATAAGGCACAAACCCTATTCTGTATCCCTGGTTCCCCCAATGTATGTTCGGAATCGAAATTTCATCCAAGTGAAGTAATTCGAAAGATTGATCACGTGTGCGCGGGAGAAGTAGCTTATTTTAATCATATCTGCGCCGTTTCTTTTTAAAAGCTTGGAGAAAGGGATGAGGATAACGTTGGATTAGCGAAAAGGGGAACAACTCCGAAATTAGATTCGGCTGTGGCACTGCTGTTGTTCCTGAAACCTCTTTTTGTATTTTTTGTTATATGAGTAATACCGCGGCGAGCTCTCAACGGTAGGAGGGAGAGACTATGGGAGTGCTGTTGGGAAAGTTTCTGGGGGGGATTTCAACTTCAGCGTGGTGTGGGTGATCCAGGAGGAGAGAAGTGTGCCGCCGCTGTTAGGCGCCTTCTGAAATTTCCCGAGAGCACGAAGGAAGGAGGACGAACAACGCCCACCACTCGGTCGTTCGCGCCCTGCAAGAGGAGGGTTTTGAGGGCGGAGGAGAGGGCTTTTAATCTGAAAGGCGACAGACGAGAGGAGGGGAGTGGGAGAGAGAGACAATGGGTGGAGAGATAAGAGAGGGTGACTACTCTTTCTCTCCCACGCGCTCAAGTGTCGAGAGCCGACTCTGCCATTCCGTCCACGGTTAACAAGATGCTGCTCCCCGAGCGCTTGCGGGGGCCTCGCGGGACCACCCACCACATGAAGCGGTGGAAAATGACGGAATCTGGCGCCGTAAAGTCATGAGTTAAATGAATAGATTTCAGTGGAAATATGTTGGTACATATCTGTTCATGTTGTTTACGCTAAATTTCTCGGTGTCTTCCCAAACATATTCTACGTTAGGTATTTTTATCCCCAATAGTTAGGTGCTTTATAACGTGACATGACCCCACAAAGCGATGTCATTAATGAAATATGGCGTCAAATTTCATGATTGAAATTTTTGGGTAAATGCTAATGGTATTTATACGTATACTCATGCTTCCCGCGTGTAATTTCTCAATTGCTGTCTTTAAGTATCCTGAGAGAGCGAGTTGTTCTACGATTTAGATAGTTTTCATATATTGTTTTCTCTTACACGTAAGATCAATTTGTTGAGGATGGAATCAGTCTCTCCTATCGCAAATGCTTTCCCATTTGTATTGCTCTTGCTTTTTAAATTTACTCGTACACTACTGAATTTTCATGCTCTATACGTGGATATTTGTAAGGCTATTCTTTAGCATAGGTTTTATTGTATCACATATTTTTTTTTATTTCCAACGGAAATACGAATCCGCATTAAAATCTAAGATTTAAGTTTCAGTCAGAGTGGCAATTATTCTCTTTAGATACTAAATCTGCTTTTACTATTTGGATACGGCATTTTTTCCATCTACTGAATGAAAAACAGATGTCATTATGAGCTTTTCATATGTGTTTGGTAAAGAGTACCTCATGTCTAAATGTTTTTGGAAACAGAAGTCTATAATATGATATTTTAAATGTGCTTTCCTATGTGACGTAGGTACATAGTGCGGAGTGTCTCATCATTCTAATTTTTTATTAATAGGTTAGTTAGATTCTTGATTTAGATGCTGCCATATTAATTGTGGTTTTGTAAAAGAAATTTATTATTTTTGAAAAATCGTGTCTTCACACCATAATATAATCGTGGGACCTGTCTGTAATTTATCATTAATTTGAATACATACTTCCTCGGAGAATTTCAATGCTGAGCGATAATATATAATGTCAGAGATGAGTATTTTTGGTGCCATTTGAACCCTTCTCGCTAGAAATGGCATCGGACATTTGGCACTCCTGATTTCGCTCATTCCTCCACCCTTTCCTTTAATCCCCCCTTTCCATGAGGAAACATCCCTCATCGTCAAAGCCCCTTCCCACGTAGCGCAGCTCTCTTACTCCATCGTCTGTGCCTTGAGTTATGAATATTAAAATTACAAAGGAAGGGCGTGATTTAATTAACGAAGGGGATCAACGGGGAAAAAATACGTGACGAGTGATACTCCTCTTTGGGAGGAGGAAGGGGATGGGTGGAGGCCGTAGATCTTGTCGCACTCGGAGGATGCTGACAATAAATGTAACCATGGGAGACGCCGCGTCGAGAGAGTAAAAAAGCCTCGGGGCCACGTGGGGCGCTGGAGACGAAATGGGAGTGAGAGAGAGAGGGCGAAAGTACACGAGCGTGAAGTGAGAGGGAATATACGGAAAGAGAGAGAGAGCGGGGGTGATTTTACTTTCACGGCTTCCCTTACTCATTTGCCATCCACGGCCGTGTATTGTTTGAGGGAACTCTTTTCAGGCCTTATCGCCGAGTTCCGGGTTGCATCTCCGCGAGCTCGCCCAGCGCTCGCGCGAGGGAGACAGAGGATTTTATTTTAATCACAATAAATCTTTCAAGGGTAAATAAAAGTGTTTGTTTCATTCGCGATTTCCGCGAGGCGGCTGTTCTCGTCCTGTCTGGGTCGTCGTTCCCACTCTTTTAAGTTCGTTAATTTGGGCTCTCGTGCGTGTTGAAGTATTGCCGCAGTGCACCAGGAACTCGTCACCCGCGAATAGGACCTGGAAGTGTGCGACATGCGAATGGCGGGAAAGGACATTCTACCCGGCTGGGGTAAGCACCCGTATATTTTGCGCAAAGAACATGACACTTCTCGGAAAATACACTTTCGTTGAGCAGAGCCCGTTGCCAACGTACTGAACATTTTAAACTGGCGTAAGATGCGCTCTTGTGTTCTTTTATGCAACGTTATACCTGGTTTTCAATGCGACTCGCTAATCCTACGAAATGAGTTTGACTATTTTTGTAAGCTAAATTTTGTCTTTACCGACAATATTCCTATTTTTCCAAATTTTGGTGGTTTACGTGCTACATATTCCCTCCCCTCTTAACTCCTTCTCCACTCCTTAATGCCATGCTAGACCATACCTCTTCTCGTCTTCTGTCTGACGTGAAATATGGATCCATTCTGTCTCGTAAACATCCGGAATCGCGGTTGTTAATTTCCGCGTATCGATCTCACGTGTACCGGATACACCAATTCAGTTTCGAATATATTATTTAGTTAACCCGTGTCTCGGTGCCAACCTTTGAAATATCGGATATTTAGATAATTTTATATTAATTTTGTAATTTGTTTTGTCTGTATAAAATGTATCCCCGGAGTTATAGATAGTGGAAATATTTTAGCTCAACAGTGAAGTTATGCGAAAGAATTACGTTATCGTTACTTCAGCAAAGGGCATTCTGTCACCATACCTGTTATCCAAGCACGACACTTTGTGCTATCATCCGATGTCAAGCAGATGAATTATGCCAGTTTTCATTATGGCTTTGAAATGCTCTCATTTAGGAATAAACTTCGATACGTGGGCACTTAAAAATGTAGATAAAATACATAGTACAATATTTCAATCAATATTATTTGATATTTTATGCTGCTTTTTACCTTGTTAAATAACTATAATAGAGTTATCAGAAACTAGAAGTAAGTTTGTAGAAGAGTGGAGAAGTAGTGTCTTGGATAAATCATGGTTCCTAAACTTTCCGTGCTCTGTTTGATTGAGTTGATATTATTTTACACATTTTTTTAAACCGAGTCAATGTGCCGATGTTCACTTAATGTAGAACAAAACGAATATTATGGAATGCATCAATTCGTATTCTGGAGTGTGATTTCGATGCCACCTCAACTTGTCAGCGGTCTTGACGAATAAAATATTTTATAATGAAAACCAGTTCGCATTTCGGAATCTTATTCTAACTGCCATTTCAGCTTGTCGGCGGTCTATCATCTCGCGAGATTCGATGGAGGCTTCGGTAGGATTGACATGTCTCGAAGGGGACTTCTTCCCCGATGTCGGGGAAAGTAACAGGGATTTCGAAGAAGAAAAAAGAGATACCTTCTCCCCTTCTTCTGATCTGTCGTGTGTGGATGGAGTCCTCCCGTTTTGCAGTCGGATTCATTTTCCTGTGGCTTCCTTCGAACACGGCGCTGTTGTTATTGTTTTCTGCCGTCCCGCGTTTTGTTTGCCGTTTGTTTATTTTTTCCCGATCCACGCGAGGTCGACGGTCGCTGTGGTTCGTTTCATATTCCCTTCTCCGTCCGTAATCCAGTTCGGGTTAACTAGTGATGACACAGGATGACTTCCCTCCTTTCCTTTTTTTTTGCTTCAACCACTCGTCGTCTCTCTCGCGGGACCACAGACGTGATCTCTTTGTTATTTTGCCTCCTCCTCCACTTCTGCCGTTCGGGAAGAACCCCCCACCACCCCCCGTGTTCTCCCTTCCCCTCTCTCCATATTCCTCCTTGTCCCTTCACTTGCATCATTATTGATTGCCGAGGCTCTTATCGGACCCGGAGCATTCGGTGAATTTTAAGCCGGCCGTTTCTCAGCGGTTATTGATGCAAAGTAGCGGGGTGGAAAGAAATGGATAGAGGGTTGAGTGGGGGTAGGGTGTGGAGGGGGGGAGGGAGAGGCAGAGGCACACCGTATAACTGCCTACTCGCAATTGCTCACAACTCCCTTGTTTGGTCTCCGGATAAGAGATGCCTCCGAAGTGGGCCGCTGCTGCAAGTCACTGGAAACGGGTGGGAAGGGGGGCAGTGAGGGGGGGCAGGACGTGAAGTTACCTATCGCACAAGGCCTATAAATCCCCACGCTAATGAGTTGGTATGGGGGAAGGAGACGTAAAAAAAAGGAATTTGAAGTTTTTCAATCTCATCCTACGCCACTGCTGGCGTTCCCCCTGCCCACTCCTTTCGCAGTTTTGCCTCTCTCACCCTCCCCCTCCTCCTCTGCAACTCCTCTCCCCCCCATCTGCAGCCTTTTCTTCCCCAATTAAATCCTCTTTCAAACCCCTTCTGCTGCGACGACGAGGCCCTCGACCAAATTCCCTCCGCTCCCCCTCTCTTTCTGTGTTCGTCTGTTGAATTTAAAACGGTACGAAACTCTTCCATAATGCTGTCTTTTTGAAGTTTTTAAGGAAGTTTTTCTTCAAGCTTAGAGATGTCTTTTACATTATAACTTTCATCATACTCTTTGGGTGAAGTGGTGGTGACTATGTAAACTATGGTTCATTCTAAGTAACCTTATGAGCTTTACTCTAAATGAGAATATAATGCGACTCTATCATGCCATTTCTTCCAGCATGGGCAGATTTAAGGACATTCTTTAATGTGAAATTACTGGAATGGTATATATCATCGAGTTATTTAAGCCAAAAACGGTTAATTAGCTGTATTTTATCGCTTATTTATTTTAATATTATGTAGTTGGTGGGCACAGCTATGAATATCCGACGATTATGTACAGAAATAATTAATGGATCGGGCGTTTTGGCTTTTGTTGCTCTTATAATTTTTTTCATGTTACTAAAGTGTATTCATAAGCATCTCACAATGCTGCCATCTCAAAATGCTATCTCCACAGTGAATAAAAGTGGTATTCATGGCTCTGCTTGCAACGTTTTTTCTGGAATATTATGGTTCTTGTGGTTGTTTATACTTAATATTGCGGGAAGGTAGTTCAAGGCATGTTTGGGCCTTCAGGAAATTCTCATATTGTTTATGAGGGCATATCGTCTTCTGAAAATCGTTTCGCGAATGTTTCAGTCATGTCCTTTGCCGTATTAATGTGTAGGTGACATACTCTCTTGCATGCGTACACTGATGTTATGGAACTGTTTTCACTTATGAACTACGGCTTCCCTTTCAAAGTGGATCAGCCTATCGACCAATACCTTTTTCATTCTTGTGGTTGTGGTCTGGTATTTTTTGTGCGGTTGGTCTTCTGATGCCAGATTTTAGTTAAAGTATCGAGTGTGCATCAATATTCCTGAGGGAAACGATGTGATTGAGCGTTGTTAAATACCTACTCAAGAGTTTTATCTTAGCTAATGATATACTACGCAAAAGATTTGATCAATCTTTAGCAATGCGTGTGTCAACCTAAGGCCTATGTCCTTTTATCATGCACGCTTCATTAAGTGCCCCTTTCCTTTGAGCATTAAATAGGTGTTATACCTAAATCATGTTTTCTGGAGAATAATACAGCCTGATCGAGATATAATATCTAACGCTTTTCTCTTCGATTATGATCCAATGAATTTCATGGTTATATGCCTAGACTGAGACCATTTTTGGGTAAATATATGTTACTCTAACTTCAGCTACTTTTATTTTTGCAATTGCGACTTATGACTTAGCGTATGACTTTAATGACCCCTTTTGTAAAGAGTTTTATGTACCTACCTCCAACTGGAAACTATGATATACAACCCTTATAATGTACCCATGTGAACGACAATGTGTTCTTTCGTAACATTTAATTTAAACATTTTACTGTTTCAATTAGTTCAGGCTTTGGTAAATTTATATGAGAGCGACTATTTTATGACCTCATTAAAATCTAGTTATGTGATATGGAAGTATGATGCTTTTTGGAGTGCGATATCAATAAACGGCTTCTTCGCCGACATTAGGCTCAGTCTTCAAGAAGTCAAAAATTCTGCCGCTGCACTTTGCCCTCTTTTGTGAATGTTTTTCTCCACTAAGAGGACGGGAAAGGTAGCAGATAGTCGATTTGTCATTGTCAATTTCCTGGGTTCTGCATCGCCTCTTCTTTGGATGGAATATAATAAGAGTATAAAAAGAATCGGGAGCACTTTCAGGAAGTTAGCGTTTTTTCCACATAAGGAATTGAGACACTTCACAGATGCATTTGCGAGGCTAGTAAAGTTCCGTGAGTTGTCGAGAATTCTAGTGCTTGGAAAGATTTTTTTTTTATATTTCACAAATATAGTACATATTTATGGAAGCCTGATGTTGTTTATCTATGGCGTGCATGCGGGAGGTAGAAAGGTGAGGCAGGCAGGAGGTAGAAAGGGGGCATGGCTAATTCGTTTCTCCCACATTTTTGCCAGCCCGGTGAAAATTTGATGACTAAAATAATGTCTGAAAAAGTTGATGATTAAAGTAATGACTGCAAAAGTTGGAAATGAGGTAAAACGCTTTGGTTCACTTCCTAAATTCATGTTACAATTATCAAATATTGATGAAAGAGAGCCATCGTAATGTTTCCTGAAGATCAGATTGTGTTTCTGATATTAGTCATTCATTATTCTCATGATTTGAAGTAATACCTACTCAGGTATGTACCTTTTAAAACGTGCAATTTTTCGTTTATTCGTTCCTGCAAAATAAATAAAGTGCCAACCTTTCAAATTGAACGCATTGATTTTACATATTATTATCCTATAATTATTTCCACGAGAACCTCATGTCGTGTTATGGAGCTCATTTTTATACAAAGTAAAATGATTATAATAACATGAGCATATTAAAAGATTATCTTTATTAATGTTTATCGATTAATGATTGACGATCAATCGGAAGGATTGTTCATGACAATTTTTAAACAAATTGCTTTATTGGGGCTTTTCTTTAATAATTTTGCTCATGAGAATTATGCGAACTGCTGATTTAACTCATTCTCTCTAAGTACACTTGTGTTTAAATGCGTCCTGCTTTTAGAAACTCTTGATGACATAATATGTTTTGTATGCTGTAAAAAATTCAAAAAATTTTCCTCGTCTCAGGAAAATAAAGGAAATTGGAGGATGTTAACAACTTAAAAACTTATTTCTTGGAAACGCTCATTACATCTGGGGTATTTTTTTGAAGATAAATGAGCAATATCAGCGGAATTGGTTCAATTTCGTTTTTCCTTCTTCCCAATGTTGAATGAGAAACTCATCATATTTCGGCAACAAATAATATCAAATATGCTTCAGGTAGTGCTTTTAAATTTCAGTGAACAATAAACTCGGAACTTTTTTATTCGAGATACCCTGCGTACGAGCCTTTGCCTTTTAAGTATTCCATTTTACCTCGAGAGGAATTTTAGATGGTAACCCTTTTCGGGTCAACGTTGTATTAACCTAGCTTTGTTTATTCACAAAATCCGTATCTCATCGCCCTGTATCTTGTGTGAAAATAGTTAGGCATAATTATGATAAAATATCGTGAACTCTTAATTTGCCTTGAGCTGATAAAAAAGCCCCACCCCACCTGCTTTACCTATTGGGAAAAGGATTTACTGTGCAGACCCATATTTTTTCTGCAAATTTCTTTGTTTTCATTGTTCTCTTTACTCCAAAAAGCGTTCATATAGTAGCTTACTCACATGCTGAATTTTTTTACTGTCTTTTTTGGCGCTACATGCTAATGGTTAGCCTTAAATAATTTGCTTTCTCATTGTGAGATTGGTTTATCATCAATAAATTCTGTACTGAATTAGTAAGTAACCCTATGCGGAATTAACTCATGAATGATTGGGTATAAGTAATATGTAGCTTCTCATTACATCTCCAAATGTGAAATGGAAATGTAATGAAATTTTTGCAAAAGGGCTCAGAACATCGAATTCTCCCTGAGAGAAAAATGAATAAGCAGTTAAATAAATATAAATTTAAGCACTCACGTTCTTATTTTTTACCGACACTAGAATAACGTTAGTTGTCTTGCATTCATGATCCTTAGCAGAAATGCCGCAGTGTTTTCTTTTGGAGCAAACAAAATTTGGTCTCGGCCGGAGCTTTAGATGGTAACGCGAGAGCCTGAAAAGAACTCTCGAATTCGTCGCAGATTTAGGTTTGTCTTTCATTTTTTTAACTTTTATGTTCGAATCGGATAAGCATTAGCGAGTCGGTTTTGACGTGTTGGGAGGGCAAAGAAAGATGGCACGCCCCCTTCCCCCCCACACGACAAACACCCTCTCAAAGTGTATTTACCCCCTCCCCCCCTCCCTCAAAGCTGTCTTTGGACCCTCCCATCCACCCTCAGCCCCTCCTCTTGGGGGCCGTATTATCGAACGCAGCCAAATTCCCACCCTGTCGATACTTCCCACGTGTTCACGGTGGGAGGCATTTTAGAATGGGGATGGAGTTTTGAGGTGGTGTGGAGAGAGTTTTGTTGTAGCGGGAAAAGGGTTGGTTTTTGTGAGCGGAGGAGGGTCTCGGATATACTAGGAAGAAAAGGGATCATGTGTGTGCGTGGCGAGTTGAGACGGAGTACGTTGGCGGCCCTGAGGCTGAAAGGGTTCTGGAATTAAACGAAATATATGTATAAAGGAAGGTATGCCGGTCGGCTTCGTGGCACCGTTTCCGCTATATTGTGCTCACAGAGGGAGTGGCGGAAAAAGGTATGAAAAAAATCGGGTGCAATCTTCATTCCTTAGGTTAGTTCCAGCAACATGCCTTCCCTCGTCTGCTTCGACCTCCACTCTTTCGTCTCCCTGCCGAAGAGGCTCCTCCCACTACTTCAATTCCAGCTCAGCATTGAACCCAGGGGAAAATTATTGGATTCTTGTCTTAAATCGCATCCTTTGCCCTCCTCGTCCTCCGTTATTCCTCCGGAGCATTTTTAGTTTTTCAAGCATTTCTCCTGCGTCGTCTTCTAAGAGGAGCAAGCGCCCAAGGGCACTATGGATACCGTGGTCGACTTAACGGTAGCCCTCGCAAATGTTAGCTCTTTCCACTCAAGTTTTCTGATATTTTTTCCCATTTTTTTTGTTTCTTCTCGGTGGTCGTTATTAAAACTTAAAGGAGTGTGCTAGACTATTCTCGATGCTTGGTATTCCTATACTTTCAATGGGGATCCCCTCACCAAGACCTTATTGCCGGACAAGCTATGAGTATGCGAACGTCCCTTCTGCATTTTTTTGCGATATCCTCGTCTTTATCGTCGGTGCTCACTTCAAAGGAATTGTGGTAGGTACGCAGTGGAAGGTATAACTTTTGAATGTTTGAAAACAAATTATGTAACTTTCCCCTTTTGAACTTATTGGAAAGGGACTAAAATTACTTAGAATTACCTTTTTCATCAAGGAATTTGAAATCATTAAAACTATTCACATTAATATGTCATGTTAGGTTGTCAATAAATAATTCCGTTGTATTCAACACTGATTATCAGTTCTCTGTTAGTTGGGCCTTATCAAGGCCAAAACAATTCGTCATTCATGTTGATTTTTTTGATTCGGACTCATTTGGATTGGTTTTTGTCACTTTTCTAACATTTTGTGTATAAGGTAGTCCTGCGGGGTTAAATGCACTATTCTGCGTAGTAATTTTTTCCATTGGTTCCCTCATTTTATTCTCTGAACTACCGTTTTTTCCCGGCCATGGTGGAATGCTAAATATTGAATTGTATTTTAAAATACATGATGGCTTAATGTTTACGTACGCTGCCGACGGGGAGTCTTGTGGAGAGGATTAAGGGATTGAATTGATTGAAAATGACATATAAGGAAACCATATTCAGCAAAAATAAAAAAGTATGGCTCCACAATTAAAAAGTGATCAATCTTTTCATGTGATTCAGTTCCACAAAGTAAAGCCTAAAACATTAATTTGTATCAATGAGATGATAAAAATGCGTATTCCTGAATAATTATGAGGAACAGATGATAGAATGATACGCTTTAGAAACGTTCGTGTCTATGCCCGAGTGCCCAGTCATTAGAACGAATCGAGTGCTATCATCAAAATGGGATTGATTTTTTATATTATTTATTGAGGGTGGTTCGTGTACAGCGTGATGGAAGTCAAATTCCTCAAAGAACCATACCAAGTATGCCGCTCCGTAGTCGTTAGAACGGAACAAGTTTTCATTTTTGAAAAGTCCATTGCCGTTACTACATAGGAACCAGCATATTCATAACAAGTACTGACACAGAGATCTCGCTAATGACTCGAGCAAGTTTTCAAGCACTTGAGCCAGCTTCGAAGCATTTAAAAGTTCTCCGTATCACGAGCTCAGCCATTTTTGGTGCCAATTCATGGAGCTATTCGACCTCCTTCTTTTTTCTTAGAAACTGCTTCTTTTAGTTTAAGGGTGCCCTCAATTGAAGGTTCTTTCATTTAGTTCCATTAGGTTTTTTTAGTTGTGTATTTTTTGATGGCAAAAGCTTCGGGAAGCTTTTTCATTTAGCAAGCTAAGGAAGTGCAGACTTCGAAATGTTCTTTGTTAAAAAGTTTTTAAAGGGATAAGGAACATTTTGTGGACCGGGAGGTTAGTCAAATCTGAATGTTTTTTATTTTAAGGTGATGGGTATTGAGCGTTGAATTCAGTCGTGTGCATACATACTCACCTGGAGCAATTTACTAGCACAGTCAGATTCGGGGCTAGGAAGAGCAACTAGAGGAACTACATTGCACTTTGCAGGTTGCGCCACCTTGATTTTGGTAAGCGGCAACCGCACTAGGTCTACTCTTCAAAGCCTACCTTCGCCAAAAACACCTTTTCCCCACTTACCCCGCAGCTCGGGCTCAATCGTACAGACAGAGATGCCTCCCAAGTTTTCATTTCGATCACCCCGCACGGGTGAATAATGATACATTGGTGTGCATAATAGAGATAATCTCATCGCCCAACTTCTTAACGTGTACGCGTAAACATACAAGCAAGTATTAAGGGTGCTTGTTTCGCTTTACGACGGTTCCGACCGTGTCCTTTCTGAATGCGAGACGACGGAAGCGGCGTAAAAGAAAGTTATGGTGACTCTTCGGCAACACCTCACCCCGAATCCCTTCTCCTTTTACTCTGCGGTAGAGAAAGGGAATGGTGCGTCTCGTGAACGCAAATTCACCGCTGTCTCACAGCTAACGTCCGAAGGAAACCAGTGAAGCTCGGCCTCTTTTTTTCCCTGCTTCTACCGAGAGTACTACTACCGATCTGCTAGGGCCATGTATTCTTCACGCGAACATACATTTATATATGTGCACCCAACTTTCGTGTAGGTTTGGTATATTTAGAATTCATGTACTGCAACTGCTCAAGGGATATTGCTCCGTCTAACTTTAGACTCATAAAACAAATGCAACACCAATGCAGGAGGTGAGATTCGAACCCGCGATTTTTGAGTTAGCGTTATGGACCGGTTTACCCCGGCTAAATTTATTTCGCTCTCTTTACGAATAGACTCGGCGGGGTAACCAATTTGAGGGCAAGGCAGCATATTCTTTACAATTACCACCTTACCCACTACCATTATCTCGCGCATTATTCACTTCTTATTCATGTACAGTAGAGTCTCGATTATCCGACCTAAACTGACCGCGGCAAGGTCGGATAAGTGAGAAGGTCGGATAACACGGAAAATAATAAAGGCAATGTAAAAAAAATGTTAAATTTAATTTGCACATTGAAAACTTTTCAAATACACGGGTCTTACGTAAATTTATACGACGTACAAGCAATAACATGAAAGACTGCACTTACGGCAAAGTAATTAATATGTTGTATAGAAGGTACTTACAGTACAGTGAACTACGAAATATAAATACGTTTCAGTAGTTATCGTGCACGGGGACGGTCGGATAACACGGAAGGTCGGATAACCGAAGGTCGGATAACCGAAGGTCGGATAACCGAAGGTCGGATAACCGAAGGTCGGATAACCAAAGGTCGGATAACCGAAGGTCGGATAACCGAGACTCTACTGTACCAAATGTCTCAAACACGCTCTTTATTTTCCTAGGGCTCCTCCTAATTCATATTCCTAATGAAGAATTTTTAGTCACTTTGTCAAGATTTTCTTGGTCTACCGCTATTATTCGTACTTGGTCTTTACTGCTATTCAGTCTTCTCATATTATTCTCTAGTCTTGTTTTCCTATGCACGATGAAGCCGAGGAAACATATTACTTGCACTCTTGTCCATTTTCTGGGAGTTAAAACCACATTCTTTCATCGTCCTCTTAATTTATTTCACCGAGATCCTGTATTAACCGAAATAATTTCTCAAGCTCAAACTTCATTGAGCAAATAAAAAGGGTTGTTTCAGGCTTGATGTCGTGGAATAACATAATAAAATAAAATTATATTGGCAATTTTCCACAATCTAAACTTTAATTCGACCGGTTTTGATGCACTGCATCATCATCAGGGTTTGGATACCATGCAGGGATACCGTACTTGTTGATGATGTAGTGCATTGAAACCGGTCGAATAAAAGTTTGAATCGTGGAAAATTGCCAATATCATTTTATTTCACTGAGCAAACACACGTATGTATTCCAGATTTAACAAGTTTACTTCCATAAAATAAGGTTGAAAAAGAAACACTGGTTACTGTTGGGAGTGCTCTTGATAACTGTTTTTTCCCTTATAATAAACCTTCTAGACCAGTCCTTCATAGGTTATGAAATATAACAAGGAAGTGAAACACCCTCTTGAGTGTGCAAGATGGATAACCCGCGCCGCCTGGTTTTACTTTAGCTTGGGGCATGGATTTTTTTGGGAAATTTCTTTGCCTGGCCGGAGAACTTGGTAGGATAACGTGGCGGAATATTTTCGAAGACATGGGGTATTATTTGTATTTTGTATAACACTTTTGAAGTTTTAACTTGAGATAATTACTAGATGAAAGCACCATATGCTAGTTTTCAATAGCTTTAAATCAGTAAAACGTTAATGCACGTTCCATATGGCTTTCGAGGGATTAATAGTGCAAGAGAACAAACTAAATTTATTATATTGTAATAGCTAAAAATTTCTATTTCAGTTCTTTCATGTCCCATAAAGCTTTTAATCATTTAGTGATCAAGATATTTTTTAGTTAATGGAACTTCTTTGTATCATTATTTCTTAAAACCGGTACCGTATCGTCTCTATTGCATAAAATTCGTGTCTGGTAATTATTACCCATGAAAGGCCGAGTACATTCTCACATAAGACGTCATACTATATGCTTCCACACCTGTATTATCTTTTGCAGGCTACTATTAAGGCGAAGTGCCGTATTCCAATACACGGTCAGAGTTAGTTCTCTTAACTTATGGCTGAAGACTTCGCTTGTGGGAGAAGTAAATGATTAGTTGATGCAATTTTATTTCACCTCGAGCTCTCTGTGACATATTTGAAGGGAAAGCATGGCTTGTTTTGATCGAAAATGTCCAAGAAAAGAGTCAGCGTTTTTATCCATCAGTGTGGGAGTCTGCTTCTCTTGATTTACTCTGTTTTTTTTTCTTCTGATGTTTCCGAAATTGTGGGACTTCCAAATGAATTCTTCCTTGGCAGAGTCAAACTCGAATACCGTTTCCCATAAAACCTTTTGTCTGTCTTGGCCTCCTCGTGATTAGGAAGCAGTCCCCCTAGGTTTATACCATGACCCCGAACTTTCCTTTCGTCATAATTTTTCATAGCCTCTGCGGGTTTTCCTCGGGCTTAATGTGGATCCCTTCGATGGTCAATCTTCGCACTCAGACGAACAGGATTTTATTGCGTTTGTCGCGGAGAAAGTGAGTCTGGTGAGTTAGGGGGAGGTGTATGTATTTAACTCGATGAGGGCGGTATAAAAACCTTGCGATGATCTCAGGGTGGATCGTATAAACTTGGGCCATTTGGTCGTAGAAATGGACTGTTCGTAAAGAGATCGCACCCATGATTTTACGACTGAAGAACTCTCGTTTTAGCTTTAGAGGGGTCTTTAGGATTTCTCATTAACCGAATACTGTTCAAAGTAGTAACACACTGATAAATCACTAGTAACCGCATTTTTGACTACCGTCCCTAAGGTAACTTCTGCCAGGTATAGGTGTATGAGAATTCTCCAAGAGATAAGTTGAAGATTTAAGAAGTTCGAACGCATTACTTCTATTACTCATATATTTCATTATAAGTAACTGAAATTTAAGAAAAAGAGGAATTAAGTTAGAAAGAGAATGAAAGATAGGCGTTAGGAATTACGTGGGCATTTGCATAAAGTAAGTTCCTTACGATTCCTAAATAAGATCCTAAAACAACAATTTTAAGATTGATTTAGCTAATGTAAATACATGGATGTATTAAGTTCTGTTAAAGGTGAGAATTTATTGGAATGGATCCAATATTAGACGAGAAATAAACGTGTATTCTAATCGATGGTGATGAATAATACGTTTGCAAAAGTATGTGTGAAACTGCTTAGCATCTTACATTAGCACAACATATTGGATCGATTTAAACATGAAAATAGAATACATTCGCTCAGTTTTAAGTATAATCTGTGTGGTTAATGAGGAATGGGTAAGCATTAATTTCGATTTCGGAATTCATCTTGACTGACACCATCCG
Source organism: Pyrrhosoma nymphula (assembly GCA_963573305.1). Classification (NCBI taxonomy): domain Eukaryota; kingdom Metazoa; phylum Arthropoda; class Insecta; order Odonata; family Coenagrionidae; genus Pyrrhosoma; species Pyrrhosoma nymphula. The sequence continues at coordinate 38,366,017 of OY754330.1, forward strand.
AAATTGAGTGCGGGATCATTTTCGAGTATTTTAAGTCTATATACATGGATTATGGAATAGGTTGAGTTGATGAGATAATAGGTCTCGTTTTTACTCACCCAGAGAATTGTGAACTCGGCGGTAAGCCGAAGCGATCTCCAAAGCCCCAAAATTCAGTACCTGCTTCCATTAATCGAGTTCCGTTCGTCAAATGTTGGTTGAATTCACGCTTGTTTCGCGGCGGGATTTAATGGACTACGGTCAGTCAGCCGGCGAGATCGGCCGACACGTATGCGATGATATTTTCCAAGTCGTCCTTTTCTTTCGAATTCGACGAGGAGAGCTTTTCGGCGCCTCTGCCGCATTGACGAAGGCGTCACTTACAATCCCCCCCGGGCGACAGGCGTAATGCTCGGGTGAATGGGTTATCGCGGATGAAGCCGGTGAATGACTCTGGGATTAAATTTTAATTGAGAACGTGAGTTGGAGCGTGGGAGGTGCTTATGAGGAGGATGGGATGAGAGAGGTGCGCTGCTGAGGACGGGGAGGTGGGACTGAGGGACGATGGGAGAATTTCACTGAAATTCTTTTATCCGCTGGGCTAGAGACGTGGTTCCTTCTGTACTGAGAGGAAAAAACTGCCGAGTAGTTTTATGCTTTACATTTCTTTGTGTAATTAGAAAGTTTACTGGAATACCTTTGTAGAATAGCCTTCCTCTTTTTGTATATTCTTGAGTTGGCGATCATTTATGCATGGCAGAAGGTAAAGGATTCTTCGAATATTGGAAGAGAATTGCTTCGAGGGTAATTTGGTGCAGTTTTTTTTATAATTCTTCCTCTTAAGTATTTAAGTTACTATTCGTGAGCTCTCTTATAATTTTGTACCTTTATTCGTAAATTCTGCGTTACTTGGAATCATCAAAATTTCCCTCGAGATTAGCTCCGTTTTTCTAAGAAAGCCATTTAAGATTTTAAGTGAAAATTCGCTCGTGTTTACTCGTGCATTTTTATAAATTGGCAGTATGTAGACTGCATGTTAACATTTAAAAAAAGTGCAATTGGTGTTACCAGTTATTCGAGCTAGAACTGGAACGATGAATGAAAATTTGGCTAGAATGCTTGCGATGGATGGAATGTAATTTATCTTCTGTATGAGAGGTTAGAACTACATAAACGTGCTGCTTCGAAAAATGAGTCGTAATTCATGATAACGTCGATGTAAGTATACATTTGATGCAAACCTTTGCGTCTAGGATGAACTTCATTAAATTAGAGCGGTTCCCAAACTGGGGGTCGCGGGCCGTTCGGAAAGGGGTCGCGAGATGCATACAAATAATATGGTGAACTATGCAAGTGAGGATTGTAATTACTTTAAAAACAATATCATTTGAATGTACACATTGTTTGTTATTTTTAGGGGGTCGCGGCTAAAATGTATGGTCTAAAATGGGTCGCGGAAAGAAAAAGTTTGGGAACCGCTGAATTAGACAACCAAACTCTGTAAATTCAGCCTTACCATGTTGTTATTAAAGTGCATCTCAATTTAAAGCTCGTATCTTATAGAGTTTCATTGAAACTATACCATGCTTACATATACATGTGTAAACGAAATTTTTTGAAATGCCACTTTTAGAGATTTTAGGAGACAACCGGGTTGAATGCTGTGGAATTTATGTTTAGGAAAATTTCGTTTCTTTTTCCTCTCTTTTTCTCCCCACCTCTCTTTACATACTGCGAAATTAGCGCCAACGCCTAACGAGTTGACATCCATATGAGTCATCATGTCGGGTCGGTTTTCAAAGCACGCCGAGCTTTGTGTACATAACTGGGTAAATGCAATTTTGGGATGGCAATTCGAGTGACGCCACGGCTGTTTATGAACCGAAAATGTTGGCCGATGCCCGCAGTAAAAGCATCTAAGTGTGCGTCTAAGGATGGCGATGAAAACACAGTTCAGCAGCTGACAACGGTGTGCCGTGCTATTTCTCCCAAGTGACGGTTTTTTATTTCTTTTGTTTGGCGACAGCAAACAGATATGTTAGCCCTCGTTTATTCGTCCAATTCAGTACCTAGTTAAAACAGGATTAAATGAGATATTTACAGTCATGGAATGTGCACTCATTATCTAGAAAGAAATTCTGTGCTGGTCTTTCCTCATAGGAGTTATTTTTTCAGTCCTCGATGCACCTGAAGGTAAATGTATTATTAACATTGTCCTGGTAACATCGTTGAAAGAACAAAAATATGATTTCAGTAAAGTAGATGGCTTTTCCCACAATCTTATGCATGTGAAATAGGTATAAAAATCAACTCGATGCATTAGTCTTTTTTATTGGTGGATCAATGTATGTGTCTTGTGGATCTTGGCCGGATTACTGATCCTTCACTAATTGATTCACTGATTGGACTAACCGTTGATAATTAGGCGAGAATTTGCTAGTATTTATCATTTGCTACTGGTAAGATTATATCTAGTTTTCCATTAGCGTAATTAACAAACTTATCGTAAGCAGCAAACTAATTAGTTTATTTTCACATATTAATGGAAAACAATGCGCGCGTTTAGAATCGAGAATCTCATTATAAACCGTGACTAATAATATTTCTGGAGTGCTTGTAGTAATCATAAATGTTGTAGCTGAGAGAAAATTCAACAGAAATGTTAAAAAAATAATAGGATATGTTAAAAACGTTTAGGGATTCGATGGATTGTTTACCTGGGATACGTTGGAGGGCGCTGCAGATGACCTTTATGGCTTGTTCTCATAGTTGCCTTGGTGGAAACTAAAGCTATATCCAAAAATATGATGTCATTAGGCTCATAACAAAGCAGCATATCAAAGATAAACGCAGTGCGTAACTTGCGGAAATAGAGAAAGAAGGGCGGTTTGATCGCAGGAAGAAACCAGCTGAAAACATTTAACCTCCAGGTAGGCGGTAATCCAAAATTTATGAATTTTTTGTTCGCGATTTGTTCGTCATTATTTTTCTGGGCCCTGTTCAAAATCTTGCGCTAGTGAATGTTATGTTCCCATTGGTGACGAGCGTTTGAAAACGATCTCTGCGATTGATCGTTTGTGTTACTCGTTAATGTTACGTCCAGTTGAGCGTTAAGCGCAGGATGCAGTCGGCCATTAGAGGTGCAGGTATATTTTAAGCTGTTTACGAATTTATTGTACCGAAAGATGTGTCGGGCCCACTCAAAGGTCTTGACGTCGTATTTCAGCGCCGAAAAAAAATTGTCTGGTCTGGGCTTCAGCGTCATCCATCTCCACGAATGCCTATATCTTAGCGTATTCTCAATGCGGTGTATGTGCAGACTTCCTTGGAAGAATTGGCAGCAAACGAGTGGATTGGCGAGGGAGGAAATGTTGAAAGGAAATACCTTCTAGTTACCGCCTTCGAATTATAACCCTGCCCTTTGTGTTCTCCCTGAGATAGTTCTCATGGAGGAAAGGAAGTGATTGGTCCCGTAGCATTAGGAAGCTGTGATCGCGTTTCAAAGCATCTGAGTTGCTGGATACAGGAAGCATTCCTGTCGGTTGGTCTTTTCGGAAGATCTTTAACGTCGCTGAATTCCTGTTCCGTGCGAGCCTAGATAGGTGGCGAAGTGAAGCGGATTAAGGACGTTGTTTACTCCCGTACTTACGTTTACTGCGTTGAAATGACGCGAAGAAATTAATGGGCACTCTTTAGGACACATGCAACCCTTTAGGACGTCACCATTCGACTCTCTAAGGAAAGGAGATACGTCGGGCGCCTGGATTTGGGCCCTCAGTTGGATCACATTTAATCTGCTCGGGGAGTTTTAGTACCTATCACTTTTCATTTTAGTTCTGGCCTATGTGGTGCCTCTTGACAGGTAGCCTCGTTACGTTCCTAAGGCAAAAATGAAAAGGAATAGGTGCGAGTTGCGAATTCCTTTACGACACGAATTTTAAGTTTGGCTCGCTCTAAGTGACCGTGCCAGACAGCTGCTCTTACTATTTTTTCGTCTCAACGATTATCTTTATCCCTCCTTAATTTGATCGTGAAGTTTTAATTACAGCAGCCGCTGAATCCCCAGTTTCTATCTTTACGAGGTTGCGCTCTGGAAGGTTATTGGGACGCTAGGGGTGTTACAATGGAATGACTAAGCATGCGAACTAATTTGAAGCGGTTACGGGACCAAGGGTTCGGTGGTATCCAAAATAACCAATAATTACCGGCTGACGTTCTCAATTATTGAGGATAGGGGTTGAATTTTGGGGAATTACAAGCACTCGAGTTCCGGAGAGGGGTGAGTTGCACGGTTAGTGGAAGAGGGGATTGAAATGGAATTTTGGTATAGAGGGTAGGTAGAGGCTCAGATTAAGGTTTCAGCGTTTGGTATGGGGGAAAGCACCGAGCATTTATGAATAGTCATTTCTAAATTCCTCATTTTAATAAAATTCCTCTCATAAGAACCAAATCGAGAGCTTGATGGTAGAATTTGTTTGCTTTGCGTAGAGCTGTGCTGGAAAGTCAAATCCGCCCTAAACTTCTTGATTGGGGAACATACCATAACCTTCGGCTGACAACTTCCAATGTATTTTCAGTGAATGAAGCTCTTCTGAAGATAAAAATTGTTCTTAAGTCACTGAAGTTCTTTTGCTTTTGCCAGGTTATTCGGATTATTATTTTATATTACGAATAACAATGCAGTAGAGTGACATCCACTTGAATGTTAACAGACGAAGGTTTTGACTCTTGGTTTTCAGGTAAAGATGACGGACATAGTTTAAAACTAGGTCCTCGACAAAATATTTTGGGAATAGTTGCTATGTAGTCCTTAATGAAGAGTAAATTCTTTAAAGCCAATTTTGATATCATGATCTGATTTATTTTGTCTAAATGTAAGTCATCGTGTTAATCAGCTGTAAGATGCATTTTTGGATCATTTGGAATAACTTCGAAAGTAATTTTCGAGATCGGGAATCATAAAAAATTAGCGTTTCTTTCTCCGATGAAGATTAAATGTTGATTAATTTCTGTTGAGAAGTATGCTTAGTCGCAGTATATCGTTTTCTACTTGTGGTTCCACTATTCTATCAATGTGAATTTCTTGGCTTCTTTTCATCGTAAATTTATTTGTTCTGTTCGAGTGCAAACGTTACCTTAGCTTATAGTTATTCATAAATATGTATATGTATACGGGCGAGAAAGAAAAAAAAGTCCGTGATAGTTTATGAATTTTGTTTCAAAAACCACAACGACGAATGCCACTTGGTAAGCTAGTTTCATGTCGAGTCAACTTGTAGAGTTTCTCTATTTCTGTGACATTTGACGATCACTGATTCATAGTATGGAGGCTAGAATATTTCACCAGGCAAACTGCCGTTTCTGGCAAAGTTCACCGTTTTGGATTTGGCTAATTTGTACCCTCGGACTATTGCGTTTAAGATTTATCCATTGAATTAACGTGCTGTCTCGAGTATCGGAAACCCTATGGAGTGGGCCCTGATTAAACGAGCGGTGTTTTTGGGTATCAGGAAGTGGAGCCGGCTATCCGCCGTGCACCGCATCACGTGACTGTGTGGCAGTCCGAGACGGTGCTGCACGAACTTCCAAGTTCACGATCACTATTTCTGTGCCTTGCCGCAGTGGCGTGGTGGAATCGCTTTAGTCACACTCTGCCCCATCCTCTTCCACCTTTCTATCCGAGAAGGACTTTCCTATTGACACCCAACCGATCGGTCGAAATTCACGGCCACCTCTGATGGATCTCTGACTCATCTTTGATAGCTGGCTTGGCTGGAATATATTTCGGATTAAAGAAAGTAAACTGTTTATAATTGCACGTCAGCTGAAGATGCAGAAATGCATGAATTTCTTAGTTTTCTTAAGTACTTCCCATTTATCTGAGTTGCGGACGTGATGCTCCATACAGACGCATGGCGGGTAATAGATACATACTTGAAGCCACATTGTCGGTGCTATTGTGCGCTGGTTCTGATCCCAGTCCATTTATTTATGATTTAAATGAGAATGAGTTAGGCAGTAATAGACAGAGCTCTGTTGAGTGGTCAATGGTCTGGTATCGGTCTCGGGGACCCACGAACGAGAACACCTTAGAAGGATTGCAATATGAAAATTACTAGAAACATTTTCGCGAGTAGACAAATAGATAGATAGATATATAGATATTTAATGCTCAAAAACTCATACATAATTTATACAATGAATAAATAAATTGAGCTTTAGGTAGCTTATAAGGATAAACCTGAAAAAAGCTACCATCAGAAACTAAAGTGTTGGAATTCAAATGCTTAACATTCCAAAACCAGGCGTAATAAAAATATAAAAAATAAAAAAAATAAAAATTTAACAAAATGTAACCAACAAATTTGTATGAATTGAGTACAAAAAATTTGCACGATATATACATATACACATACATATATATAGAACATTTAGGAGGATCAAACTGTTATAATACAAGAATATAAATATGGTCAACACTACTCGCCATTGTATCACGGCATAAGATTTCTTAAAGAGAAGGTAAATAATTATACTCTTACGTTTTCCACATGGTGGTTGCGGCAACTACCTTTTTACGATGGTTTTTTAAGGGTATCTTTCCTCCTGCCATATGGACCCTTTGACCTTCAGTTTAGTCCTATTTGCACCGTCGTATGTACTAATGGGCTGATGAGTGACCGTAAATACATCAAATTTCCTCTGGAATAAATAAATCATATGATATTTAAACTCTGATAACGGGTTTATAATGGAACTCGTGATTGAAAAAACTATTTTAATTTTGTTAACACTTGATTCATTTTTTCTCGGTTTTGGTGGTGTACTCTTTCATTGAGAAAGTTAATGAGTTGTAGGCTGGAGCCTCTGCTAAATTAAGTAATACACATTGCACCATGTGTCATAAGCGGATGGCGTTTAGGTTTTAGTGATGAATTACGTTGGTTATCATATTGTTTATTCAGTAGTTTGCGACCATTTATCATGTAATTGCGTATATATTTCGATATAATCCAAGCGATTGATCAAACTCATATGAAGTCAAAGCCGGTTCAGGATTATGTGTTGAAGCATTATGAGAATATATGTTCCTCTCCTTTCAAATGACAACCGTGCTCGTCATATGCATATTTTCAGTCAAAATCTTCGGAATTTTCGATTTGTGTGAGCCAAAAGCCATATTAATGCGGGCTGTTAATTTTTGCAAAGAAAATACATGTCTTGTGAGTTAAAGTTAATGACGGTGGCTAAGTAATCTGGTCACCACTACTGAGTTGACGAGATTATTTGTTTTTAAGCATCTCGCCTCGTTGGTGAGGAAGAGGTGATTCGCCCCGCCGGGAAATGATTCAGCAACATACATTCGGTCGCGCGCATAAGAAACTTTGGAGAGCGCATTTGTGATAATGGTCTCCCAGGGTATATGTATATATAAAAATCGACGGAGAAAGAATGTTTTGGAAAGAGATTTCTCCTCCTGGAGGGCACTCCAGGTCGGACGCAGCCGACCGTGGGAATCTCTTGAGTCGTACGGTTTTGAGCGTTCTGGTGTGGCGGGCCCTGACTTGACTCCGCGACGCCCGATCGCGTTCTTTCCGCCCATTGGCTCCCCTATACGGACGCCCGCTAGTCATTCCTCCTTTTCTTCTGTCCATTCTTTCCGATCCATCGTCTCTTCTTTGTTTCTTCGCTCGTTTCCCCTTCCCGAGAGGCCCATTTCCTGTCTCGTTCGGCCATCCGCGACCTTCTTCGGGATGCCCCCGTCCCCACTTCCACCCCCGCAAAAAAAAGCCCCATCACGTCGCAAGGCAAGTAAGGGGCTAAAAAAAGGATTTACGGTCGAAAACATTGGATTGAAACGATAGTTTCAACGCGACTTTTATTCCTAATCGCTCGTGGCCGAGAACGTATGTGCGCACGTAGATTCCACGACTCATCGCGACCCTTAAATTTCGTATCTCGCGATGGATACACTGTCCGGTTCGCGTTATAAATTGGAAGCACTGACGAAATATTTTTCTCGATAAAATATTTCCTCGGGTGTTACAGATCCATTTCGGTCAGATGTCGGAGGCAGCCATTCGGCGGTACACAAAGTTCGTAGATAGAAACGAACACGGTAGACACATAAAAGAGAGACACACACAACCACATCGCAAAATTTTCGGATTTTGCCACCGTCTTCGGCGGCGACCACGGTAGGAATGGCTTCGCCGTCATCTTGGCTGGGTCCGCTCTACGCCTGAACGTTAGGGGAAAATCACAGAGCGTAAATTTTGCAAACGATGTCTGCGATATTTGAGGAGCCGCTGAGGTATGTGCCAGTTCACTGAGAATCTGTACGATTTCACTCCTAAATTTGGACTGCGGTGCGCTAATTTAATATTGCAGGTTTGTTTGCTGAGAATATTACATCCCGATTTCGTACTTTAATGTTAAATCTCGTAAAAATCGTATCCTTTTCTATAATGTGGCATTAACGCATTTGGAAATAATCGAAGGTTCAGATATGGATAAAAAAGAGATTCCGGTGGAATAAGCATAACGTTTACGCTATGAGAAATATTTCGTAAAGCATACAAAATGGTATGTATTTCAGGTTGCCTCCAAGGGCAAGGGATATTGTTAATGGCAAAATTAGCAAGATAGTTTAATTACATACCGTCACTATAAAATCATGTCATTTATCGAGGAGGAGGAAGATCAAAAATTAATGTTACTGAGAGGAAGGAATAATGAGTGGTGTTTCTATAATCACATTGGACTGTAAAGCCTTAGGAGCTTGTTTCTATCTCCAATGCCAGGCTTTTTCCTTTTTGTAATTTCCGACGACTTTCATTACCGTTCGTTAAAACAGAATCATTGTTTTATGAAGGTATGATACCCTAGTTAATGTGCGCCACATGTTTCAACGAATACATCGGAGAGCTTTTAGATACGGAATAACTATACAAATGTGAATGAGACGTCACATGTCAATGCAAATATGATGCGTAGATGCTGATGTGTCACTGCAGTCATTCGATTCATTACTTCCGGAGGGTTAATGAAAGCGCTGGCATCGTTGTTTAGATTCGAGCATTCCCACTTTCAATATCCTGACCCCTCCCAGCTGTATCTGGGGTGCCGTTGACTGACAGGTATTTCCACTCATTCGGATTGCATTATCTAACAACCCGTTCTTACGGAGTCGAACACCAAAATTCCATTAATTTACGAGGTCATTAGTAACTAGCAGCCAAGCATGTCAATTTAGAGAAGAATCTCATTTATCTTTTAAATGTCCAGATCTTGATAGTAACTTTTATTTCTCTGAATTTTTAATTCTGCGCATTATCTGACAAAAAGTAAAATTTCTGATAGAAAAACATCCCTGAAGATTGTTTTGTGTAATATTGATTTACATTTGTCGATTGATTTCGTCTAGGAGCAAACATGGTCAGCTTACACAAAATATTCCTCAGTGTAATACTTTTTGCATTGGTTTTCACCAGTAACAGTATTCTCGAAAACTTTAATAAAAAGTAAATTAATACGGTATTGCAAATTAATAGTTGCATTTTTTCACTTTATGGGTACTTCTGGCGCATGAGTTGATCCACTTCCGTAAAAAAAACACTGAACACAGAAACATTGCCGCACTTCCTCAACGAGAAACTGCTAATAAATTCCGCTGCATCAGTTGTAACAGAGCGGACCACGTCGTATATAACCATCATTAAAACAGTTGAAAACTTCCATTCTCAAGAAAACACTTTAATGTCGACACATTACGAATGAGTTATCTTCGCGGAAAAATAGTACAAGTTGTTTCATGAAGATGACTCAGTGAGGTGAATGGCGTTGACCTTTAGTGTTTTATTTAGTGAATGAGGTACGAGTGATTCATTTATTCCCTGAAATTCTATTCCTTGACTTCTACGGAGTTGGCCCGTGTTATTTTTACAGTGATAGGTATTTGGTCTAAAACTTACGTGCCGAGCGTTCTGTTGAGAACAATGCGAATAGAAATAACTTCTCAGAACTTGTAGATAGCTAAAGTTTCCCTTACTTTTTCACTCACTGTAAATCTTCGGCTTAATAATCTTCTCCGTATCGTGTGACATCAATTAAAATAATGGTAATTCTGTGCTAATTTAATTCGCTGCAATTTAATCGCGTGAGTTATATTGAACTGGACGATACCGTTATAGAAGTGACTAAGATAATAGCTAGAGGGTTATTGCCTTTAGATTAATTAAGACATAGCTAGAGGTTTTGGTTGAGAGAGATGTTTAAAATGGGAAAAATTCGTAGTCGTTAGTATCTGTCAACAAATTTACAATGGCGTTTTCTTTTAATGATACCTCATACGTGCATTGAATTCCTGAAGTCAGTTGGCTAGTTACCCAAATAATGAAGATACCCCGCACAGGATGTGTGAATATCTCTATAAGCAGTTTGGTTATTTCCTTCCAATTGCGTGAAACCCTTTGCAGTGGGGGAAGCAAGGCATTCTTGTAGGCAGTGTCCCTGTGAGTTAAAAATCACATAGCTATCTTTAATTTGATTTACAATAACCAAAAATGTAAAGTTCTCTCTATATCAAAATACCACGCAGTTTCAAGCGCGGAAGGGTTTAAGAGCAAAAGGGTGTCCTCATTTAGGGACTCCGCGATATTACCGAAAACCTTCCTCACCGAAGTCACGTTTTTAAATCTCAGTAGACATTTTTACCCTTGCATGTGTTATGATAGGATGATACTAATGGTTAGTGGAACACGCAATCAGGAAAATGCCTGACAGTGAAATTCAGGTTAAAATCTTATGGGGGACTTCTAGCCCTAAATAAAATAAGAAAAAATTTTATAGTGCCTTAAAGATGAGCGTATTCACTCTTGTTATCTCCAATTGATGTGACCTAACCGAAAAAATTGCCACGAAAATATAATACCGGGACTCATGCATATTTAAGTGATAATTTCCATTCATAACGGAGTAAGTTTTAAACTCTGAAACAATGCAGCCTATAATTTTACTCCGTCTCAAGCATTGCAAAACGTGCACCTAACGGTCACAGGTCGATTCTCCCGGGGCTACTGATCGACGTTTGAATGAGCTGGGGATGCGCCCCGCCCTGAATTTCCTTGCGTCAATTTTCAGAACAAGTGACCTCAGTCGAGCTTACGGGACGACCTTTTTTAACACGCTTTTATTAGCTTCACCTGTATGTTTGTTTGTTCATTTGTTTGTAACCACCCACTTTGAACGATCAGATTTCCTTTAAACTTTGTAGACTCATCAAGGACCGATGACAATACAATAATTTGATAGTATTTTCTCAATATTCTAATCAGGATCGCCAGGATTAATAATTTTCTTCAATTGAACAGATCCTTTGCGTGAGAATTAGACGGATAGAGAAGCGCTATCAGTGTGTTGATCGGATGTTGTAGTGGTTAGGGTCGTCAACTCTAATCGAGGGGGGCCAGAGTTCGCGGCTCAATGAAGGACTTTTTTTGTTGTCTTTAATTTGAATGTTTAACGGCCAGTTATAATTTAATTTTAATTGCAGCAAGCTTAGACGGGAGAAGAATTTTTTATCGTCGTATTCGCTTTTCGTATTTGCTAAATTTGTTTGTCTGTACGTTTGTAACAGACTCCTTAACACTCAACTCCGAAATAATTCTTAACGATTTCACACCGAAACTAAAAAACACGCTTTAATGATAACTCAAACGAAAAAGTTTAAAATAAATATAGTTAAAAAAACTAAAAAACACGCTTTAATGATAACTCAAACTAAAAAGTGAAAAATAATTCTTAATATAGAAATAAAAAAATAAATGAAAAATATTAATATTATCGTGAAAAAAGCGTGGGGTGCTCGATATATCAATTCTTGAAAATATTCAATCAGTACGATTAGTAGAAAAATGGCACTAAAAATATGGCTGAAAGCATAATCTTTTCCCGCATTTTCCATTCAGTAATTTGGGTAAACAATTACAAAAGGCATATCAAATGAACTTAGAAACGGAGCACCCCACGCTTTTTTCACGATAATATTAATATTTTTCATTTATTTTTTTATTTCTATATTAAGAATTATTTTTCACTTTTTAGTTTGAGTTATCATTAAAGCGTGTTTTTTTAGTTTTTTAACTATATTTATTTCGAAGGAGAAAGTGAGGGGAAGGGAATGAACTTGGGAGAAGGGAAAAAATGACAATCAAGCATCTTGAAGCTATTTCCTTTTTTTATGGAGGACACATAGAAAGAGCACTTTTTGCTTCTTTCACCCCATTTTTTTCGTTGAGAATCGCGTTTCACGGGATGATTTGCATACGGGGAGTATTTTTCCTGAAAAAATATAGCTAATAAATATGGACTAATAATATCGCCGCATAAAACAAAATTAATGGGATTAATGGGTTAAATACCCGGTGATAACCAAAATTGCCTTGAATTACAAAATCCTGGAGGAAGTGTCCAGTTCTAAATTTCTTGGCTGTGAAATATCCCCGAAAACAGACTAAGGTCTCGAAAATAAGCGTTGAAATTCAAATACATATTTGGGACGACAAATTCATTCATTAAACAGTAAAAAATTAAACAAGAGAAGAAACAGAAGAAACAAAGTTTTATTTTACGATGGCAGGTACCGTAGTACTGTATGGTAGCGAGAAGTGGGTTCTCTACGAAGTAAACAGAAAGGGCACCAAAACGGCTAAAATAGTATAGAATTTTATTTACTTCCATCTGCAGAGCATTATATTAGAGAATAAATATACCAACGGTATCTTTAGGTAGACTCCAAGTTCAATACCTGAATTTAGCCCATCATTCTTAATATTCGGTTTGCAGTGATATAATGTACTTCTTATTTCAGTGACACAAAATCAGGAAATAACATTCAACATCATCATAAAACACAACCTTTAAATATTTCCAAAATGTTCATTTACATTTGGAAATAATTAGTAAACATCAAATGAAATAATTATAGGAGATAAAAGTTAGGATAAAAAATTAAGCTTTTCAATCACATCGCATCACATTAACATCACAAGATAGGAAAGGAAAATTTAAGTATTTTTAATTTGAAAGAAAAGATTACGGAATAAAAATCCAAAACGTGCAACCGTTTTGGACTAATGCAGCAAAACCATAGCCCCAGAAGTACATTGGAATATACCCAAGCCAAGTAGTCATCGTAGTGTTGGTCGGCCCAAGGTGGTATGCCGACAAATCCATGAAGTGAAGAAAAAGAAGAAGAGAGGATATCGTGCCAGGCACGAAAATAATCGCCATCGCTTGGGCGAACAGAGAGAGTGGGCGGTTTGGTTGGAGTTTGGCTTTGTTGCTAGCTTGCCCATTCAAAAGGGGAGAATTCGCAGTTGGTTTGGATTGATTGAGCGCGATCGCATGACCAGAGGAAGAGTGGGGCTGTTGTCGGGGGCAGGAGGGGGGGGGGGTTGGAGGGAGTGAGGGTGGGGGGTTGTAAAAGGCGTTGGTAAAGAGGGCAGGGAAGGCTTTGAGCAGAGAGCGGAAGTGGGCGGGGTGAAGCAAAGGGGGTGGGCTTGTGGGTGGGTACGGTTTGGGGTGGTTCCGCGGCGCTATCGTTTGGACTTCCGCTTGATTTCACGTGCCGTCGAAATTTCTTGCTTGTTGCTTTGCTTTCGGGAGAGAGGACGGTTTCCATGGAAACAATGAAAGGACCACAAATCAAACGTTGGATGTCGCGGGGGAGAGGATTCCTGGCTCTCGGCCTTTTGCCTTCCGTCCCCCCCCCCTCCTTCCCTCCGCCCTCTATACTCACCCCTTCCTCTTCAAAACGTTCTAGGAAAAATCACTCTAGGATCGGATGTTATCTTTCTCCTGTTTAAAAAGAAAGGATTGCTCGTTCTTTCGCTTGTTTGGCAGATCGAGGACTTATGGCGTTCAGAATTCAATTCGTTTGACAACCAAATAGAGAGAGAGAGAGAACGAAAATATCCCTGGGAAACTCTTGCATTTCCAGAAAAATGTGTATTTTCCCATTGCCTGTCAAGTGTTTCTGCTGCATAATTTCACAATTATGTCCTAATTGAGAAATGTGTTCCGTCGCCATCTACATTGTCTCTTACGGCGTTGAACAAAAGAAAAAATATCGGAATTTTGGTGCTGCGCGATTCTAGGTATCCGTTCAGTTTAAAAACTAAGCGATTTTCTTGTATTTAATTGTTATGTCGCACACAATTGTTTCCTGTAAGAATCTTACGGTTTAATTCTGTTCATATGTGTCAACCTGCTAGAATCTAGTCGCAGCTAGTTCTTGTTGACATCGCGTGGTCGAATCTATTACAAAGACGTGTGAAAAGGTTTCAGCTTGACAATTAGGTATATCTTTAGCACAAATTACATTGACTGAGAATGTTAATCCAATGTAAGCCGAAGGAAGTTTTATGTTTTGAAATTTTATTTCAGTTTTTACATGATCCGATTAAATGAAAACTTGGATATTCCCATTTGAAGATAATAATTTATTTTTTTCTCTTAAACTGATATGAACAAATCAGTATGGGACACCGCATTTTTGTATGTGTTAGGTTTTGTAGTCCTCATTTCTAGCGTTCCGTTAGACTCTCATACTCCCTTGAAAAATGCCAGCAAAAGATTATCCAAGGCCGGACTAAGCAGCCATTTGTAATGGGGAAGCACTAGCTTTCATTTTGGCGGTCCATTCATTTCATTCAGCGTGGTGGGTTGGTCAAAAACAACCGACCGAAATTGAAGGAGAGGTTGGGGGAATGAGGAACGAAAGGACCCTGCCTGGTACGTTGATGAACCCCGGAGCTCATAAGAGGGAAAAGGAAAACGTCCCTGGAGTCTTTTGTGACTCTTTGCGAGCTCATTGGCAGAGAAAATAAACACATTTGACCTAAATGAATGCTTCTGATGCTGTCTGTGATGAAGACTGCGTCCAAATATGAGTGCAGAAAAATAAAAACAACCAGACGTTGCAACTTACAAAGTGCATCAATCGTTAGTTTTCCATTGCACGTATACCTATAAATGCATCATATAATATTTACTAGAGTTTGAAAGTCAACAGTTTTGAAAATCCAGTACCCGTATTTACCCTCTTTAATGGCTTACTAAACAGAAATTCGGATTTTATGGCGTGTGTTTTGCCTTTGTAAAATTTAATTGACCAAAAATAATTTTTCCGGAGAAAATTGCATGAAAAACAGCCATAATTGTTGCGGAGCTAACTTGAGAAAAACATTTCTTTTTCGGAATATATTCTGTGATGATCGGTCAGTTTCAAAGGAAAATATGTAGTAATTTCAATCTTCCCGACGGAAAAAGTGTGCACTTCGAGTGGCCCCACATGACACAGCTTCACGTATCATCACTTAAGAATTATGCATTTAGCTTTTTGTCTAGATGCAATTATACACCTATGTTTTAGTAATCTATTACTATAATTTTGGTTCATATTCTGCGGCCATTCATTACATTTGTGCGTAAAATGTCACGTTTTTTGTAATGGAAATCCGAATTCATTTTGTCCCGGCTCTTATTGGATTTTGGCTGTACTTGTATAGCTCTGTCTTTAAGGAAACGGTAATTCCTTTAGGGTAGTAGGAACCGTAGTAACCTCTGTCTCACATTCCTTGCTCTACACTATGAAAGCCGAAGCTCTCTTTGAAGCGAATATTCATTACCCGTTTAAGTGTTTTTCAGAGCTTTGTCATGTTTTAAGCAGTCATTCCTTTGTACAGAAATTTTATTTGTCTCTACGAGTCGACTTTTCTCTCCGCTCTGGGCGTTAATCTACCGGTTGAATACCTTCTTTTTCTCGGAATATTCATTAAAAACTCTAGGATTTGGAATGCTCTTAAAGTGCTGGTGAAACTGCCTAACTCCACTGCACTAAGGGGGAACGGGAAGCTGAGGAACGGCAAAGTAACAGCAGGTGTTCTCGAAAGAGCTTTGGGAAAGTCCACCCCGTACAAATGGTCTCAGTAAAGAGGTGAACTCCGTTTTCATTTTCTCTCGATGCAATTTTTTTCACTGTCTTTTGTCGGTCTGATATAGGTGTTCATTTATTCCGTGCGTTTGAATATGTAGGTATGTATGGCTTGGTAGCGTGCTCTATTTAACCCAACCCTCATCCATATTTCCTGTTATTCGGAATCCATGGCATTTAAATTTTGAATTTGTGGTCTTTTCTGACCTCAATGTGCAGCTATTCCACTGCAAGTACCGTATCACAATAATTTAATCCATTTTCGACGATTGTGACATTAGAAAAAAGTGCTTTTTTGTACGCTAGAGTACTGTGCGTGTGCCTAATTATTTTGGTACTGGCTGACAGCCAAATTAATAACGCATTGCATTTGTTGCTGGTTTTGAGGAATGTATTTTAACTCTATGAAAGTGAACTAGGTCAAATATTGGCTGCTTTTTTCGCCCTGTGTGTGCTCTAGGCAATGTCTATGAACTGCACAAGGTTGCTTTGTAAAATTTTAATTTTTATCCCATGGATCGTGATTGAAGTTACTCTTTGTTGATTCTTTTTGAAAGATTGATAATTTATTGGAATTTTTAATCGTTATCTATGTGCACTTTCAAATTTAAAAAATATACCGGGTTTTCCATGGGGAAAGGGAACTCGAAAAAGGAGAATAGAAAGAAACTGATAAAGCTTTTTGGTCGTAGTTTGTGGAAGCAACACGGATTGATGTTCCTGGAAATCAATACTTTTCAGGTATGAGTTCATCTAGTTTTTGTTGGAAAATCATTGTTTATATTTCGCACATGCAATAGGTTGGTTACAGGAACCATTGAAATTTGAGTTGAGCTACTTTGTTTGTTTTCAATTGCCAAAATGGATTTATCAGTGATTTTTTTGAGCCAGTGAATTTATTAATTGAAAAGGAGTACTTAACCGTTGTGAGATTAATGTGGGAAGAAATGCATTGTTCGGAAAAGAGATGAATTTTGGAAGGTAAGAGATTAGCTTGTTTGGCTGGGCGGGTTAGTCTAGCTGACAACAAGAGTAGTTCCGTATAATTAGTGAATGGGATAATAGCTAAGGCTTTTGTAAATAGGTTGTTGCTGGGGTCATAAAATTTGAGATAGTGTTTTCAACTCATGTTGAATATCCATCTGGAATTCATTAGAAGATGGCGACACTTGGCTTTTAACTAATTGTGATGGAGCTAAAACATGCGGAAAACGTAACTTTTTCTTCGGGTTTGTCGTCGCAGGAATTTTATTTTCCACTTTTTTTGTTTTTAAAGTTTCCGGAAAGTTCGTTGCCCCCTTAGTTTGGCTCGCACGATATTTCTATTGCGATTGATCTGCAAACGTTTTGCAGATTAATTGTAATTTCTGCCTCAACCATTTCACGATTGGATGTCGGTGTGTTTTATCGTAACCCCTAAACCCAAGGACGTCCCCAAAAACGAAGGTATTAGCGCAAGATAATTATCGTGTAGCAGTCTAATAATATGGATAGTGGCAATTCGAGATGGTGCGGTTTGAATGGGGGAAGTAGCGACAGCTAAATCAAATTACTTCTCATTTTGGAAAAAAGCAGTATGCGTTCGGTGTTACCCATTAACTCATCGTAGAGCGATGCATATGGCAGTCGTTGCTTAATGAACTAGTAATGTGCTAGCGGTTCAGCTGAATGCTGAAGAATGTGCATATATAGACAAGTATGGAGAAGTTGTTTTCTGACGCATTTTTATCCTTAAATGGTAGCGTATTGGGAGATAAGACTGAGTTTTTCGAGCATGAATGAACTTTACGTCCGGAGAAATAAAGGAAAATTTGGCTGTCTGCCAGCTTTGAGACAAAATAAGCGCTGAGCTAGATATAATCAGTGTGGAGTTGGGCGTATCGTACCTTATTTGGATGGAATTTGATAGTTTCAATGGGAATGTCGTGTGGAAAAAAGAATAATTTTCGAGGTTGCATTTTCACATTGGGAAGATCGAAAGCGGAGGAAGAAAAGGTAGAGAAGGATGTTTTTCAGAAATTTGAACTGCTATCGTATCTCCAACGTCATACGTTCAGATTTACTCATGTACACAGTATATTTTCAAATATTAGTTTGAAATTTTAGCCATGATGCACTTAATTGGAAGTATCGTCATTTACAATTGCCTAAGTTTTCTTCGTCTTTGATTTATTTTTTTAATGAAATATGTACATTCCTGCAAACGTAGTTGAGGGTTTATCACCCGGTAAGATGTTATATACCTGTCCGAATCTGACCCTACCCGCTTGTAGGGTGACTCTTAGATTTACATTTCCTTGATCTAAAATTAGAACTGTCAAACTTGTGAGTAGATAAGTTTTTCCATTCGTAGTATTAGGTATCCTACTCTTTCCCGCCGAACATGACCTCAATCCTATTCGTCAACTTTTCTCTAGAAATTGTATTTTTTGTAAATTGAAGCTCTGAAGTTATGTTTTTGTGAAATAACGGCAAGTAGCAATTGTCTGTTTAATAGTTCGCATCATTAGGCAGAATCAACAGTCTCGCGCAAATACTTGGAATTGAGTTGGCTCGTAGCCTTAGGAAACGGACTTCTGGATGGTGGAATTACGGTATTGATTGGGCCCTAGGAACGTGCCTTATTTTGGACATTAAAGTCCCTCGTCCACCCCGCATTATTAGCTCCCGCTTATTCCTTTCTCTCCCCCATATTTTTGACCCGCGACTCACCTGTCGAAATGGCCTGGATTACTCTTCCTTTGGTGTCTAAATGTTTGTTCAATAATTTCTGTACTTGCTATGTTTTGCAGGTTTTCCATCGTTTAAACACTATTGTTGTGTTTCAGATGCACTAGAGAAAGGTTTTTTATCTTGAAATTAGACGACCATTGGGGATTCAGACAGCTTTTGTTAAAGACGTGGCTAATTTTCCGGGATGTCCTCAGCGTCAATGCATTTTCGCTCGACAGTTTCGCCGGCGTTTCAGCAGGCGTCTTCGGGCATGAAGTGAGAGAGAAGGTGTCTTCAAACCTGAATACGCCTGCTCTCTCTCGAAGGTGTCCTACGAAGATGTATTGACGCGGAGGACATCCCGGAAAATTAGCCACGCCTATACCACCATTCCGCGGAAGCCTTCATGAATATATAAAGGCTTTTCCTAAAAGTACTCTAGTATGGAAAGAGGGTAATTAATAGCCGTGATAGTACTTTTTTCGCGTGGTAACATTTTGATTTTTACCTCGTAGTCGCTTCTTTGGGTTTTATAATTTGATCTCGGGGCAGATGGATGCATTCATATAGCTGGACTAGCTTCTGAAACTAGGATTATAGTTTCAATTGTTGCTATGGCGAAGGTGCTCGTGTGCCTACTGGCTTACAGTGGGTCATCAGGACTTATTATTCTTCCCTACTGATCTAAAGCGATTGTTGGTCCTATTCTCCATTCATCTTCACTCCCCACTCATCTCTCTCTCTTCCTCACCCGCCCATTCCCCTCACCCCAAAGTTCTACTCCCACGTAAGGAGTGCGATGGACTGGAATAAGTGCCGAAAGAGTTGGAGAGGGAGGAGACTTTGGTCCCCGCGCCGTCCCCCGTGGGGGGACCACTGGCAGGGGGGCGGAGGCTGCCGCGAATCTTTATGTCCTCGGGAGGCATTCGCTTTCATTCCTCCGTCGCAGCGTGTTTACGTCTGCGCGTTGAACAATAAAATCTCGGAGGCTTACACACACACACTCACACTCTTGCTCCCTCCGAGACACTATTTCGTCACTCTCCTCCCTCCTTCTTTCCCTCCCTCCTTCCCCCTCGCTGGTGTGATTCATGACCCGTGCAAAGAAACGGGAGTTGGCGGGGGAAAAAAATCCCGCTTCCTGGGGACGTTCCGCTTAGCGGCAGATATAGTGCACAAGACGGATTCCTGGCGATAAGTCACATCCCATTGTTGTCCCGGATCCCCATAAACCAAGAGCCCCCCTCCCCTTCACCGCACAGCCCTACGGTCGCCCCGCGAGTTTTACAACCAAGGAGGAGGTTTCATCCCATTATCCTTTTTCTCTTTCATTCTCTTCCTCGTTTCCCGTCGCAACCTCCTCCACTTCTCCATCCTCTCTGACTCTCTTCCGTACCACCTGAAGCACCCGCCACCCCCACCCTCCGTTTTTTTTGGGCGAGGATAAAAATTGAAATAATCCTTTTCATCTCCTTTCTCTCTCATTCTGTATCACCCGTCTCCTCCTCTCTCTCTCTCTTTCCATACTCTGCCGGCTTCCCTTTGAACCCTTAAATCCTCTCTTCCCTCCCACGTTGCTTCCTCTTCCTCCCAAACTCCTCTCTTTTTGTAATCCTTCTAATGCTTCCTTCCCCCCCCCTCTCTCTCTCTTGCCGACTTTGCACCCCATGCCACTCACCTCCCTCATCCACCTCCTCCATCCATCCACCCACGCCTTTTCCGGCAATGAAGGTGAGCCTCCCGTGAGCGTATGTGTGTGAGTATGCACTCGCACCGCTCTTTTTGCATTTGTGATTCTCTTTTTTCCCCTTCCCTTGCCACCACTCCACTCACTCCCTCTCAACTCACTCAGTCGGCTGACTCTGCTTAACTTCTCCCCCGCCCCCGCTCCCTCCCCCCCCGCCAAAACACGCTTCCATTACCTCCCACTATCCCAACCCAACCCCCCAACACTCTAACACACGCGAGACCCCTCTTTGTTCTCTCATTAGCGTATTCCCTCTGTGTGTATCTCCTTTTATGCCGGCGCAATTATTTGGATTCGTGCCGATTAATGTATTTTGCGGAAGGCCCGGTTCTCATGTTTTCTTTACCCAATTCTTTATTTTTTTTATCTCGCCGGCGGCGGCATTAAAATTATCATGTGTTGTGGGTGTGTGGGTGGGGAGGAGGATGAAACGGGGAGAGGGATTGAGGGAGTTTATTGGCGGCGCGCCGTTTTCTGCTTCATTAGGCGCCTTGTCGAGCCGAATCGTTAAATACTCATAAAAGTTCCGCGCGCGTGGAAACTAATCGTCTTGGAATTCCACCGGGGGGAGTACCTGTGTTCTAGGCGGATTCTTTGTCGTGGCACGTGCCGTGTCTCGTGACCTGTCCCGCTTGTAATTTTCCAGCGTCTTCTCCTCCTTAGAGTCACACTTCTACTTTTAGTACTGTGCTCGCCCAAAGGCTTTTATATCATCGTCCCGGTTTTTTTTCCTCTGACGCTCTTCCTGCGTTCTTCCATCGTTTATCTTAGAAAGATCCTCATCATCCCAACTTCTCTGTACTCTGTTTAATTACTCCTTGAAGCAACTCCTTTGGCGTTTTAATGAAAATGTTTGGACGCGCATGGAATAAATGAATTCTGGGCATTAGAAGCTGACGTAAGGGAGAGGGAAAAATATATTTCCTCAGTAATTACGTGTCAGATGTATTGTTTGATAATCTCTAATATGGAGTTTTATATTTAAGTAGTGTTTTTAATTCCCGTTGCTTTTAGATTCTTAAATGTTGTCTTTTTTTGTGAATGCTACATTATTAATACTGCCTTTCTTTCTGTTTTCAGGTGAGCATTTTTGGAGTGAAGCAATTCACCAGCGGTTTGCATAGTGAGTATATTTAGGTTATAAATGGCACTTTTTCTGCGGAACCATCATATAATATAGTCTTTTTTATGCTAATGCAACCTCTCTTAGATCTTTTTATGCTACAATTGAGGGCCTGAGAGTCAAAGTAATACAAGTGACAAATATCGTCCATTGTCACCTGTATCAATTTATCCCGGTAAGAAATTACAAAAATCAAAGTAGCTTATGTGTTCGGCGGCTAGATCGCAGCACCATACTTTCAAACACTTGTATTCCTTTTCCTGTAGCTACCTGACGGTACCCGACGGTACCAACATAGAAAATATGCACATATCGTTTTTCGTGTTGATGTCACTTGTATTACTTTGACTCTCAGGCCCTCAATTAGTCGATTTAGGTGTTTTTTCCTCCATATGTGGTTGCTAAGTGCGATGTAGGATTTTTATAAAGTCCTTCTGTGATATGAGGTGAAAAAAATTGAAATTGCTGTATCATTGTTATTATATCTTAACTTTCCTTTTGCAATCACTGCAGGGTAGTTTTTGGTTTGCACGCATTAGATGATAGCAGTGAAAATAAACAGCGGAGAACCTGTTTTATTCTGACGAGTCACCCGTTACGAAATATGCATTAATTAAACTTAACGAAGAGTATGTTGGACCAATCATATTTTTATAAATCTTGTCCCATTGGCTTGCTTATCTAACGTGATTGTACGAAACTGGCTTACACTATCATGAGTTGCTTCGTAAATACCGCATTAATTATTTTCTTCTATTTAGAATGCACCGCTATTTTTGATGTAGCATTATAAGCATCAAAGGCTTAGCACGGGGCATGTATAATTCATTGCTAAAAATTGAAAGTCATATTGATGAACCATGTAGGTTTGAGGTGAGCAGTTGGTGTAACAAATGATCCTTATGGCTTTGAATTACTTCGGTGTATAATTCATCTGAAGGCTGCTATAACACCAATGTATTAAAGGTGTGCGAAAATATAATCTTATTTTCTATCGAATTAGTAAAGAAAGGAATCAAATGTGCACATCTTAAATTTCAATCAATAGATACGTACCTTCTTTATAGTTCCTTTTTTAAACATTTTTAACGTTATTGTTGTCATCCGTTGATTGGTCTTGCTCACCAAAAACTTGTAGGTTCTTCATAAGGAGACATATTGGTAGTTTTATTTCTGAGACATGCTGGCCACCTCCAAACTTTAGCATTCATCTTAACGTCATCCGTCCTCTACTCATCATCTTATTTTTTATCTTATCTACGCCACTACCCCAATATCGCAGTCGGGAATACCTTCATACGTGTGAGATACTAAAACTCCACTTCTACTCCCACCTCTTAACATACGTAGAATACCAATCCAAATTTTTCCAAGCTACATATACCTTTTTATAAATGTGCCTTTTAAATAAATGTCCATCTTTGAAAAATTTTTTCATTCCATAAATCGTAAGATTTCCTTAAAAGGGTTTTATAATGCATTGACAAAGTTCAGCAGAGAAATGGGGGTCTTAAGTTATATTTCAGAAACTTGAGTCCCTCGTGCCTGGCTTTAATCCTCTTTTATCGGCATTAGCCATCTTCTCCTGGAGTGGAGAACGGACCCCATCTCGGATCATCAAAAAAAGGAAAGAAAGAAATCTCCGGTTCCATTGGCTCGCCATTAATTCGTCTCATTAGCATCATCCCCTACCAACTTCATCCGTTACTTAAAGACGTCCTTGTTTCTTATTTTTTTGCTCATTTTCTCGCTCTTCTGCAAAACGGCGACGGCGGCGGTTATCGACCGTCCAGAGGAGAAGCGTTCTTCACTCGCCCACAAGTCGGGGCTCGTTTCTCACCCATGGCAGCCTTTAGCCCTTTCGATACCGTCTCTCTCTCTTCCGCACTCTCCTTCCCCAGACCGCCTCCGTGCCGTTGACACCGCACCATTCTCCTCTCCAGTCCTTTTCCCGATCCTCATTTCTCACCTCTCTTATTTTTCCGATTTCGGTCCGGCGGGTCCGTTCCTTTATCCCAAAAAATGTCCATCCACTTTTACCCTGTCTCCGTCTGGTCCTCTTCTTCTTCTCCCTTCACCTCGGCCGCAGTGCCGCCAACTTAGCGGCAATCGAATCATGCAAATCTTAAAGCTGAAATAGTTAAAATTAGATTAGCTGTAAATTTTTCGGTAAAGACGCTGTTGATTTTACTCCTTAAATTTCAACTGGCTTTCCCGATCTTATCTTATCACCTATATAATGAAGTTAAGGCTACCATTTGGTGCAAAGTGGCAGTAAAATAGCAGTTATATAGTTTTTATAGGTACTGATTGAGTTTCAACTTGCGTTAGATTTCTATTTAGCGGACTTCGTCAGCTTTGTCTATAGATAATCGGAAGATCTCATCTGAGAACGGGACGGAAGTGATACCTAGTTCGCTTCGAGGAAAGGTTATAACAGGATCTTGCTTTCTTTGAAAAATAAATTGAAGGGCACCGAAAGGACCCTCCTCCAAAATTACAAGAAATTTTACTCTTTAGAAAGTGACTCTTTTAAGGAGTCACTCATAAAGTTAAATAGCAGTTCGCCTAGTATGAGATGAAATTATTTTGAATTTAAATGGGAAGGTTACCCTTGTTTAGTCTAATAGGTTAATGTACGCGTCTCGGGGACATGAGTTCGTATCCTATTCCAGGCGAATGACATTTCAGATATTCGTCACTTATTTTTAACAGAAAGTTATTGATCACGTTTGGGATACAAACTTCAATGGTCAAACTTCAGCCTTCTCTTCCTTCAATCTATTCGTCGGAAAACCCGAGATCCTTCATTTGAAAGTAGATGCACGGAAGTTTATGCATAATTTTACCCTTTACTTCTTTCGGCGCTAAGTTAGACTGATTGCAAGAACACTTGCTTTTCTTGTGACATGCTTCGATGAACTTCAGTGGTTTTGGAAGCTGTGGTTTGGCAGCTCTGCCCTGCTGTCCCGTCTTTCCCGCCTACCTACCCTACTTCCTCCTTTACGCTGTTTCACGCTTTTCCCTCCCACACCCCAATGGTTCTCCTTTATCCACAATCGATGAGTTGTGACTCCTCTCTCCAATTTTTTTCCAGTCTCGCCGCTTTGTTGTCGCTTCGTTTCTCGGCTCACCGTGCCTCTTATTCGCGCTCTTCGACCTGGCTTCAGCCTCTCCGCGAGGACACCCGCAAGTCCCCTCTTGCTCCCATCCCCACCGATTGCTCCTGCATCCCCCTTCCTTCTTACCCTCCCGCCACGTCACTCGTGATGAAAGCGTGCATCTAGGTTGCATCGATTGCAGTAGCGGAGGGAAGTGACAGAAAGATGTCTCCGAATGTGGATATTTATTGATAAATGTTTTTGACGCCGTCGTTCGCCTGCGTCGTGTGCTATGCTCTGGAAGGCTTGTGTATCCAGTGAGGCTTGCCGATCGAAGCTCGTTATTTTCTGATTCGATGTCCGACGTTGACGTCCCCTTAGGCTTATAATACTCGTTTTACTTGATAACCGTGTTATTGCAAGTAACCAAGTAATTTGGCTTAAAATACTGTCCAAATAGTCTCGGTTTACCTGTATACTAACCCATTGGTTTAGCAAGACCTAATTACTATTTATCCGTGCCAGTGTTTATCATGAACTCGATAGTTACAATAGTTACGGTCATAAAATTAGTATTTATTTGTAAATTTCAATCAAACTGTAAGTATAAATCTTGAATTAAAATGTAATTTTGGAAAGGTTTATTGATTCAATGTGTAGGTAATTTTTGCAGTCGGCAAAATTTCGTCAACAATGTACATTCCACTGAAAAAAGCATTTCTTAAACTTAAGGTAGGGTAAACTTCATATCCTAAATAAGGTTGTGTGATATGTAGAATACTTGTATATAGCGGAGGAAAAATGGTTAAATTGTAAGCTGAAATTTTTTTCAATTAAGTGAGAACAAGTGGTAGTGCTCTACTTGATGTCTTTAAGTAAGTGGAATTTTAACTGATGTGTCTCCCCATTAGGGTCGAATTTTGTTTAATAATTGTGACAGTAAATTTGGCAAACGATATTACAAGCTATTTAGATATCCGGCTCAACCCTCGAAAACTACCCAGAAAGTGAGATAACCTAGAGCGTAGTTTATTTTACAGGACGGCCTTCGATTTAATTTACTCTCAAACTGATACGACGTATCATTCGAAAGTATCTGCTGGCGAAACTCTGTTACATTTTTCTTTTTTCCGGCCTACTACGTGACGTGTATCGTTTTTATGCCTAGTCCACTGCATCTTGATTTCACCATACCTCGTGTATCCAATTGTAACACTTTTAGACAATCGTGACCCTAATTGCTCCATTATTAAGAGGTGGATATTTGGAAAGGCATCTGTCCAATGTGTATGAATGATATTCTATTATTTATATCATGGAACTATCGCAACTATGGCCGGACATGCATGAATTTAGACGTATTTGACGAAAGTGAAACTTTTGTATCATTAAATTTTGGATATATGCCATGCGTCCTATCAGAGCATTGCAGTTTTATGTGCGTTCGTAATTACTCGGAATTTTTAAGTGGTGAAAGTGGGAGAGACAAAGTGAGGAATGAGCCTCAAGAGAAATAATTTCCCGGTAGTGAAAAAATGTGAAATGTGTGTGATGCAAATGTTGGCACTCTGTAAAGAGAATGAAAGAGAGGGTTTATCTACGAGGGAGATATTTGATAAGTGTTTTAAAATACAGGCTTACAAAATTATGGTTGATTTATACGGAAGAGTTTCACTGCAAATAATACGAGTATTTGCAGTCTTCACAGCAGGATAGTGTGTATTAAACCATTCATGCATGTAATGGAGACGGAAGTAATATGCGAATATAGAGAAATTTGCGAGGAAGAGCGAAAAATAGAGACATATTCCTAGACCTTAGAGGGTAAATTGTCTCATACACGATGCATACTCCGAGAGGCAACAGCACGAGACTTACCCGCATGCATGTGTGTCCTTTAATTAATATGTGGCGACGGATGTTCCTACGTTTCCATTGAGGAATAACGCACCTGGCTTTAACCATGCCTCACACTTTCGGTATTGCAAACGAGCTTATTGCTCGCTGAAGCAATTTTGTCGGTTGAAGGGGCGCTCAACGCCAGGGTATAATCATTGCGATTCCAACTGAATCTATATTGGAACTATTGTGTTTACCTACTTGCGGTACAATGCGTTGTTAGAGTTCATCTGCATTCTGAAATATTCTACTAAAGGGGCAAAGCACATTGCCTTTTGCCCTACATGCGAGAAGGAATTAAAATTTTCGGGGAAAGATTATTCATTCTTTTTGCAACTTTAATGAATCGTGCAGATCATCGATAGTTACCAAAACTACGGCGGGATTTCAGATCAGTTCTGGGCAAAAATAATTAATCGCTGTTGTATTAAAATAAAAATGAGTGTCACATGAATAGCATGAGGAAAGAACGGAAATGTTTGCTCAGCTTGATTTAAAAAATCAATAAATTATGTAATAGACTTAACCTCACGAAACATATAGGTAATTAGGAAATTTGAATATTTAATTTGAGAACTAATAAAAGTTAAAGTTTCAGGCTTAACTGTGTGGAAATGTGGAAACACGGCACATGAAATTATTTCTCGCTTTGTACACTCCACACTTTTTAATTGCTACCGACCATGGTATAGACATATTTGTAGGATTAGCTAGCTGAAATGGTGAATTCCCATGACTGACTTACCCACGCGAAATCAGAATTCACGATTTTTGTGGCAGTAAAATAAATTCGAACTGATCTTCCTTTTGCATGGAGGTCAAGCGATTGACATACCTTTGATGAAAACTTCGACATCATACTGATAAATCTTTTTTTTCAAGTATACTTCCATTTCCAATGCAAGTATCAATCTATTCTTTCAGTCCTTGCCTGTGCATTTAATTGATAACCCCCTGATGCTAAATACGCAATATCAAGCCAAACAAATGCTCACCTCCAAAAGTAACTGGCATTATGTTTCGTTGCGTCGTCATTTTAAATACCTTCTTTGGAAAACTACTGCAAATCGATATTGTTTTCTCTCCATTGAGGACGTTAGAGCTCAATGCTAAATATTTTAGGGAACGCACGAGCCCGCATCGTATTTTTTTTCCTCAAGTTTTTCTCCTCGCCTCGCTTCGTAATTTACTCTACAAAAGTAGTCTGACTTGAAAGCTTCACTTTTGCAATTACAATTGAGATAGCAGTAGTTGCGTAAACGACCGCTCGAAACTAGAGCAATGACTCTATTTAACTCTTGTTTAGGCATGGACCAGGAGCTAGCGGCTCTAAGTAATACATTTTTTGCTTAATAACTTTCGTGGTGTATTAAATTGCGTTTATTTTGTGCGCCATGGGCTCATTCATTTTTTGGGCATGCATGAAGTTTTCACTATCGTAAAATCTAATAGAAAGTTTGAGCCAAAAAAATTAATTTCGGATGGTGTGAGGATAGGGGCGAAATCACATCAGTGATAAACGATTCATTTGCCTGATTGCAGAGGAATGGTACGAGGCGGTCGTTTCGCGATGCTCCGATACGGGAACGCATTACAGAAGAGTCTTATCGATCTCGCTCGATTTCGATTCACGCTGCGGTTTTCCGGGAAATTAAATTTATTTAAATGATTGCTCGGTAGATTGCGGAGATTCCCATTTCGGCCATCGTACATATTTCCATCCCCGAAGAACCTCATTAAAGCGGCATAATGTCCTCCTCCTCACCGGAGGAGAACTTTTATCGGAATTCCTTGCGGACCGGCGGACGGGGCAGTGGCGGGGAGCATGGATGGCACGCCGCCGTGCGATGAAGTGTAGCTTTCGGCGTGGGCGAGGGTGGGGGCACAATGTGGGAGCCTGTGGCTCTCTGTGACTCAGGAATGGAAAGGGGGAGGCCAGCGAAATATTTGCGAGACCACAGTCTTCATCGAATTCTATTGGAATAGGAGTTAATCATTGAGGTGCGTAATAACACCCTTTCAAAGCCATTCCATGGCTGATGTAAACCTCGGTAGCGTCAATATTTTTTAGATTTTACCTACTTGCTGCAGTGGCTTGAGCGCCAGCTCATACTAACTCTTGATATGTAACGTGTTTAGTGAGACTTCTGGCTTCAATTTTTGTTTAGTAAACGAAATTCTATTCTTTTGATAACTCCTGGCTTGTGTGTATTGGTGGACTTTGCCAGAATTTGCCTAAAACACCAAAGATAGTTTGCTTCTTATAGATCAATTGTTGACGAGCTTACTTGGTGGAAATTCCTATTAATAAAAGTTAGCTCTTAGTACTTTCCACACTACTTTTATTGCTACCTCAACCGGTTTCGACGTTTTCACGTAATTTTCAAGAGGAGCTCCTCTTGAATATGACGTGAAAACGTTGAAACCGCTTGAGGTAGCAATAAAAGTAGTGTGAAAACTACAAAGTGTTAACTCCTATTAATTTTGCTTCTTAAATGTGAAGTAGGTTTCAATTTTTTTGAAGCCGTCACAAAATTGTGCAGATGATTTAGAAATTAGTTAGTTATATATTTCTCGGTGAAGTGCTGTTGAATATGATTTTCCATGCCGCTTACTTTTGTATGTATGATTGTTATATTAGTTGAAATTTTGCGATGAAACGTAATAAAAAGGTAAACAGAAGGGAGTTATGCGGGAAAGACTTAAGGATAAATACGTAAACCAGATAAAACGGAATATGACACCAAAAAGCTACCAGACCGGATTAACCAGGGAAGAGTAGAGTACTCCCGTCATCCAGTCTTAGAATTGGATTACCTGTAATGATGAATTCTGCGTTAACAATAAAATATCTATCTGTGCCAGAACCTGCCGCAAGACTTCAACAATCCACCGCCAGCAATCGTCCGAAATCGTTTGATGGGGGCCTGCGACTCTGAGAAGGATAACCGAATTGTGGAGTAAATGGGTTGAGGTGTGAGTGCGGGGTTGCGGGGTTTGGTGGGTGCAGGAGGAACGAGGGGGTTGGAGGCGGGGGGGAGGGGGCGAGTTGCGGGGGCTGCAGGTCTCATCGATCTGCTCGAGAGAGGGAGCGGGTGAAGAGAGGGAGGCGGGGAAGGGGGTGTGAGAATTGGAGGAGAGAGAGAGAGAGGAGACGGTGGAGGCAGCGGTGCGTACGAGATGGAAGGTGGTGGTAGCGAGGAGCAGCCCGCCTCCCGCTCTCTCGTCGGGAGAGTGAGAAACTCCTCTCCGTGTAATGTGTTTCTTCCCTTTTAATTAGTCTCCATCGGCTAAAAATAGTGGTGCTCCTCAAGTCTCCCTTTGCCGGCTCTCCCTGCCTCCACTTCTCGGCCAGATGGATTGCTTAATCATTCCGAAGGGAGGATTACGCCCTCATTCGCGCCCTTGCCGACCCATTGTCTTCATCTCCTTCTCCGCCGAAAAAGTGCCGATATTTCTTCGCCCGTCTTCTCCTACCCTTGCTTCTCTCCCGGTTGCTCGTTTTTAATGACCGCGGTGAAGATTTTACCCTCGCAAATAAAAAATAAGCGAACGGCAATGCGAGAAATCCGACGAAACCGGGCGGAAATCTTACCTTTTTCGTCGCCCTGAGAGAGGATTCCTTATATAGAAGGAAGCGAAAATTTTGCTTTGTGCCTGTCGTCAAAATATCGGCACACAAACGTTTCAAGGCACTCAATTTCATTTCTTGTAAGTTTCTGGGAAGTTTTTGGTCGTGTAAACTTGGATATTTATTTAATAATCACCGATTTTATACGAATATATTTTCATCGTGACCCTTAGCTGAATATATTTATCATCATATTTGCTCATTGAACGGCCTGACTGACTACTATCTCCTGCTGTCTTTCCTTACCTTTTCTCTCCTTAATACTGAATTCTCTGGCAACAAACGTTCATGGCAGTGTCATTCTTGGTACTTTTCGTTATTCGTAAGTATACCTGGGCTCTTATATCTAAAAGTCTATACTTATCTAAAGAAATCTATATCTAAAAATGTGCAGCTGAAGTACATCCTATTCACTCTTTATCCCGAAGCTCTTCTTCGATTCCGTTTGTATCTTATCGTACTTCACATCCTCCCTAATTCATTATACCTTTCCTTAACCTCCACTTGTTACTTTTTTTGTCCTATAACTCTTATTTCTCGGCCTCCAACATTTCACAAACATTTTCACGTATAATTTCACCATCTTCGTCTTCTTCCTCTGTCCTCTTCAATACAATTCTGAAACCTTAATTTATATCTCGTGTGTCGTTCGTCGGCCATGGAGTGTGTGAGGATGAAGATCAACGTAAATCATGATGAGGAGATTTTTTTCTCCACCTTCCTCTTTTTTTATCACTCATTCGCGGAAAAAAAGTAATCTTTCTCCGTCCAATTAACAGGGAAGTGGTAATCTTAGTACCTAATCGCGAAACAGCCTCACGTGATTCTCCTATTCCAACGTATGGAGGTAAAAAAATGGATCTGGAAGCATCCCGGATGTCTCGCTGGGATCGCTTGCTCGCCGTTGCGGCTGAGGGATTAACCTCTCGACCCGGGTTCGAAAATGTGTGGGGGCGTCAACGCTGTGTAGTCATGCGGTGCTTTTTCATCACTTCGCTTGACGGAAGGGCTACGACCTCTACCGTCGGAGCCTTGGATAGGAGCTCAATTACCGCTGCTTAGGAATCCATCAAGCAGTGACTCGAGTTGTCAGTGTTTCGAGTGAGCGGGATCTCCGTTCCCTGCAGCCCTTGATCATCACTGGACCCGTGCGAGATTAATGAACGCGCACCTCGTCGTCCACATTTGCGTTCATCCTCTTCATCCACGGCATCGGAGTGATGTAAAAAAGAGCAGTATACCTACGCATGTGCATATTTTTTCGAGACGCGTGTTCCCAGGCATGTGATCCGGTATGACGTTTCAGTCGGGAGATGATCTCGATGGGCGCGGAGGCGAGATGGGATGCTGCGGTTGTCACTAGCATCGCCAGCAACCAACGGCCGTCTCGTTGGCGGCGAGCCGTTCCCCGGCAGGCCTCGTGACCTCGCTCAGGGCTCCCTTTAACGCTCGCCAATCACACATGCCTCTCGCTTTGAGGGGATTCCAAGCATAGCGCTTCGGAATGTCAATGTGGTTCTAGGCGGTTAAGGAAACATTTTTGGCCTTCTGTGCGGTGGATTAATTACAGAATCACATGTGAGGAGGAAAACGGTGGTTATCCTTGAGTTTAAGTATATACATTAATCTCAACGAATAGGAAAAATCGATTTTCCGTTTGTTAAGGAGGACTTGATTGGTAAATTCTGAGAGTGGCTTTTATCGGAGAGCATGAGGCTGAGATATTGGTGCGGAGATATGATATATAAGAAAATTCGAGGTTATTAATTTCATTCATGCTTAGGAGACGTGACTGATACCTTCTACCGTGAGACATGCTACCATGATAGTGTAAAGGATCTTTTTACTTACGCTATTATAGTAACAGAGGTAGGGGTGGGTTAGGGTTGCAGACTCGCAGGCCAACGTTTCTTTCCCTCCATCCTTCGTTATCTCTAAAGTTCTTCATCATCCTCTGACTCTGCAAACGCTTCTGAGACGTAGTGTTGCGTGTTGCCGAAAATTGGTATTTTCTGGAAGGGAGCGTGCTAAGATTTTAGATATTTGCGAGGAGGGTAAGTGAAGGAAGGAAAATTACGAGCAGAACAAACAAGTGGAAGATTTGAAAAAAACAGTGTTATTAGTTGGAACCATTGGAACTGAACATTAATGTGGAGCATGGCGTATACAGTTACATACAGGGAGATAAATGTATCCTATCATTGAAAATAAAATAATTTCTTGGTTCTGTGCTCTGGTAAATCTTAATCTTTTCTAAGTTCCGGTAAAAGCTCGTGATTCTGAGCTTTTTATTTTTCAAAAGCAATTGAACCACGCATGTTATGGTGTTAAATTTAATTGTTTAAGGTTTTTTTATTAAATCCCTGATCTGTTAAATTTATTTCATGTAAGAAGAGATTTCGATGTTCCACGTAGATATAAGGATGGGAGATGTAATATAATGGAGCAAGTAGATTTAACATTGTTTTTTTTTGTTTTGCGAGGTCATTTTTCAAGTGGTGGTTTCTCTAGTTCTATCCAAGCATTCGAATGCAAGCTGGAATCAAAAAGAACTTATCACTTATTGTTAGCCTGTTATATTTACTTTCGACTCTGCGTTAACTAGTTCTGGGGGTTGTTCTATGGGATTGTACTCCGTGTTCTCTGAATGTGATTATGGATCTACATTCAAAACTATGAGATATATAGCCAGTCTTAAGTTTTAAATCTTTTTTTCGGAATATTGCGATAATTGGACAAGAGAAATTGGAAGGTTTGATAAAGCATTTGATGTTATTACGCTTTGATTTGATATATATTATGTTTAACCTAAACCTTCTAGATGCCATGGTTCGTGAAAACATCATTTGACGCCGAGAATATGGCCATGTGAAATTCACTGGCATTGTAGATTAATGGTGATAGTTTGTTGTAACTCTATAGTTTGGTTTCATATCATCATCAGGTACCTGCCTGCTCCTAGCGCCACATATTATACGTCATTCGCCTCAATTAAGACCAGGTAGGGAGGTCTGTAAAAGTACTTGTATCTCTCTCACATGACTATGTTCTGCCCGATTACTTTTAAATTGCCCATTCACAATGTACGCCTTTGGGCTGAGGGTTTCAGTGGTTTACGGTCCTTACTGTGTGCTAAATAGGTATGTAAATATGGAAGATATGTTAGCTTGCTCATAATGAAAGCGAGAGTTTTATTTAAACTTCTTGACTATCTACATGTTTTCCACCGCCCACTCGTGCGCTGCGGGGTGTTTCATCCAAGTTTTGTCGCCGCTCCCCACTCCCCACGCCCGACTTCCACACCACGAGGGCCCTATTTAGGAGATAAGGGAACAGCTCCTTCTCCTTTTGGTGCCCCCGTCTGCTGATAAGGAGGGAGCGACAAGTCGAGGAGTACATACGGGTCTTTTTGCGCCTAGTCGTGCGGCTGCAGAGAGAGACGGAGATGGGCGGGAAGGAGAGGGGCAACTCCAATCTGTCCCCTGACGGAGACAAGTTGAGCCCTTAGTTTCCAGAAAACACTACATCACCGCTGCCTGCGCCTCCTCCAGGGAGAATGTTGCGTACACCTACGACCTTTTCTCCTCCCGCTCCCCAACTTGACTCCATGATCGAGGTTGTTGTCGGTCGTCGTAGGACCTGTCATTCGCGGGGGTGCGACTCGCGAAATTATTTCGTTGATACGCCATTAAAGTCTAAGGGACTCGTGTTCTCTTGCGTGGCGCTGGTTTGATTGCCATCTCCTCGAAAATTCACCCAGACGAGCAGTGTGTGCTTCCTTGTTTCTAGAGCGAAATATACCCATTCTCCTTTCGAGGGAGGTGGAAAGAGGACGTGAGGTGTGTTATGCTCTCCGCTGTTTGGTTTTAGTCTCACTTTTCATTGAACTAAGTTTTATCGTTGTTTGTGATGTTTAAACAAAGTAAATGAGATATTTCGATGAAGCTCGCAAATGAAGCGTAATTATAACACAGAAAAACGCAAGTAATTACTTGTTGTTCTAAACATGCGGAAGGCGGAGTAAAACACTTGATATTTGCTTTCATTTGCCTAATGTCCGCATGCTCTAATGAGATTATGAAGAATTCCTAACCGGCGTGGCGTTTACGCTGTTTAAAATGCGGAAAACCATCAATCACCCTCACTTATATCCCGCGGCTGAACTTGTATTTCGTTATCAGGTAATAACCGGTGTGCACCTAGCTTTACATTTACTATCTTAGGGTGGCGAAGATTTCCAAGTAATTGAAAAGTAAGGAGGGAGTTTTTTTATAATTTTTATTGAGTTTGACAAACAATGTCATTATTTATCAGTAGTTGCAGTTGTTGAAGGAAGATTTCCCACACGTCAACTACCACATTTCCTCAGTTTTATTAGTCTTACGAGCGGAAGGTACCCGTTGAAATTCAACGGGTGTGAAAATCGTTAAACTTATTTTATAAGAAAACCGCAAAGCCTGAAGAAAAACTGTGTGCGTGGTCATTCGAGGAGTTCGTAACCTATCTTGTATGTTGTGTTCGTTGTAGTAGACACGCTGACAGTTTTCCAGGTGCACGGAGAGATAAGTGACTATTGGTCCACCTTCATGCACGGGAAACCGAAAAATCGGCCATACAGACTCATTACTACTCAAGTAGCAAAGGTTGATAGATGGTCACCTCGTCCCTACGGTTCTCTTGAGCCGTCTTCTGAGTGATTAACAGCTTGATCGCTTCCCTTGTGTGCATACATATATTTGCATTACATGACTTAATTCAGTTGCACTATTCAATGTTGATATGTGCTTTGAGTATTTTAATCAGGATTGGACAGAAGGGTACAATCCAGCGGTTGAAAACGTCAAGAGGTGTAATGGCAGCAGAAACCATGTTTATTTGACCAATGAATCCTCCATCACCCGGACTGCGCCTTCGGCATAGACATAATCATTGGTATCGGTTGCTAAATAAAAAATATATGGTGATTCTTAGTGCACTTGTCGATTTTCATGCACGGATGTCGTTAATTGCGCTGAATTTCCGTTCTTCTTTCGGGTAAGAAGCATGTAGTGACGTCATTATAATTTCCGCCATCTTAAAACAGATTGAAGGTTCGAAACAGATGGTTCTGTATTTGAACCAGATTTAGAGCTGGTTACCCGTCCGTATGTTGGGTAAGGATGAAATTTGTGCGGAAACACAGCGGCGAGCGAGAGTCATGAATGGGTAACTAACTCAATGATTGAGTGAATGTACCTAAGTTAACTGCACTTTAACACTTTTAAACATATAAATAACTCGTGACCTTAATGATGTTGGAATTGGTCTAAAAAACAGTTCGCAATCGTAATTAGAGGCAGACGGTTTCACTACGTGTAATACATCTGAGTATTAAACGATAATAAACAACGCCGTGTTTGTTGTAGCAACAGACGCATTATTACCATTGATATTCGCTGCACGTAAATATTCTTGCACATATAATTGTGTGTGTAATCAATTAATTTCCTTTATGTGTATTGTTTACTACGTATGTGTTCTCTCATATACATGCTTTGAGAGCTACTTTGAGAAAGACGTTGAAGAGTATACTTGTTGTAAATATGCATTGAATTTATCGATTAACCCCTGAAGCAATCTATCATGGGGCCCTTGGGACTCTGGGCCCTTCTTATACGGATTTTCTTTCTACGTACTATCATGGGCCTGCAGGAAAACGTGATATTTCAATGCTAGAGGCGGGTAATGGGTATATCCTTTGAAAATCAAATCTATGGTTGTCAAGGAAATATGTTATTGTTGATTTCAGACAAAAATGTGAGATTTTTCAGCTGAAAAGATGAATTTCAGACAACTTCGGAGGTTAGAAAAAATCGATTGATAAAATTAGAAACTTCTTTTATTCAGCCATCCGATAAAAAAAATCCCAGGCCTATATCTTGAGTGAAAGTACTTTTAAAAAGCAAAAAATGAAACCACTGCACTGAACCCGATGCTTAGCATGGACCACCAGGGGTGACCCTCGGGGGCTTTTGGGGGCCCTGAGGGCTTTTTAATATAGCATATATTACAACCAGACATGTTTTCTATCTACGTGCCAAATTTCAGCTCAATCGGTTCAGTAGTTTTTGCGTGATGGAGCAACAGACATACAGACATATTTACATTTTTCTACATATTAGTAAAGATCACACCCTTAACCCTGAAAAAATAGGGTTTCGGTTAATTGAACCCTACAGTGTTTGTTGTCTACCAGTAACAAACATGTGTTCCAAATTTCATCAAAATCGGTCGTGTGGTTTAGGAGGAGATGTGGAACATACATACATACATACATACATACATACATTGACTTTTATATATATAAAGATGTAGCGATGAGGTGATGGGTGATGCCTACAATCTTTTTATATTTGATTTTATTTAGTTCAAGAAAAATTACTTCAGTAGTCTCTTCACTTTGAGTAGATTCACGTGCAATTAACTTGTGATTTTATTTGATATAAAGGATATATTTTTAAGGATTAGTACCTGAACTTCAAAGGATTTCACTGATATTTTCTCGAATTGGAAAAGAAAAAAACGAGTCTGTACATTTTCGAATTAAGAGTGAGAATTTCGATCTTTGTATGGAATTTACAGTAATTTTGTTCCCTCCACAATAGAAAATATCTTCTGGAAGCCAATTCAGAAGTAGTGTTTGTCACTAAGGATGTCGGCTCTTTAGTTTAAGGTTTTTTTAATTGCTCTCCCTATGGATTTATCACACAGCAGATTCTTTGTTCAAATAATATCCCTGAACCAGATTCTTCGAAAAATGAAATATCAGCGCAGCTCGAGGAAGCGAAAATCATAATGATTTTTTCCGACTTGAGTCGTTTACCGTCGGAGTTGGGTTAAAAAAACGAGGTAGACGTCGCTTGAAGAAACATTTTTGTGTTACGTTTTCAGGAATACACCCCACAAGTCGACGAGGAGTTTGCGAGGTAGTAAAGAAGTTGATCAAGTCGTCGTCTTTGTTGCTTTCGTATTCAAGAGTTCCTTCCTCCCACTGTGACGTGCGGTTTGCTACTCCTTGTCCATCCATCTGGGCGGAAAAAGGAAGCTGCGGTAAATAAAAATAAGACGAGAAATAAAATCAACTCAGAAATGGGATTTCTTTCAGGAATTAAGAGCGTTTTTCCCCGGTCGGTCCGCGTCCTTTGATCCTGGGGAATGAATGCCCTTGGGCCGTGAAGTGGCGAGAATTAGAAGAGGCTTGTGTGTTGTTAAGTGGAGCGGGAGAGGAGGAGGGGGGGAGGAGAGAAGAGGGGTTTACGAAGGAGGGGATGGAGGAGGAACAAGAGTGGGATGAGTGGGTGTGTCTCATTGACGGGACGAGAGACTGACTCTGCAGCTACCTAGCCTCTCTTCTGCTCGATGGTGGTTCTCGTCGTGGGAAGGGACAAGCGATTGGTCCGTGAAGTACAGGGCAAAGAAAGGAGAGATGAGATAGCACGTACTTCGTTCCCCGGCTGCGAGACTCTGCTAAAAAATATGGCGTCTTTTCAGGTGGAGACTCTCAAAAGCCAACGATTTTGCAGGTGTATTCAAAAGCAAATAAAATTCACGAGTAAATTTTTAAAATATTTTCCTGCTGGTACATTGGCTCCGTTTTTTATCTTTCACTTTAATTGAACGGAGGCCATGCTTAAGTATGGCATATAAATTTCCAGAAAGCTCGACTCTTGAAGACCGGGTGGGATAGTTACCAGCAAAAAATTTACAAAGGAATATTTTGAGGGGTAATTCATTTAATTTGTGAGAAATTCACTCCGATGAAGCTAACCGAAACGTTTGTGATTCATTTTTTATCTGTGCAAACAAAGATGCATTTTTCCAAGCGATATTTATTTGTGTTAGCGATTCTAAACAGAAGGTGAGGATGTTGAAGGAGGCTGTTTCACAAAGAACGGAAGGCTACGTGACCAGTTTGTTTTTTTATTAAAAAACTGTAGTTGAGATGAACGAGTCAGTCATATGAAAGAGGATTTGGTGCGTTTGATATTTATAAGTAAAATATGAGTAAAAGAATTAAATCATCAAGAGTTTCATGCTGAATGAATGTTTTTGACATAAATATTCTCCTAAAACAAAGAGAAACATCAACGCTTGGTACTTGAAAGAGAGGCTTTTTAACGGGCTATTCACAACTTGGACAACATTATTAACGTTATTATTTTCCGCATAATTTTCCTTGATGTAATTACTTGAGATAAGCCGGATAACATTCTTCTCTGTCGATTAATGAATTAGAATTGAAACTGTTATATTAAAACCTACTAACAATAAGAGCTATAAAACATGTGTTGTGCTAGTTTTTATATTGAAAAATAATAATATTTTGGGCTTAATCAATAATACCTACCTTACATTCTTATCCTAACCCTCTGAGCTAGGGGTTTCATTTATGCTTAGCTTTCATTGAAGCCATACTGAGGATAAATCACGTACCATGTATCCATCTATCTTCCCTCAAAATTCAGTGTTTCAGTGTCCCGCGTTAACGTAGGGCCAAGGGCTTATGGGGACAAAGGGTCTCCTTCCGCCCTTGTGATGTAAGAGGGACTAAGTGTACGTTTTGCAGACGTGGGTTAGCTGCCGGAGAGCGCGGTGGCGGGACTCGTTTGCTGACGCACGGATTCTATGGGTGCGGGTGTGGGACTGTTTTCGGGAAGACAACCGTGTGTAATGTGTGTGTAACGCGGGAATGGTTTGAGGACTGCATTGGTAAATGGGAGCGAGGGTTGGGGTCGATGGTGAATCAGCGTTTGATGCACATTCGGTGCTCGGCTCAATGCTTCCACGCGGTACATGGACTCGCCCACGTTCAATGCTGTCGTTGATGTCTCAGCCATACCCCCTCCCCTCGGTCCTCTTCTCCCTCCTGTTTGATACCCCCCTCGCAATTTACCTCTAACCAGTGTTACCAAGCTGGTGAATTTGACATGTATTTATCTGCATAATGTGCATTTTAGCACCCGGCCACAAATCTGACTACTTTCCAAGAAAATTTTATTGGGCGACAAAAGTAGTGGCTGTTGTTGTGAATGAAAAAGTAATGTTTTGTTTTTCCACATAAATTAAATATAGTACGACCATGGCTTTCACTTTACCTCATCTTAAGGTGTGTCGTCACCTCAAGATGACGAAGAGTCGAAACCATGGTCGGACATACTATATAAAATTTATGTGGAAAAACAAAGTATTTCTTTTACATCCACAGTGTTCAGTAAATTCCACTAAGTCACGCCGGAAACCACCAACTTTATTTAGTGACTGTTAGCCTTTTTGTATAAAACTGATTATGCAACAATACCGTTACTTAATACGTTAATCTGATTTGTTGTCCGTCTGATTGAGAACATGCTACCATTCCAAAATGAAGGTATCCCCCATATCCTCCGCACTTTTTACGCAGCGAGAGGAAGTAGGAGTGGGAATACATTGTTTTTTACACTTTAAGCTAATTTTTCAAATGTGTACTATTCAATGATCCTAGACATTCGTGAAGGATCCCTAGTAGTAAATGTAAAAAAAACAGCTGCTAGTATGTTAAAATATGTTAGTGGAAAATGAAACGAAAGAGCAGTGAAAAATAGTTCAAGTATCCATTCAAAGCTAATGTAAATGTCGTACCCTAGGATGACGTAGCTGTCAAAAATCGCGAAAAGACTACAGTAATAACGCTTTTACAAGGATCGCTGCTGGTGAGTCCAAAATAAAACAAATTATTTAGTTGTAAAATGAGCATGTATTGAACTCCCATCTGGTGGCAAAACTAGTGACTTTTATCTTTTTTCAACTAGCTTCAAAGAGGCGATATTTTTTACTTGAAGTGAGCGACTGAATCCAATTATAAGTTGGCAACGCTGCCCCAAACCCCTCGAACGCTCCATGCCACATCCCTTTGCCTCATCTCAGTTTTTCCCTCTCCATAGCCTTCATTCTCTCCCTGGGTTAATATCGCTCCATTCTCTCCCACTGGGGAACACAACAGCTGAACTGCAGCTTTAATTCAGGGAGGGAGTGGGGGAGAAGAACATGCATTTTTTCCCCCATTTCAAGTGTGCGTCGTAGTGGCTGCGACTGTGAATTCCTCCTCTCCAGTCCTCGAAGTCCACTCTTTCATCGCATTCAGAGAGAACATATTGGCATTTCAGGCGGGTTTTCGTTTTATTTTTTCTTCGTAAAAAGGAATACCTACACTGCGCCGGTTTTGTGTGCGCTTTTAATTTTTGGCGTTATTATCGATAAAAAAATATTATTATTCTCTTTTAACTGGCTGTAAAGGCCATCCTGAATATTTGCTCCGTCGCTCACAAAATGCCTTCACAAAAGGAGCGCTATCGCAGTTTCCTCTGTGAATAAGCTGCGCCGCGGTGTAAGAGCTTTTGTTGGCTCTCGTATGGGTTCGAAAGGTTGGAGCTTGTTGTCGTCGTGAATGAAAGAGCATTTATGACAATATTACAGATTTGGTGCGCTCATTTAGAATATTTAACGATATTTAACTTTAAAACTCGCTACTGGAGGCATGATGGACATCTAATGATGACAGCTAGTTGTAAAAAAATAAGCGAAAAGGCCGGCAACGTAGTGTAAAAAGGGGATACTCAAAGTTGGAGCGAAGGCTTCCGCAGTGGCTGATCATGCTGGATCTTGGTTTTCCGGAGCAGCTGCGTGTGTCAATTAACATGACGACACTATCTCCCCCGTTATAGGAGGCATCTTCAGGTCGAAGACTTCGACCTGAAGATGCCTCCTATAACGGGGGAGAAACTGTCGTCATGTTAATTGACACACGCAGCTGCTCTGGAAAACCTAGATCCAGCGGGATATTCAAAGGTTTTGGAAATATTTTTTATTCTTGGATTTACTTTGCTAGTGTTAATTAGGATTCTTATTATTCAAATTAAAATTAAGAAATATACATTTGAATGTAATCTAATGCTAAAAATATTAAGTCATGAAGAAAATATTGAAAATCGTAAATGGTGTAATGATTGTGAAAGGATCTCTGTTTGAAGGACGATTATATGAACTTAAATAATGAAGTGGCAAAATACAGAACTCACGAAGTAGAGTGAAAAAAATCAAAATAGGTGATTGAAACGTTTGAGGCTCCCAAGATTGGGAGTTGCATTCGCGATGCACGATAATGTGAGAGTATAGTGTTTTTTAAATTTCGTTTTTGTGAATGTGGTTCAATGAATAACGTGTTCTTGCGATTATTTTTTGTGTTATTTTGTAAGCTTCTTTTTGCGACTTGATTTCAACTTCAGTTTGCTATCATCACTCCTCTGACTTCATCGGTTAAATCCCTAGTTGATGCTTTTGTCGGAGATTCTTAAACTTCTTTAGGATCAAAGGAAAACAACTTTTGAATTGCTTGCTTTTATCACTTGTGTTTGAAGCAACTCGCTTGAGAAACCAGGGTGGCTTACTTTAGTTGATTTTGGCATTAACGAGGTTACGCAACTGAGGACTACAGCAGAGTTTACTTGAGCTGGAGGGAAGGAATTTATATGCACTGAGTGCTTGAGTGGTAAAATATTTATCGAACCCTGGGAACACGTGCCGGTGTAGTTTCACTCGCGCTAAAAAAACCTATGTGCTCTGGGGTGGATTCAGATGCATGGCTGTTAATCCAACACTCGAAGCAATTTCAGCGTAATTCAACCTTTTGCTAAGAGCAAAACAGAATCAAATAAATTTCTACGTGATAGGGATCGTCAGCTTAACGACTCAAATTTAGGCAAGTGAGTTTTCCTTTTCTTGCAAGGAGAGAATTTCGATCGAAATTGATATACGTATCGCATAGAATCCTAGAAATAGCAATCCTTGAGTGATGATGATAGAACCAGTTCAGTCCGCTATCATGGTTCCGGCGTTAATGAGCATAATGAAATAAACGCATTTATTGCCGAAATTAAATTTATTGTAAATGAAAAAATTAATTTAAATTTTAGGTACTATACCTTTGATGCAATACAACGAGACGGCATCGTTGGCTTCGAAGCCTCCTGGCTCTAAGTTTGTTGTCATTGTGAAATGCAGTTGACGATGGTGGTAACCTACAAAAAATTCAGTAAACAATCAGGTTGGGAAATGTTTAATGGTAGGTTCAAGCCATAATACATTCCCCACCTCTCCTCTTATTCAATTCCAGGCACGGGCATGCAAGTACGCTGTCATTATTGTCATTCTTTTACGCTTTGTTATTAATTATCTGCAGATTAAAAATAGTTTATGGAAGCGAAAATTTACCGATGATTTTAATACGAGATGCACTAAAGCTTCGAAAGCAGAAACAATGCGTTTTTCAACCGGTAGCGCTGGCTGCAAGAGACTAGGGTATCTAAAG
Source organism: Pyrrhosoma nymphula (assembly GCA_963573305.1). NCBI lineage: Eukaryota > Metazoa > Arthropoda > Insecta > Odonata > Coenagrionidae > Pyrrhosoma > Pyrrhosoma nymphula. The sequence goes on from OY754330.1 coordinate 38,408,588, forward strand.
GCCGCAGTGTCGCCTGGATTCGGGCGGATTCTGTTTTCGAGTGATGCTTACCGTATTTGGCTCGCGAGTATTTCACTCCTCTTCGAATGACACCTGAAAGACGCGATGTGACGGGCTATTTTTAAAGACTCCGAAGGCACCGCCTCATTGAACGTGTCCCTCCATGCCACTCGGAAAACATCGGAAAAACAAGCGCAGGTGTTTGTGTACCCCTCTCCCCGGTTATTAGTCAATGTTTTATTTTTAGTACGTTTATTTATATCTCCTTCATTGATGGACAAATTCACAATGTCTTGTGACGAATAATTAGACGTGTCCTTTTATATCGATGACGACCTTATTCATTTGTTTCTGCTCTACGTATTGATATTCAATTGGAGGAGGTGGAGTTCAATGAGGATGTGCTAGTTTCGACTCATTTTACCTTGTTAATAATAAATAGAACAATAAATAAAAAAAATACTTTAATGCCAAGTTAAAATTGAATAAGAAATAACACATGCCTTTTGAATAAATTGAAATGCATGTGTTATTTTATGTCTTGTCAAGAATTAGAGAGATAGTACCAATCATATTAATTGGTGTTGCATTATAGAATCTACTATGAACTAGCAAAAGTCAAGTATTTAAGGTATCAGAGCTGAATATGTAATGCAAAGTCAATGAAAAATGCAACATAGGTTTAAAATATTTACGCGTGAGCCAGAAATTAATGTCATGAAAATAGATGGTTTAAATACATTGATTAAAATAACTGTGTGATAGAGGCAGTATTTATTTGCATGTCAAGGGAATATTAAGAAAAAATAATCACAAACCCAGAGATAGACTAAAATTGATAGAATCTATTGACAGACTGAAAAGTTTCTTTGTAAGTATGAGAGATGGCAAATTATGGATTAAATGTTGACGTTAGCACTTCAGTACATTTTATGAAATACAAGACAAAAGCTGCAATTAGATGCTCAATCGGTACAATTAGCCATGTGATTCTCTATTTGCGAGCAGAATACAGTGAAGTGTATGTAAACCATGCCCTGGATTCTTACGTGGATTCGTCTTCTATTGCAAGCTTGCCTCTTTAGTCCTCCGGTGTGCACATGTAATCCCCTCTTTGTTTCCCTTTGTCGTGAGCATCTACCTTTCTGTGAAGAAGACCAACCCTTCCATCATCCCATTCTAATTCACGCTTTTGCGCATTAATATTGCTTCCGACTCTTAGGATCAAATTGTCTTATCTTTTCTTTTTTTCACGGACTTCCTCGATATTTCTCAGAATTTCATCTATTGCTTTATCCCTGTATATTGTTAGTGTAAACTTATCGAATTATTATGCTCAGCTGTGATAATCGTGTGGGATTTTATTGAAAATTTTCTAGTTTTTGTACTACAGAGCACTACTATTGATATATTTTTTGGATTTCTGGGTGCACTCGGTACTTTTTAGTTCAGTGCTTCTTACTGTATGGCTTTTTACTATTATAAAGTAGCCTCATCCTAAGATACAATCGTAATTTTATACTTGTCACCTATGTCCATGTAGGTCTATGGATGCAAAGTCATTTTTACTCTTGACTGAAAGGGATTAAGGGATTCTTTTTTTGGTGCAAGTCTGAGTCGCCCCCGCCAGTTAAGTCGCGTTATTGGTAATAGAGTATTAACGCTAACACGCGCTTATTTCTCCTGCAGTGGAGTGTCATAAATGGTTCTCTTTCAGTTTAGAGAATGATTTCTGTAAAATGATAGGTATTTTATGTTAACTTTGGCATTATATCGAAAAAACGCTCCGAAAAAGATTTTATACCTTTACGATGGAACTCCACAGGAAATGAGTCTAATATAATTGTATTTATTGCGATCCTCCTTTGACGAGTGATGGTGGAAGAAAGATGTAAAAGAATCGTGTTGGGAAACTTGATGCTCCTAAAATAAAAGCGGATTTTCTGCTTCCAGAATCCCTAGGAAATCCTTTGTGCTTCAGTTTTAGACCGACCTGAAATCTAAAATACCAGTGTTTGTTTATTCGAGTTTCGCGGCGGAGAGGCAGTGATGCCGAAAATATGGCGGAAACAAGTCACTGCCAAATCTAAGCGGCAGTGCGGGAATAATCTTGTGTACACTTTAAAGGACGAGTGGCGAAATTTGACGTCACTAAAGGTGCTAATTATAGGTATGATTGTCTGACGAGTGTAGTGAAGTCCCTCGGGTTCGGTCCAAGGTATTTTGAGGCGATCAACTCTAGACTAACACTCCTCCCGCACATCTATTCAATAAATTGAAAAATAATTTACTTTTAATATGGTTTTCATGTTTCAGTCGGGAAAATGTATAATGAAAATGAGGTGAATTGGCACAATTTACTGCTTCATTGACTGGGTTGAACCATTTTTTGGGTGTAATCTTGAGCCATGCTAGGGCATTCATTGTGACAGCAAATGTTTTAATGACATGATATCGCGTCAGATCGCGTTATTTTTCTATTTTTCCTTGGGAATGATATCGGAGTCATGGATTGAAAATAGAAATATGTAGGCCATTTTTACAAATTATTTGAATTTTGTATTTGCGACCCCAATTTTATTCCTTTCGGACAGCTTACTAGTCTGCCAAAAAACGGCCCTGACTCCCCCAACGGCCCCCGCCAGAGCAAATCTTTGTGTGTGGTCTCATTAAAAGTACTCTTCTTCACTTGGGGAATGGTCCATTCGTATTTACAAAAAAATTATTTTCCCCGTCGTTACGTTATAAATTATTCCATGTTGCCGTATGTTTTGTTCTTCTCTTCTTATTACAAAAGTAAACTCGCTTCTTGATTTAAAAAATTAGTGATACTTAAAGGAAGTCGGTATTTGCAAATTGTTATATTCTCCACTTGAAATGGATAATGTGATCATGTAAAGCGTAATTTGGACCATATTTTGATACACTGAGGAGGTTTAATTGTAGATAAAACGTCTATCTCGATCATAAGCAAGCTTCAAGAGTTAAAATTTGATCTTAAAATCAGAAAGTTTTTTTTAATAAGCAATTTCTTGAAAACTGTGGTTTCATTTATCAATGGCTCTTAACAAATCAGTCTTTCAATAATGATAAATGGTTACATGCCCGTGGGGGCATATCCATTTCTTGCGTAGCCAATCACCCTAAAACGCTTGTTTTGATTGGAGTCCAACTAATAACTCCGTTATCATATTTATATTGGAGGGAATTGTCCCAATTGTATTTCGGTGACCTGATAGGTGTCAACGACTAGTAAGCAAAATAATATTTTTTAGACTAGCAGGAATCGTCCACTTTGTCACAACCTCATGCAATTCGAAAATGCACACACTTCTTTTTTCCGCGCGCTACGTTTTGCGATGGACTTCTGACGTTCGGCACAACAATAAAAAATACACTTGACAGGTGGTGGGGAAATAAAAGTAAAAAGAGAGAAGACGAACAGGTAACGTTTCGGGCATGTAAGCCCTTCCACAGCTTTTTCTTTCCCCACCCTCTGTCAAGTGTATTTTTTATTATATATATATATATATATATATATATATATATATATGCATGCATAAATAGAACAGCGATACACTAAAGAAACACAGAAACACGCAAAAGAAAACTTGGACGTTTCGACGGTCAACCCGTCATCATCGGCGGTAGAAGAATGAAGAATCTGCTCTGTTCCCTTGGATAGGAAAGGGCAGAGAGGGAGGGGGGGGAGGAAGACCGAATGGGGAGCCCAATTTGGTGCCCACAACGAGTTTTTTACTTCATGCCTCTCCTTAGGTATCATACCTAATGGTTTAACTATCAAGATTCCTCTTTCCGGCATTCCACCCTGTCTTCATTCTTAGCTTCGCTTAGTCATATACCGTTAATCGATAGATTTCACCTGCATCATCCTTTCCCAATATCAGTCTCTTTTCAAGAAACACCTTTGTGATCTTACCTCACTCACAAACATCATATCCCTTTAATTCCCAAAATCAATCACTCTCTTAAACCAAATATTTTATTCTGCGCAACGAAACCTTGCTCGAAGACGCTTTATCCTTTTTAAAATACTTTCCTCACTCGCCATATCCTTCCTTCAAATTGATCTTCCTTTACCCTTCACGGAGCTCACAACCCTACCCCCTTCCGAGCCTCCCCCCTTGTTCGTTACAAACCTGACCTTGCTTCCCTTCTTAGCCTCTCTCGCCCACCATGCGACCGCCCGGTTTCCCCACAGCGTCTCCCTCCGACGCGAAAAGCCCAGCCCCGTTCCACTCCCGCCACCGACCGCGAGGTAATAAACCTCTCGTCTGTTTCGCTGGATGAGGACGAACTTGCGGTTCTAAAGAAAGGCCTCTCTTTCTCACCCACCCCAAGAGTTAACCCTCTAAATATCTTCTCTGATTCCCAGAAATTTTGCCGGAATCTGCGGTGGCGTGCATTCTGGAAAACTCAACCTAATCCTTCAACCCCCAACTCCGTCCATTCCCTTGCAAAATTCGTCCCACCGTCCCAAGGTGAACCCAAACCACTTCCCTCAAACCATCCTGTAGAAATCTTCATTAAACGCTTCCTCACAAAAATATCTGACAATTCATTCCTCCCATCCTTGAATCCACCCAGAAAACTCTCGCATCCCGAATCCCTTGTCTTGAAAAAATTAATTAATAACGATGAGATCATTATCACCAAGGCAGATAAGGGATCTAAAATTGTCGTTCTCGACAAGTCTATACCCCTCTTGCTCATGATCCAAATCCTGATTTTAAAAAGAAATCAGCTCATTCCTCCAGGAATTCGGCCCAAATGAAGGCCTGTCCCCCTCTGACATCGCCATATTCTCACCCCCCTCATTTCAAAACTACGCATTTTTACATGCTCCCGAAAGTGCACAAAATCAACAATCCCGGTCGCCCAATAGTCTCCAGCATCAATTCCCCTACAGAGCGCATCTCAGCTCTAGTTGACCATTACCTCAAACCCCTAGTCATATCTCTTCCCTCCTTCATCAAAGATTCTTACCACCTCCTCGACCTTCTCCACGCCGTCTCTATCCCCCCTAATACCACTGGTCATGGCCACTATAGACGTTACCTCCCTTTATACGTCTATTCCTCACGATGAAGGCATAAATTTAATTAAGTTTTATTTATCCCAACGCCCAAAACCACACCTTCCCTCCACAAACTTCATCATCCACCTGGCCGAAATTGTTTTAAGAAAAAATGCCTTCTCCTTTAATAATCAAATTTTCCTTCAAACTAAAGGCACCGCCATGGGTACCCGCATGGCACCATCTTATGCCAACCTGTTCATGGGCCATCTCGAAACCCCTTTCTTAAAAAAACAAACATTTAAACCTCTCTTCTGGGCCCGCTACATTGACGACATATTCGTCCTCTGGCCTCACGGCCGTGATTCTTTATCTTCTTTCATTTCCACACTGAACTCTTCATTCTCAGTTTCCATCACATCTTCCATTTCTGACTCCTTAATTACGTTCCTGGATATTAATATCCAAATTAAGGACAGTAAATTCAACACCTCCGTCCACAAAAAAAACCACAAACCACGACCAAGACCTCCATTTTAACAGCTGCCATCCTTCTCACACCAAACGCTCAATCCCTTATTCCCTCTCTATCCGCGGCCACCGGATCTGCAGCAATGCCCCCTCTCAAAAAGAATATATCGACACTCTTCATCACTCCCTCAGAGAACGCGAGTACCCCGAAAAATTGCTTTTAAATAAAATCCTGCCTCCTACTGCAAAGTATACCCCTCGGACCAAGACCCACCAACTTGATCAACTTAACGTTGTCAGCACATTCTTCCCTGGAGCACACAGTATCAAAAACATAATAAAAGACCTGTATCTGATCATTAAAAACAACACCTCTACTTCCCTCCTCCTATCCTCATGTCCCAAAGTTTCTTATAAGCGTCCCTCATATCTGCGAGACATTCTAAAAACCACTAGACCCTCCCTCCGGCCCACCGCCCACCCTCCACCACTTTCCTCAGCCTGCGAACGCCCTAGGTGCAAATGCTACTCTCTTCTCCGCCCTTCCGCCTCCCCCGCCCTCAAAAGATCTTCCTCTACGGCCGATTGTACCACCAGCAACATCATCTACCGCCTTTCCTGCAATTTCTGCCCTGCCTTCTACGTGGGAAAATGTACCACCCCTCTCAATATTCGCATGAACAATCACCGCCATGCCACCAAAACTCCAACTTTTCTTGATCCCATCCCCAAACATACCGCCTCCCACTCCCAAGCATTTGACGATTGTTTCTCACTAGAATCATAGAAGCCCCTCCCGAATCCGCCGATAATCTTGATGTGAAAATTGGAGAGTGTGCTCATCTTTGGGTAACAAGGGCATTCGAAAAGCCCGGGATAAACCTAGCCCACTGAAAATAATAGCCCAATAGCCACCTCTCCCTCCCCACCACTACCCATTCGCTCTTACCCCCCCCCCCTCCCTCTCTGCCCTTTCCTCCCCAAGGGAACAGAGCAGATTCTTCAGTCTTTTCCGCCGATGATGACGGCTTTACCGTCGAAACGTTAAAGTTTTCTTTTGTAAGTGTCCTTTTTTCGTGTCTCTGTGTTTGCTTAGTGTATCGCTGTTTTATTTATGCATGTGCATCGTCGCCGAGAGTGATTTTCTACCAATAGATTATATATATATTTCAATAAAACATCCTTCGGTCGCCTCGGGTTATAGAAAGGGGGAGAGAGGCAAAAAAAATAATTCCCGAAGTTGAAGAACGGAGGATGACACGACAGTGTGGGAAAGAATTGAGTTTGGGAGGTGCGTGGTGTGGGATTGGTTCGGGGCAAGGGGGAGGGAAGGGAATGGGTGGCAGGAGGGGGAGTTAAGTAAATGGAAGATACAACCCCTCTCCCCATTCTTATTCTGTCTCGCACAAAGAAAGACCTCTCTCTTTCTCTTGGCGTCTTTCATTCCTTTGGGTCCTCCTACTCTCCCTTCAACCCTTTTCTCACCCTCCACTTATAATCTCCTATCCCTGCCCTTTGCTCTCCTACCTCCCGTGCCTACCCTCCACCTCCTCCTCCTCCCCCACCTCCCTTCCCATCTCCTTCGCAGGGGTCTTTTGCTTTCCAACCCCGGCAGATAGCTGGAGCGGGACGGATAATTGGAGAAGAACCTCACTCTTCCCCATTTTGGACAATGACTTTAGCTCTTCTCCTCTTCCAGGGCTGCATACTTTCACTTCCAACCCTTTCAAACAACTGGATGCCGCTACTGTTTACCCCCCCGCCCTGGGGATTGATAGTCCAAATTCCGCGATAATTATCGCAGGCGAAAATAGCAAAGTGTCTTAAGATTTGAGGCTTTCTGGCGAAATGTTTGGATGTTGATCTCTTGGGTTTCCATCCGGATGATTGTGTAGAGTTACACCGACTTATGGCAGACTACGACTCCGAAACGTCACGTTGGTGCGACTCGACACAATCACCCGGTTGGAAAGCCGAGAGCTCAGCATTCCTGGGCAAATATAGAGAAAAATTGTCGAGTATCGCATGTTACACAACCATTCGATATTTCCAGTCAACATTTTTCGCATGCGGACAAGAGGTGACAACTCAAGAATATTATAATCGACGTAGCCATGTGGTAAACTTAAATATTTTCGCATGCGATAGTTAATTATCACAGCGTTTCGAGATTAAACCCCATTATTTTCGCCCTTCTTGTACAAGTACCCTTTTCTCCCTCTTTTTGCAGTATGTCTCTCTCTCTCCTATCCCTGCCTCCTGTCACTCGTTGTGCATCTACTTAGAGAGGCCTCCTTCCCTCTTGCCTCGCTCACTTCGCTGCCTCTCGCGTTCTCTCCTCGCATATTCGCGGGGGAGTTCGACGCGGGTCTCTCACGGGGCACTTTCACGGCGAAGCGAGCCGGCAGCCAACTCATCGATTTCTTTCATTCTCCGATTCTCTACGGTGCGAGCGTTCTGCCAGTTCTGATGAGGCTCGAGATCAGAGAGCGTGGGAGGATGTAGGTATAGGCTTCATCCAGTGGGGAGTAACGTATTACTGGGAATTTGTTGGCTTATCTGGCCGTGCTGCATATTTATACAGCTCTAATTGCATAATGTTGATACACTTTATAAACAAATTAAATCATCTTTAGTTTTTGTGAAATTAAATGTCCATACACGAATGAAGAAATTGGTTGTATAATACTGTTTCCTTTCTTCATGTAACTGCCAAATGTTTTCAAGAAAACCCCGCTCGAACATTTTGAAGATTCTAAACTTACATGGCGGATGGGGGTCGGTGTGGTGGCTAGAGCAGTGGCTTTCCATCAAAGGGTTTGAATGCAAACAATGGCGAAGATTTATCGGTGGAATCCTTACCGTAATCGGGTGCAATTAGGAGGGTATTTCAATTGCAGTACTCTGATTGTTTTTTGGGTCGTCGGGGAACCCTTTAGTCGTCATTCGTTCGTAGCAGGCTAGTACCGACGCCGGACATATCTCCACCTATTCCAGATTACATACGCACTCACTTATCCCTAATCGTGCAAATCACTTCAACAATCAGCCTCTTTATAAAATTACCATGCAACTCATTAAATGACTACGTTCCGTCAGGTTCACTGACGAGTTGTTTAGGACTGAAGAGTGGAGTTTGAAAAAACGGTTGAATTTAAAAATCTCACCCGATGTTTCCCCGAAAACATACTATGAATAATTTTGGCGATAAGTTATATTCGAAGATTGTTTGCTGATGTTCATTTATTCGAGGGATGACTTAATTTATCCCTCTGCCTCTCCTTGGGCCCACCTATAACAGATATGCAGATACAATGGACTTAGTTTCTTGTATAACTCGGAAAATATAACTGCACAAACTTGATGCAAATAATTCTATGCCTATGCTCGGCATGATAGCCTTTAGTATTGCTCTCTTGACTAATAATATATATATTTTTTCCGGGTTACATTTTCGGGTATCCTTGAGTGATACCATTTTTAATATTGTGTGTGGCATATTTTCCCGAGAACTGTATGCGAACCACTTTCGAGTTCAATCATAGCTGGCAGCAGTTACTTTATATTAGCACATGATACTCATGAAGAAATTAAGCAATTGGGATAAGATATACCTGAGTTTGATCATAGTGAAACAAAAATGTGTGAAAGGATTGTGGTTCACTCTCAAATTCAGTTCTTCTGGTTCACTCCATGATCCACGCTCTTAGTCACTTTTTTTGGCCGGCTTGATAAATAAAACATTTTGTTTTCATCCCCTTCAACTCGAAGAAGAGCAGTCGCTTGTGGAAATTAGTTCGTTCCCTCTTCTTGTGAATGGTTCCATTAGCAAAAGTAGGCCTTAATTTCATTATCTCGGAGGCTATAGGGAGGGAAATATTATTTCCGGAGTCGCAAATCATGTGCGAAGGAAGACCCGACGTCTTCAATTTGGCCCGAAGGCTTTTACGTGCCTTTGCTCCGTTTTACACCTTATTGAGGCCCTTCCTGAAATTGGCGAAGCCACCACAGCCTTGCCTGCGATCCCCCTCGCCTCCTCCGCTAATGCGCTTATGCTCTCTCCCGCGAAATATTTGGGGCAGACTGCCGGTCCATCCAGTCGAGCTATCGCCCTCGGCGGTCGCTGCCCGCTTCTTATTCCCGCCTCGCTGTTGAATGCTCTCCTCTCGCATAAACTTCAATCAATAACACCACCGCCACCTTCCCTTGATACGCCACCAATATCCTCTCGGCTGCTCTTCTCCCCCTCTTTTTAACTCCAGTTCCATATTTTCTCATAATCGGAGGAGGAGGAAGAGAAAAGAGGTTTCAGATGGCTCGCGAAGAAGATGATGGGTATGGGAGGGCATTGAGGCGTGCCGTAAGCCTGCCCCCTCCTCCTATCCCCCTCTCTCCCCTATCCTCCCCCCTCCCCCCAGCCCCCAGCACTGAAACGCCCACATCTTCCCCCGTTCGTTCATTCCTTCGTCGGTTCGGGTTAATGCGGAAATGGCCATTCCCCTCTTCCCCCCCTCCCTCACGCTCCCTCCCTCCCTCCCGCCCCTCCTCTTCCCGTCTTCGTTTCGCTCGAATTAAGACGCTTTCCTCCTCTCCAAACTCACTCCTGTGCTTCCCTCAATCTTCCACTCCCCGCCGTTTTTTTGCCATCTCTCGAGTGTAAGGCTCTGCTCCAATCTCCTATGTTCGTTGTGTCAGCTCTCGTTGCATGAGATGTATGGAGGTGTCGGAGTTGTACCGTGAAGAATGTGTAGGATGTGTTTAAATTCAGAAAGTTAGCAAATCACAAAGAACGGAAAGAGTAATCAATTCCAGTTAATCACATTTACGTTTTATTTTACCGATCGAGGTTCCGACGGGTAGGCGTCATTGTCAAGGTGGAAACCTGGGCCTGTACAATAAAACTTCGACAAATACAATTGATAACTTCTTGCGGCGTTATTATTTTTTATAACTGCTAAGTTTATCGAATGGTGTCTATTGAGTTACAGCAAGCGTAGAGTCCGTCCAAGTGAATAGCGCAGTTGAAATATACTGATTTGGCTTGGAAGGGAATGATAAACAATTTTTTCACGATCGTATGATTTAAACAGAGGCCACCATCATGGACTCTACGGTCAAGTGATTCCTTTCCCCAATCGGAATTGGACGTGTTTACAATTAGGTTGCATTTCTAACTGTGAACTGCTCTATTATCTTGGACGCACTCTGAGCATTATTTTAATGTTCATATCCGACTGTAATTATCGACAAAATTGGCATTCTGTCGTTATCGTTAAGCTCGTCTCTATTACCAGTATTTTATCAGCTGATTGGTATGTTTTTTTTAAATCACTGACTCTATTTCTCGGGGTATCTGGGTCTGTTTTTGACTTTCTGTCAAAATAAAATATTTCAAAATGAGTCAGTTTCTCTCTCAGGCTTGTTGTATATTCTATTTAGGCATTAATGATCTTAATAATGTTCTCAATAATGATAACGAGTGTAGTCTACGTCCTCAAGGCATCAATATCATCGAATATTTCTTGCTGAGATTATAAGGCGCTGTTCAAACTCCATGATGTCCTCTATGTAATACATACAATTATTATAATTACTGCAATCATTGACAAAGAAGTTATCACAACATTTTCAACATGTTCAGCAATGCCGTTTATATTGATGGATCTGCGATATTTCTGTTGGTGTTTACCCCGATATATTGATAACTGTTTTGGATCGGGCTTCGTCGTTTATTCCTAACGGAGAGCACGTTTGTCTGAAGAAGACCGGAATGTGAATATAATGTTATCAAAGTTGTTTTACAGTGCAACCACCTTAAGTGAATCTATGTGCCGCTCTTGAACGTGCGTGTACCAGATGATGACGTCTTCGCGGTTAAACCTGTTGTGCCCAAGAAAACAATTTGTGAAAAGTATACATTTGTGTGATTGTCACTCAACATGCGTGCATTTCTTTGATCGTATCTCACGCTTTCCTTCTCATGTACGCTGTATTCTTGGATATTGGAGGATTGAGTAAAGGGAGAAGTTGGTTAAGTCGGGGGGAGCGTGTTTCCTTCGTAGTCGTTTCAAATCATCTTGAGTGCCCTTCCTCTTCCCCTCCCTCCACCCAGTCCTCCCGCCCTCCATGCGGGGGAGTTTTTTTATGCGAGGTGGGGGGTTGAGGGTGGCGGGGGGGAGTGGGCTGAGGAAGGGGTCAGGCGTTTTGTGGCCATCGGCCGGCCCAGTCCCCCTCCCTCACTTCTTTCCCACTTGATCGCCCAAACGCCCCGCTCTTGTTTTTCTCGGCTCCCGACTCTGGGGCGTTGCGTAATCCCAAAAAGGTTTTCCCCTCCCCCTCCCCAATCTTTCCTGCCATCAAAGGGCGATTCTTCGGACCCCCCTCCATTTACCCCCCCCCCACCCTCCTCCTCTCTACCAGAAGGCGCCACAAACGCCCTAATCCCTCCCTTCCCCCCTCTTAACCTTCCCCATCCGCTCCTGCCACCCCACTCCGCCGATGTCGTCGTCGACCCTGTCGTCCGCCCTCCCCCTCCACGTGCTCCTCCATCTCTAAAACTTTTGCTCTTCTTTTCTTATTCGTCCGTCACGTTGTCTCTTGGCCCGACCCCCGCAAGGGGACGACCGAATAACGTTTTACGTCTTTATTTTTCCTGACCGATGCGATCGAATTCTTGTGGGTTTGTGAGTTCGTATTTTGGGCGTTGGAACTTGGATTTATTTACTAGTAAAACTCGTGTAAGTATGACCGCGAAGAAGTTGTCCGTTTCAAAGCACTCTTTTGTTCTCTGGTTCTCATCATGCCACTCATATGCGTAAAGCTAATCCCCATGTGGGGAAAAATTTTTCTGTTAACCTCTTTCTTAAGTAAAATTGGCAGCACCATCGCTACCAACCTCTGATGATGCTCTCATCCTATTATCGAATAAATTGGATTGTTTCAGGCTTGACTTCGTGGGAGTGAAAGATAACAATTTTTAAAATAAAAACTTAGTACTTTTCGACACTTCATTGGAAACTGCGACGGATTTCACCTTGATAAGACATCTTCTGGCGCAAAAGAAGTGCTTTTGATACCTTGTCAAGGTTAAGCCGGTTGCTGTTTTAAATAAAGTGTGGAAAAGTACGAAGTTTTTTTAAACTGAAAAATTACTATTATTGAAAAGTATGGAATCGTGATAGCAATTCTAAATTTAGTAGTTAAGCATATTTCTACCTTTTGGGTTGGTAACTGACTGCGAAAGTTGTTAAGCATTTTATATAATATATGGTCGTTGCACTGAAAAAATGAATTATTATCATATATATTGGCATAATATGAAAATTACGAGTGAAAGAGAAAATTATTTAAAAACAATTATGCCAACGATGCCTTGTATTCGATGGAGGGATAGAGAAAATCAACCCAAAAGGCTGTTTATTAAGAAACGAAGTGGCGATATCAAGGCATGTGACGGAGTAAATTGCGTGGAGAATAATAAATGCAACTTAGGAAAACGTTTTTAGATGCAAGGAAAGTTGATATCCTAACAATAAAAGTATGGTAATTGAATAAAAACACATTCCAAAACTAGCTGATCATTCCATAATTGTACAAGCAATTTCATCATGCATATTCCAGGGGATTATGACTCCTTCGCACTGAGTTTAATAAGTCAAAGTATAATTTCATTATCGTTCAAGATTAAGGAGTTGCATTGGTACGGTTTGAGGCACCGCTATCCGAAAGGCAGAAGGAAAAAAGTATTCGAGTAATGACAACGCCATCCCAAGCCGATGCGGGACCCTACTACGTTTGTCACATTGTTGATTAATTGCTATTAATCCAATTATTTTCTTTTTAATTGTAATATTTCCTTTTCTCTTTTCGTTCAATATACGTGCAGAGTTAGAGTTGACACTACATTGAAAACATCAGAACGCCATATCCGTAACTGCCATTCCGAGAACATTCATGAAAACAGCGGGACCAACACCAACACCAACAAACAAGCTTTTCGTTTCACGTTAAGCGGTTGAACCTGCGGCCGAATGCGATAACTGAATGTGATTGAGAATGGTGCTTCCCCTTACGGTTCGTTATTATTATATTTGATGATCATCCTTCAAATGCGCGATACTTATGGCTCAGTGACCAGAATCCAACGGATGCAAGTTTTTTTTAAATTTCGTCGTAACGGCTTAAGGTGACGTGCAGCCCATATTGCTTGACTAAGGTTTTCTTGCTGTATTTTATTGTGTACTACTTGAATTATTCGGCGTTTATCGGGATCACTTTTCCTTCATAACTCATCACATAAGAGGAGAAGTGTTAGCTAGTAGCTGTCAAAACAGACTACAGTGTTATTAATTATTTTATTTATTTAAATGATTTGGTTTTGGAGAGATCCTATACAATGGTAAGACAACAGCAAAGCAAGCATTATGGAAATACCCATAAACAATATCAATAAAAAGTCAAATGACTCAAAGTTGGACCGAATAAGGAAAATTAACAGGGTATAAAAACAGTAAAATATGCAAACAATGTTGTCCTTATTTCGTTCCACGATCGATTTTTTTTTTATTTTTCGCAATAGATTTTGAGAATTAACTGCAAATGGTTATTTATCTGAAAGCTTTTACTGCTATGCTTGACGATACACAATGTTTTTCGTTTGTCCATCTGGAGCATAGGCAAATAAATTATCTGGCGTACCCACTCTAGAGCAAGCTACATACGGCTGACCGTGCGAAAAATATGGACTTTCTAATAAAACACTGCACACAACCCAATGCTTAGAGTTACTAATCAGCTTAATTAAGCAAAACTAATTTTAAATGCGTTAAAGACCAAAATATGGTTGTCAAGAAAATATGTCATTGTTTATTTCATGGAAATTGTGCGTTTTTGCAGCTAAAAACGCGATTTTCAGACAAATTCTAATTGGAAAAGATACTTGATTATTTCAACCATTTGATTAAAAAAATCCCAACCCTCTATCTTGAGCGGAGGTAATTAAAAAAACAAAAAAATGAAACCGCTGCACAAAACCCAATACTAATACTAGCCCAGGAAAATTAGGCTTTAACCCGGAAAAAAATAATAACAAAGCCGGACCTTTTTAGCTGTATTCAGGACCCCTTTGAGATGAACATATCAAAAGTCCCAAGCTCTCCCAGGTGGGATAACGAAAATATCCTGGAAAAACCTGGAAATACTGGAATTTTCCTGGAATTCATCTACATCTACATCTACATATTACCCCGCAAGCCGCCTCAATAGGCGTGTGGCGGGGGGTGTTAGGACACCAGCCGCTTAAAGATAAAAAGGAAACGCTCTAATGAAATTACGCCTAGCATTTATTGAAGTCCCTTATTGTTCGGGGGAAAAACGAATTCCCATACCTATCCGTTCGGCAAAATATCTCTCTTAATTTATCGTTTCTGTCGGACCTGGAAATATAGTGGGGTTCTAATATGATGTTCTCCGTGTCGCTCTGAAAGATATCTATTCTCAATTGTTCAAGCAATCTAAGCCTAGCGCGCAGCCTCCGAGTCTCTAGCGGCTCCCAGCCTAATTCGTTTAACATCTGTGTAACGCTGTCAGTACGCCCGTAGCTGTTTTTGACGAATCGCGCAGCTTTCCTTTGTATTTTATTAAGTTCCCGGACTAAGTCTTTCTGCACCGGATCCCATATGCTCGCTGCATATTCAAGGTGTGGCCGGACGAGTGCGAAGTAGCACCTCTCTTTTACTTTTTCATCCGAAAATCTTCCCACAATACGCTTGACGAATCCTAGCTTCTTCAGAGCTCTGCCACAAATATTTCTTATATGTGCTCCCCACGATAGGTCCGAAGTTATCGTAACTCCTAGATACTTCACTTCATCTGTCGCCTTTATGTTAACACCATCCACAGCATATACATGGGAATAGTTGGACGACTTCCGCAAGAAATGTACCGCCGTGCATTTGCTCAGATTAAGTTCGAGTCCCCACTCTTGGCTCCACACATGAACGTTGTTTAAATCCGATGATAGAGTTTCAAAGTCAGAGTGATCATTAATTTCACGATAGATGACAGCGTCGTCGGCGAATAGACGTATTTTACTGCTAATTCGAGAGCATAGATCATTTATGTATATAATGAACAAAAGGGGTCCGATCACGCTTCCTTGCGGGACACCTGATGTCACTTTAACGACATCAGAGCTAATTCCGTCAAGAACTACCTTTTGCTTACGATCACTCAGAAAGTCGCGTATCCAGAATTCGTGCTGTTCGGTAACTAGAAGAGCTAGAGAGGCGTTCTTTTTTTCTGCCACTCCTGCTTTTAGTGCTCTACATTAGTAAAAGGCGTCCGGCAGCCTCCCGAGGCTCCCGTTCTGATCCTGGTCCACTAAAAGGTCATCAAGTACAACATAATGTACTAAAATCGCCTTAAATCGATATCTGCCGGACTAATAAGCTGCGAAACGGCATTACTACAACTGGCTTCGGTGCCTGACACAAATATTTCTTATACCCCCTAGACCACCATAGAGTCCATTTTTGGACTTATTGAACTACATATTTGAAGAACAATTTTTGGGACTTTTGGGGCCCTGAGATATTTTTTAAATAGACTATAACGTTTCTCCTGTCTTGAACTATTAGACTGCAATATTTCAGCACGATCTGAGTAAAACTGTAGATTTTTATAAAAGACGGATAGGCAAACAGATAACTTTCTTTTTCATGTATATAAATTGACTTTTTCGTAGTTCTTATAGACTGACTTCTATGGTGGACTTATGCCATTCGATGTAGTCGATGTTTGGCTTCAGCATTATCAGCAGCAGTGATAAGGGCTTCAATGTAATTACTTATTCGTGGAGTTATTTTCAATCTTTTGATGAATCTCCTGGTTGAGTGATCAAATCATTTTTTTTAAAGATGAAAACAGTGTTTCGTGATCATGTCAAAATGTAAAGAATGGTTATCAAGTTATTGATCGATGTTTACCCTGTCTATCAACGTACTGTATTAAACTAAAGGATGAAGTTCATGTGGTGTATCTTGTGGAGTGAGGTGATGAATGGTGAAAAGGCGGTTTGCTTTATAAAGGTTTTTATGTATCGCAGTCAATCATTTGTAAGTGCCAAATTTTAGTGCAAATGAGCAACTACA
Organism: Pyrrhosoma nymphula; assembly: GCA_963573305.1. Taxonomy (NCBI): domain Eukaryota; kingdom Metazoa; phylum Arthropoda; class Insecta; order Odonata; family Coenagrionidae; genus Pyrrhosoma; species Pyrrhosoma nymphula. The sequence continues at coordinate 38,425,247 of OY754330.1, forward strand.
AAGAGTATGGTTATCATGCCTCATCGTAATTTTTTGCTGCTTTCTGGACTAGTCACGTTCCAAAGAGCATTTCTGCGATGCCAGCGTCTCCCCTCAGTGAGATGGGAACTACGACCCGCAGCCAAATAATAATAACGTTGAGTCGGCACTCCTTAGGTTAGGGGGGAAGGCAAGGTTTAGAGGTAATTATTTTTCGAATATGGGGATTCGGAGGAGGTGCTGTCATTATACAAAACATAAACGGGACCACGGTTTGATTCGATGGAGTACCTACAGGGTGGTTCTGTCTTTTAATACATCTCCTCGAAGCGCCCGAGGTTGGAATCGGAAGTGGCGTAAGAAATCTCTGTCACACACAGAATTCAAATGGTCCCAAATTCTCTAACTACCTAGCCAACCAGACCCCAAATGATGATGAACATATGTTTAAAAAAGCATTGGCTGTCCCATGGTATTCGGCCACAATTTCACGGCAAAAACATTTTGTTAGTTCTGCTGCTACATTAGCCTGGGGAAATAATCTTTTCTCGATGAATATCCCGCAATTTTCTGAACTTTATTGCGTGAAAGTGTGGATTTTACTGACAGCGTGACAAAAGTTAATGCCGTAGCTAGGTTGAGGGGACTCGTAAATAAAAGATGCTGAAAATAAATACAAGTTTTATTAGCATACCGGTAGTTCCTTTTTTATAGGAAACCCCATGCTCGTCGTTGTACCACCTATAACCCTGCCCAAAATCGTCTCCCATCAAATCCTCAGCCTATGTTCATGGCATCCAAAACCCTGTTTCTTCACTCCCTCATTCCCTGTAACCTTTCATTCTCCATTCTATTGCCCTCTTCGACATTCGCGACGGATCGCAAACTCGTCCTACATCCATCTTCACTGCCTCTCGTAAATGTCTGCTTTCCCTTCTTTCCAATCTGTAACTCCTTTGTTGGTAATTCCTTGCTCCCACGATACACCCTCATTTCTTCTCTACACTTCTCGAAAGCCTCATGTCAACACTCGTATTTTCTCAGTTTTAACGCTCCGGAACTCATTTAACGCATTGCATTAAAGTTTCTTTTATGGATACCAAAGCTAGTCTTTTCTTAAAGTTTTTACTGGATGTACGCGCCTCCGATTTCCTCCTCTTTGCAAATGTTTCCTGACACAACGCAATTCTACTCCACTTCTGCTCCTACTATGTACTTACCCATTTTCATCGCATGTGCTCCCCAGTGACTTGATGTGTTTAAGCCGTCCAAATTTATTCCTTCATGTGTGCCATAGCCTTTGTAACAAATGAAATACCCCGATGCGGAGGCGCATGATTAGAAATATGCTGAGACACAAAAGTTGTAACGAGGCTGAATTGAAAGGAATGATGAAAGACAAACTTGAGAAAGAGAAGGGAAATGCGTATAACGGAGCTGGCATTCGCCGGAATTTTCGGGTGGTGGATTTCTTAGATGTAATTTCAAGGTGGTGAAGATATATGCTCCCGGGACGCGTTGGAATGTGGAGCTCAAATATTTGACTACGAAAATCAAGGCTTTGGTTTACAGTGATGAGAGTCCGCGTTCATCGGATAAGGAAAACTACTGCTGAATTCTTGAATATCCAGAGAAAGGATAAAATATTGAAATGAGAGTATTTTTAACTGCTCGAGGACTGGAGAGAAATCATTCTATCGTAGTCCACGTATTTAACGGGTCGACCACATACACATTTTACTTATTTTTGGATAAAGGCTGCCACACTTTATTTTGAAAAAATTCTGCCTCTCTAAAATGAAGATGCTCATTTTAGGAACTTAGCTTAAATACTGAAATTAGTAATGGCACCCTTTTCACTTAAAATCTTCCACACCAGGGCCTGCTGGCTCATGCATTCTTTCTCCGGATGAAGACTGACTGAAATTGCGGAATATTAAGCGAGGTGTAATTTTATCGCCTTGTCTTGAATACGCTTAAAATGGTAATCAATGATCATTCTTACATTTTGGAATTCGTACAAACTGGGATTTAATCAAATGGGCTTCACTAACGCTTAGCCTTCAGATATTTCTCCACCAGCTTCGCTTATTTGTGCGTCTATTATTCTATGAACTATAGTTCAGCGGCAGCTTTCGAGGTAAGACGAGATTCAACAAATCTGGCGGACGAATCATCTGATTTGCGTGTGAAAAAGGCATTGCAGAGTTACTGATGGCAATTGTTTCCTCTTATAGTGCTATTTCGGAGTCTACGGTTTATAACTATTACAAAATTCCATTTAGGGAGAATCTTGATGGAATTGCCTGAGGTTGCTCATCCGCCTGGGAGAATGTTTTCATAGGAAAATGCTTTTCGGTATAACTTCAAGGAACAATAAGACTCCTAAACATACAAGTTATTGGTGGTCAGCGCCAGGTGTATTGTATTTCATTGTCATATGTGCTGCTGTTTCCCAAAAAAATTATATGTCACCAGTTCCGTTGTTCTGGTGTATTAAAGTGCTAATAATAAAATGCAGTTCGAATATTTATTCAGGAAGAAAAACGAATTGAATCATGTGGTGAAAATCAACGCCATCTAGTTCAAGTATTTTGTGCGAGCATTCGAGCATTCCCTGCACACCAACAAGCAGAACTTCTCACGACGATGGTTCTAGCGACAGAAAAGCGTTGATTTATTATAGTTTAGAGAGATATTCTCAGGAACAAATGTCAGAGAAACGCAGAAGATTGATATTCGGACTGACTGGGCTGCAAAAGAGGCCAGTGCTCCACCTAGTTTCCTGAGATTGAGGAGTCCCGTCTTTAAAAACGTCGTCGTAAGGATTGACCGTGCATCGTTTCAATCCGTAGCGCTCAGAAGTGCCTTTTGTTGGAGGAGAGAGAGAGAAGGAGAGGCGAATCTTTCTCGAGGAGCAGCCGCGAGACGTGGACAAGTGATGCGATTCATCGGGGGCGCTCCTCTTGCGTCGCGTAAGGAGGGGAGCTCTTTGGGAGAGACGATTAAATTCCTTTGGAAATATAAATGGGAGCTCCTTGTTCCCGAACTGCTTGGTCGCCCCGTAAGTCATTCCCGGGAGGGGGGGCGGTTGGGGGGGGGGGTTAGGAAGGGAGGGGAAGATGGAGTGTTTGGGAAGGGGGAAGGGTACAGTTGGGGAAGGGCAAGAAGCCTGAATGTTGCCCTGCAATGCGGGACCATTCGTTTTTAAGCGGTGAGGGTCAAGTACATGATGAGTCGTCCAAATTACGAGGGAATTTATTAAATGATTAGGTGCACTTCAAGTCACTGTTTAAGCCTTGAAGGCCGCGGGACAAAAACGTCTTTTCTTAATGTCGCGACTCCGCTGCACGACAATGATGTCTGCTGAACATCCTGCAAGACGATGGACGCAAGACAATGGTTGTGAAGATGGGGCTCCGCAATTTTCGGAGGCTAGTGTCTTGTGTTTGGGGGGAGGGATTATTGCCCTCATTTGCCGTGCACTCCGTAATGCCCGTATATTGGGGGCTGCTACTATATCGGAAGAGCGACGTGAATCACTCTGCTCTGGGACGTTGCTGGGACCCTCGCGTCATTAAGTCGCGGCGGGTGGATCGGAATCGCGCTAACGAGGGTTTCATTGGGCGTAGTCTGGAGCCATGAATATTAAGTTATCGGGTGAACGCAGAAAAAAGTGAAAGCTCCATTCATTCATGCACTCAGTGAGATGGCTAAAAACTTCATGCTTTACCCGTTCGTTCCCTGGGACGCAGGAGGGGTAACTCCGTTTACAAGTAAACAAAAACTATAGAGGAGAGGTTAATAATCATGTCACAGTGTTGTCATTCTTGATAACGTATATCCTATTTTTATAAGTAGGTTTGTGAGGTGGACTCTTTGTAGTTCCAAGTAGGTATACGTGAAAAATAACTTTAACATTTCAGTTATTAGAACTACCATTAAATTTTAAATAATCAGATGATTTTCATTTACTATTCTTCAGCCACAAAAATTGAATTTAATTTAGATTTCGAAGATTTATCTACTGGTCAAAGTTGTTGTTGAAATGAAGGTTAGATGATGTTAGCATTTTACTCGAGACGTCTTTATTTATGGTTAAATTCGTATGCTTCCATTTTTACTCTACTGTACTTTTTAAAAGCTCTAAGTCGTGATATGTTTCTGTGAGAATTACTCATAACTGCCGTTGATAATAAATTATCGTTTTTGTTTCCTGTGTCAAGATGCATGCGGCGTTCATCGGTTTGATAAGATTAATTTGACCTGCATGAGTTACTTAGGGTTCAAATCCGAGTGAAGCCTTTGGACGCCCCCGAACAATAAAAATCCTCGGAGCGCGAGGTGGCCAAGGGAAAGGAACTGGCCCCCTACCCTGAATGTGTGAAATTCACACGCCTGTGGCTTTGTGGCTTAATCCGGGGTGAGCTCTACCCTCAACTATTCGAACCAACCTTCGGGTTGAGTCACTGAGTGAGTGAGTGAGTTACTTTGAAGGAAAAAAGGCCGTAGAAAATGATTTAGTGGAAATTACTTAGTACCTTTTAAGACTTACTGTCGTATTCTCGGAAAGGTTTTGACGCTCGTGTCGTATTTCCCCACATTCAGCATTGTGCATTTTCTTCTCTTATCTCATTTTCGTATATCCTTTGCCGACCGCGCAATTTAGCTCTCTCCTGTCGGTAGGAAGTTCTGAATGAAGTCCAATTAATCATTCACAGATTTTTCTCCGAAAGAAATGAGAACTAGCCCATAACTACCTTGTCTAGCTACTAGCTTGTCTCAATTCTGGACAAAGAAACTATTTGATTCTTTCTACATCTTTAAAATTTTCCACTCATTATTTTTGTCTCTGCATCAATTACTGCTCAGTGACGTTAGGCATTTTTTGCATCCGCCTTTCCTGTTAGGAAGAAGTAGC